>OW240919.1:9853181-9959595 GCA_933207985.1 Pelobates cultripes
TTTTGTTTTACCTTATCTCTAGGTCATTGCTCCATTTATTGTAAACAAGAAGACACTCCACCTTATATTGTATGTATATTCTGTTTGTTGTGAGGGCGAAGGGTACTCACTAAGGTGTTTGAGAATCTCTTGGTTTACTTTGATACAAGTGTGCTTCACTGACAATACTGTATTTGTTTGTATTTTTGTATCACATTGTATATTTTATATACAATTCCCTTCTCAGTATTTTTAGTAATTATCACACTATGTCTTTCTTGGTTAATAGAGAATATCGTACAAATAATATTGATGCCTGTTTTGAAACAACTACAGGACAAAACCCTGTTCCACAATATAGTGATAAAAATAAATCTAGATATAACCTAGAGAAAAGCCTTATAAAAGAGATGAAGGTAAAATGGGAAATTGCAACCCTTAAAAAATATGTTCGAGACCAGATTACTCCCAGAGGACTAAGGTTCTATAAGGACCCAAGTTTTGACAGGGAAGATCCCCATTTTATGGCTGGTTGGGACAAACTTCTAGACGGTTTCTCATTCAGCACAATGGGTTACATTGTGGCAAGAAGAGAAGAAACCCTCCCTAAACTTGACGAAGAAATAAACAAGTGGAAAGAATCTCTGGCAGAATCTACAAGTCCAGAAATTTACAATACCATCTTAAAAGAAATCCAATCCAAAGTAGATAAAATTGAATTGGATACTATAGAAATTAAAAAGAAAAAATATCTAAGAGATATAACTGATTACGAGACCGGCAATGTAAGGGATAACAAAAAGAATAATACACGCCAGCATACCCAGCTTCAAAAACAACAATATGTTAGGAGCACCTACTCTCAACGCCCATTCATCACCCAACATCAATTAGCGAGAGGTGATATGAACACAAAATGGGAAAAAAGCAAGAAATCACCATATACAAATAACGAGAAATACCCAAATAGAGAACAAAATAGATGGCAGCCACACAAAAGAACTCATTATAACAAGGTTACCGAACCTCAAATAGGACACAATTGCACACCGATACATAGGAGACACCCACGCACCAATTACGAACTTACTAACACTATCACCAACAATAAGGATTTCAGAAAATATAGCGATGTAGTAAAAGAAGGAATCCAAAAGAAAGAACTAAAACATCCCAATAAAGAGTCCCCTTATCAATCCCATGATAAATTAAGTCCACCATATAGAGAACAAAGAAAAAAGAATATTGATATATCATCCCCTCCAGACACCCCGCCATCACCTTCTTTTTTTCAGGGATTTAATACAAAACAGAAGAAAAAGGACAGACAACAATCAATCGTGGGAAACACAGGGGAAAAGACAATGATCATTGGAAGAAGAAGGAGACAGGGAAGAAAGAGGAAAACAACACAGAGAGAAGAGGGGCAAGACGTCAATTTAGAGGGAATTTTTAATCTAACAGATAAAACTCTTACTTCAGAACAGAAAGAAATTTTTAATAAAGGTCTTAAATTTGCCCATACAGCTGATTTTAACCCTTTTGATTTTTTTGTTGATATGAATTTATTTAAAAGAAAATGATGTTTATAATTTTTTTTTCATAATAAAGAAAACAACCTGCCCGAAGAACAAAATGATGGATATGTCCATACATCCCTTAAAGCTAAATCCCACTTCTTCCCAAGACACCTGATTTCAAATGCAATTCAGACCTTTGAAACTATGGTGATGAAGGATGTAGAGGTTTTTAAAAAAACTAATAAATATAAACAAAATTTATCAATAAAGGGAAAAAAGGCATTGAAGGAACTTAAAAATGATGATCAATTGGTGATTAAACCTGCCGATAAGGGAGGAGGAACGGTAATCTTAGATAAAGCTCTATACATTAAAGAAGCAGATAGAATACTCTCAGACTCCTCTACCTATCAGAAATTAACACACAACCCTACGAATGAAACTATAAAAAATTTTAAACAGTATGGAGAAAGGAAAAAACTTAGGAATCCTTACAGATAAAGAGGCAGATTATTTGTGGATAGACAACCCCAAAATACCGTTTTTTTATCTATTACCTAAAATCCATAAAGATATAACAAATCCTCCAGGTAGACCAATTATATCTGGTATAGATTCCATCTCCACTAGAATTTCTGAGTACATTGATACCATTTTACAGCCAATTGTTATCAAAAACCCTACATACCTCAAAGATACGATTCATGTTCTACAAATTTTAGAAGAAACAAAATGGACGAAAGGGAACATACTGGTTACCTGTGATGTAACTGCGCTATATAGCATTATACCTCACGATAAAGGAATAGCAGCAGTAAAATATTTTTTAGAAAAAGCTGATTTTAAAGAGGAACAAACCCAGTATATTTTAGAAGGAATTTTATTGATTTTAACTCACAACTATTTTTGGTTTGAAAACTCTTTTTACCTCCAAATCTGTGGAACGGCAATGGGCACCAAATTCGCCCAAGTTATGCTAATCTTTTTATGGCATTTTGGGAGGAAGTGTTTGTACTCCAAGGACACCCATGGGGGGCGAGTTTGGAGTCCTATTGCCGTTTCATAGATGACATTTTTTTCATATGGACCGGTACTACAGAGGCTCTACAAGAATTTATTTCATATCTTAACAACAACGATTATGGGATCAATTTAACCAGTACTTACAGTGAACATAACATCAATTTTTTAGATCTTGATATTAGGATCCAAGATGCTATGATAGTTACCAAAAATCACTTTAAACCAGTGGATGCCAACAGTTATATTAACATCAATAGTTGTCACCACAAACCCTGGTTACACAATGCACCTTGGAGCCAATTTTTAAGGATCCGCCGTAACTGTAAATTAGATAGTGATTATTTAGAACAAGCCCATTATATTAAACAACAATTTATGGAAAAGGGATATGATGAAATATCTCTGAATCAAGACTTACAAGATGTAGAAAAACTAAAAAGGAGCCAACTGATCCAATACAAACCAAAAAAAGTACGAACTGATTTTAATGAAGTTTCTTTTATCTGTAATTTTAATGGATATAATAAGCGTATACAAAAGATTTTAAATAAACATTGGCACTTATTAAAAGATGATCCCATTTTACACAGTATTCTACCTTCGAAACTCAGAATTATATACAGAGGAGCCAAAAATTTTAAAAATATACTAGTTAAAAGTCATTTAAACCCTATAAAACCTAAACATTTTATTCAGGATCTTAAGGGATTCTATGGCTGTGGTATGTGTCTCCCATGCAGAGTGACTAAACAAACAAAAAGACATTTTGAAGATTTAGAAAGTATTATTCACAAACCATATACTATTAAAGATCATTTGACGTGTCATTCTAAGGGTATTGTATATATCTTAAAATGCCCCTGCAATCTGCTTTATGTGGGGAGAACTATCAGACCTCTAAAAGTGAGAATCGCTGAGCATATTCGCAATATTAAAAACGGTTTGGAAACCCACAGCGTATCACAACATTTTAAAGATGCCCATAACCAAAATCCAGAGTATCTATTTTTCTGTGCAATTAAAGAAGTAAAACGGGATTGGAGAGGGGGTAATTATATTAAAACATTAGGGAAAGAAGAAATTAAATTTATATACACCTTTAAAACACTTATTCCTTATGGCCTCAATTTAGATTTTGAGGTTTACCATTTTTAATATGTTTCTTATATATAGGATTTTCTTAATTAATTTTAGGGGCATTTTTAATCACTTTTAATTATTTCAATTTTTTCTATCATATTAATTTTATATATCTTATATTTTTTTGTAATCACAATTGTGTATATATAATGATTACCCTATTGTATTTTATATATTTGTTATATATATTTTTTTTATAATTCTTGCCTGTGATAGGATCACTTCCTCCTACTTTACCCATCTATATCAGTATAGTATATTTATTGTATTTATACTTATTTCTCCCTCCCATTTTTGGCTCTGTATATGTTATCTCATGCAAGCACTTTTTGGAACATAAAAACGAACTGTTATCAAGAAATTACCCATTACAGAATAGAGAGACATTCTCTTTCATATGAAAACCGGAATTACAATACATGCGTTCCACTGTTGGAACGCAAATGCCGAAACCGGAAGTTAGTGAATTAATGCGTTCCACTGTTGGAACGCGGAAGTAAAATGCCGCGATTTGACAATTAAGGAGCAAAAAAACGGCGCGAACTTCAACTATAAACAAAGGACAGTTACAGCAAGCACCTACAGCAACTGAGGAAGCCTCTACAAGAGGCGAAACGCGTTTTGCTACCAGAGACTATCTCTTCAAGATTACCTTCAACTGTAAGGTTTCTGTTTTTTATATTTTTGTGCACTTTACTAATAAAGCACTTATTTATCATTTATACTTACCTGTGAGAGGACATCTCATTATCCATCACCTCCTGGCAGTATAAAGAAGGGAGTGGGAACCCAAATCCCACAATGCTGGATGATTGAGCTTTATCCCATAAGCTCTAGCTTTGTGAGTTTATTTCCACATATTTTCTCCATACTTATAAGGGATCCAGACAATATTGCACTATTATGCGTTTTGTTTTACCTTATCTCTAGGTCATTGCTCCATTTATTGTAAACAAGAAGACACTCCACCTTATATTGTATGTATATTCTGTTTGTTGTGAGGGCGAAGGGTACTCACTAAGGTGTTTGAGAATCTCTTGGTTTACTTTGATACAAGTGTGCTTCACTGACAATACTGTATTTGTTTGTATTATTATGCATAAGACTTATAACTTATTTTTAGTTTCAGAGTGCTAGATCTATCTGTGGTGTTATCAAGTGGTCTGTGGTGTCAGTCGGTTAGTCGTGAGAGTGTCTTGTCAGGGGGCCTTATCCGTGGTCCGTTTGAGGTACTCTCGAGGGGTAGTAGCCCTAACCTAGGGGCTGTCGGGGGGGGATTTCTGTTCTGTATGGTAGTGCATATTCCTTTAGTGCACTGGTATTCTAGCGCCGTCCCTGACAGGCTCACAACGCGTCATATGGGTATTAGAGCGTCAGATTAACTTGCTCATTATTAACAAAGCTTAAGTGGCTGAAGGTGAAAGGGTATATGAGAGAAACACAAGAAAATACATTTTGCCGTTTTTAGCCTTTGAGCGGGATGGAGTAGGAGACTTCTCCCCTCATTCCCGTCATGTGGCGTGAGTGTCCCTTCTCCGTGTCCTCGGGGTGAACGGCTCTATCGTCTCCGGGTCCCAGGCATGGGTAGCGTTCTGGGCGTGCTCGGTCGGCAGGCCCAATTTTGGTAGTAGCGCGGCAGCATCAGGTCCTGTAGCGATTTTGTACGTGTTTCCTCGGTGTGTAACCAGGAGGTGGCGTGGGTTTCCCCACCGATATGATACGCCCGCGGAACGTAGCTGGCTGGTGAAGTCACTGAGGGTTCTTCTCCATTGGAGAGTGGCTCTGGTTAAGTCCTGGTAAAAAGTCAGTTGAGACTCCTCGAAGTTGAGCGGTGTCTTGCCCTTGAGTGCCGACATTATGTGCCCCCTATCCTGGGGAAGGATGCAGCGGACTATGACGTCTCCTGCTAGGAGTGTAGATGCCCTTGTTGGGGTGGGTAGTCGGTATATTCCGGCAAAGGTGAGTTTCTTTGCCACCGCAGGAGGAAGTATAGCTTGCGTGAGCCGTCTCACGTAGTGAGGTAGGTCCTCTTTGGAGACTGTGACAGGGATACCTCGGATTTTTATGTTATTGCGTCTGTGTTTGTCTTCTTGGGCTGCTAGTTGAACCTCGAAGTTTTGTTGATTGTGTTGTAGTTGTGTGAGGGAGTCTTGCAGCGAGGTGATTTCTTTTTGGATCCCCTGCACTTCTCTCTCAGTGTGTACTACTTTTTCAGTGATTTGTTGCATGCTTGTTTTAAGGGCAGGTAAATCTGCAGCCAGCAGGCTTTGGATTTCTTGCAGCATAATTTGCATATGCTGCAGGTCCTGTTTAGTGGCCGGTTCAGTGGTACCCTGCTGGGGTGTGGGTTGTAGCCTTGGAACCCCCTGTGTGCTTTGCTCCCGTAAGTCAGATTCTAGTGGGGAGTCTGGGCCTTGTGCGGCCGCCATTTTGGCGGGTGTTTGCCTCTGGAGCATTGTGCTTATATCAGGCTGAGCTGTACCTGGTTGAGGTTTCTGGGATCTGCGTCCCATCCCTGAGATTCCGTGTTCGGAGCTGTGCTGGGATGTGTCCCCCTCGTCTTCTAGGAAGTCCCCGCCGAACAGGTAATCCAGGCCGTGGTGGGCTGATGGAAGGTAGGCCCGTGCTCTGTGTTTTGACTTTGCCTGCTTCGGGGTGTACCGGAAGGGCATCGGAAGAATCCGGGGGATCTCCCCCGTGCTATGCCGGTGTTCTTGCAGCTGGATGTCAGGGCTGTGGGCTGATATTGAGCGGATTCGGTCCGTAGATGTCGGAGCCCGCAGAAATGGCGTCTAGCCCGTCTCGTGTCCAGGCTCCGCCCCCCTGGGACCATTTTTCAATAGTATCTCCTTTTTGTATTTCCTCATATTGTCTATTTTGGATTAGGCCCAAATTACCCACTTAGTCCTTACTTGTCTACTAGGTCAGACTTTCTCTGCCCTTGTAGTCTTGTTTTTTTCTTTGTCTACTTCAAATGTTAGTGTTAGAATGTGTGTTATCCACTGTAACAATAGGTCAAATTTGGGAATAAAGTGAGGTAATTAAGTAGGATGAAGTAGTTGGATGTGTGAGTGGGTAATCTATAGAATGATCCCAGTCTTCTAAACTAAGACATAGAGGATACATACCTACCAAGCTACCTGTCTAAGTATGCAAGGTCATGAAATTTGTGTTTCATTTTCTGGAACCTGAGAACTGATTTACTCAGGAAAATATATATGTGGGTATGGCTGTGGCTTCCCAGGAGCAGTATGGATATTGAGCGTCCCCTTTTTAAAAGATTGGGCTATGTAAGAAAGGGATAAATCTGGTGTATTGCTGCTGGAGCCCCACGAGGTGTCTCACCATTTTTCAAGTTTTAATAGTGGATGGAAAGGAGGTGTACGGAGTGTAATAGTTGGGACAGTGTTCCGATAGGGCAGAGTTGTGCTTCTTTGTGTACTTCCATGAACTGTCCCGATCCAATTATCCAGTCTAGAGTGTGCCGATACTGTACTGCTAGGGTGTAAAGTTTTAGATTTGGAATATTTAAACGCAGATTAAATCTGGGTTGAGATAATTTGTGCATTTCTATTTGCGGACAATTGTGCTTCCACAAATATTTGTCTCATCTGATCGCGAAAGTTGTATTGGTAAGGCTTGTAGTAGGTAAATGAGTTTTGGTATTATATCTGATTTTAGGAAGGTGTTTCTTCCCAAGAAAGTCAAATTGACGTGTTCCCATCTAGAGAGAAGATGTTTCACCTCAGCCAGATGTGGTGTTATATTGATTCTAAATACAGTGAACTCTTTTTTGTGGGATTGGCACCCCTAGATATTTGAGGTTGTTCTCAGGGCTGAGGACTTTCACCAGTTAATTTGAAAGCCTGTTATCAAGCCATATCTTTTAAAAATGGCAATTGTGTTCAGAAGGGATGTTGCGGGATCATAGAATAATATATCATCTAAAATAACATGTAAGTTTAATGGTGTGGAGGCCCAGTTGAACTCCTTTTACATCCTCAGTAGAACAGATACATCTAATAAGTGAGTCTGAAGCTAGATTGAAAAAAGATAAGTGATAATGGTCTTGTTTTACCCATTTGGCAATTATAAGGTCTTTGGAAACTAGGTCATTAGGGTTTATTTTTGTAGACTGTTGACTGTATAAGGCCTTCATTAAATTCCCAAGTGGTATTTTAGAATTCTAGAATTCTAAAAAGATAAGGCCAGAATACTTGGTTAAAGGCTCTCTGAGCATCTAGACCTTTGGGACTCCAGGTGTTGTGGACTAGTCCACAACATCTGGAGTGCCAAAGGTTGCTTTCCCCTGATCTAGACTGAGTAAAACTGCTTAAATTTAGTTCAAGTTATTGTCATATATAGAGGCTGTGGCTATTGCCATTCTTATTCCTTGGATGGATAGTCCCAATTGTTGTGGATGTAGCATAGAGGGCAGACATTGCTGGAGTCTGTTGGCCAGTGAGAGTAAGTAATTATGCTGAGAATGCTGGGTCTTTATCTGGTTTTGGGATTACAATTGTTCTAGAGGCTGTAAGGACTTTATCTATGTGTATGGCATTAAACAATAAAGTTAGCGTGTGGTTATTTGACCTTTTAGAATGTTACTATAGTCAATTCCATTTTTATTGCCCATGCTACCTCTTCCTCCCTAATGGGGGCATTAAGGATATCGCTTTGCTCATTGGTTAATCTATGTGGATTTGCTTCCTTTATTTAGTATAGGTCCCGTCCCGTTTAACAATACGGGTTATACGATGGCAATCTGGTTTGGGTTGAGACAGATGCATAGAAAGTTTTACCATTTGTCCTCTCTAATGAAAATATTAGTTTTTGGAGAATTTTAATTGTTTTTTTCCTAATGCTTTTTTTCCATTAAAAAGGAGTCTAACAATTGTTTTACCTCCACATAGACTGTTTTTGGATCGGTCGGTGTGGCTATATATACCAAATGGGCTTTTGCTAAATTGGTATCAAGACTACTCTATTTTTAGGTTTAGTCCTCAATAAAATTACTGAATTTAAAAATAAAAAATAATAAATTACTGGGCTTCAACAATCCCTTGTTCATTTTTCATAGCACCCTGATACTTTACCCTCCCTTACAGGACTATGGAATCAGATAATTTGAGAAGAGACCAGGAAGCCCCCAAAATGTAAATACACAAAAACAAGTCCTGCACTCAAACTCCCACTACTTTTGGGCGGCAGCCAGTGGTGTATTTTGGTTTTGTGCTGCCCTATGCGTAAAACTGGGCAAAACCTGATCTAAATGTACTCCTCCCCTTCCTGTCAAGGCCACACCTCTTCCTGATTTAGACCCACCCCTTCCTATATAGGTCCCACCTTTTCCTCTTAAAACTCCACCTCTTTGTACCTAATCCTTTTAAGACAGTGATTATCTCACACACTGTTTAACACACACACACACATACACGTTCACTGAGAGACACAAACAAACTCTCAGATACACATGCACTCACTGACATACACACTCTGGCAGCCACACACTAACAGACACAGACTCTCACTGATTTGACACACACTCATTCATTGACACATTGACAGACACAAACGATGAAACACTGACAGACACTCATTGACAGACACACACACACATTCAATGACAAACAGACTCAATGATTTGACAGACACTCACAAACATACACACTCACACATTTACACACACAGACACATTCACTAATTATTATTATTTTAAGTTTTCCACCTAGCCTTTCTACATTTGGGAGAGCTGGTATGGTTTAGTCGTTGGTGTCCAGTGTGGCTGCTGTGAGGTCGGCAATTGTGTTCACATCAGAGGCGGCTAGGGAGTTCTGATCTTCCTGCTCTGCTCCTTCGTCTACCGATGCCATGAGCTGGAATGACTTAATATTACGGCACCCGTGGCATCAGCAAACAGCGCGTTAGGAAGCAGAGAATGCAAACACAGCCGTCCGCAGGGGGTCCATAAGGTGACCAGCTGACCCCCCTACAAGAGCAGAGAACACAGTGGGGAACCCCTGGATAGTGCCGCCCAAGGCAAATGCCTAGTTTGCCTTGTTCTAAATACAGCACTGGCGACAGCAACAACCATAGTACACATCAGCCCCAAAATACAGTAAAAACCAAAGAAAAAAAGTTACCTGCACTCTTCCCAAATCTCTATTTATATTTAAACAAATGGAGGTTATTTAGTTACTCAAATGGCCATGACAGGAATGCCCACCTTCCACGTCAAGCAAAACATCTTAGGTGGGTCCTACACTAACTATTCACCTTGCTTCCTTGAGCTTCTGGCAAAGATATCTCTAATGAGACAGAGAGGGGTATTTTTTATAAACCCCCACGTGTTTATTTACCCCTAATAGGGAACACATGGGATGGGAGGCAGCATTGTAGCATAGCTGTGTGATACAAAAGTAAATACAAATACAAAAAAACAAGTCCTGCGCTCAAACTCTCCCCCAAAATGTATCTGCTGACTATCATGGATGAATGTAGACAGTAAATATCTGCTGTGCCATGTTCTGCCATTGCTGATCTATATACAGGAAGATGTCTGGCTGGGGAAATGATAACTTTATAATCCTGACAACCAGATTCTGACTGGGCATGTTTTAAATGTATTTAACATTTTAAAAAATATGTTGCTCCAGAAAGGATCATTTCTACAGAATGTGTGCACTTCCTCCGCAGTCTCGGAGCACAGTTTACGTTGATCCGATACTAGATTGTGTTACTGTCACCTTGATAAGTGATACTCAGAGCCTTTCTTTACAACAGAGCTCTTCACTGGTTATTAGATGTCAAGTCGGATGCCTGCAGCTTGTCCCAATTGTAAATCCTCTTCTGACCTCGTTCCCACACTCTGGCAGCCCATTCATCAAAAAGATATTTCTACAAAAAAAAGCAAAAAACATCCCATGAGGTCCTCCCCCTCCAAAGTAAAAGTTTATTGTGTAAACTGGACATAAGACACTGTTTAGTGAATAAACCTACATGTGTTCCTTTGATCTGCTATGGTGAGGCTCTGCAATGATGCTGTTCCAACCTTATAGAGCAGGAATGGTCCTTTCACATAATTAGTACTTACACTTACACAACGCACACAGGTGTTTGTATTTGGTATCATTGTTTTGCTTGGCCAGCGTGTGTTTGATAAGGGAGTGGAGCAATCCTTGCGGTTAGGAGAACCAGCCTGAGAAGTGCCTTCGGTTCAAGAATAAATGACATTAACCTTTGACATGTCCCCTTACTCTTAACGAAGCAAAGTAAGGATTTAAGATCTCCAATCCTTCATGAAAGGCAAACAACTGAGATAAAACAGAACATGTTTCAAAGACACTCAAACACTAATCCTTATTAAATAAAGGATGTAAGGCTTTCCAACTTTCCAAAGATATAGAAATGCTTTTATTATTAATCATAGTGTATAATACATGTATAAAATGGGGTATTTATGGTTCTCTCTAAGCACCCTAATGACTACAACCCATTGCAGTGGTTATGGTGCAAAAAGTATGTGGGTGCTCAGTTTGTGTCAAACTGTTTTCAAGTGGGTTTTCCTGACACTCTCCTTTCTGCTGCAGGTCATCCCGAGGATACACATTAACTTTATCGGTATTTTCTGGACCAGACCCATCACCATGTTGAGGAGTCCCAAAAGGACAAAACTGTAAAGCATCTGGTTGGTTTCTCGTCCTTGGTCTTGGATCATGACCCAAGCTTTGGTATGAAATGCTGTGTTTAAACAGTGCTCCACTGATATTAGTAGCAAGAGAAGTGTAGAATGAAGTCTGCTGACCTTCTGTGCTCATTAACGTATCTATCAAAATGTTACATGATTTCTCAAATTGCTGGAGTCAACACAGACGTGACTGACACGATTAATTAAAAAATCTCCTAAATGGCGATCAGTACATGGCATACCTGAAAATCATGGCCTAAGCTCAGCAAATGACTAACATGATAAAATAAGACTAAAGAGTTTAGAAATGATTACTCTGTGTAATGTGAGTGGGATTTTTGGAAACAAGCGTTTGCAGAGAGTGAGTTGGCAGTGAGAGTTATTGAATCAAAGCAAAGTTTCCCTGATAGGCTCAGGCCATTGTCATTCGTCATCATTCTTGTAAAATGTCACACAAGGCCAACCCTCCTCGTTAATATACTCACTTATGGAACAATAAAACTAGATTTCATCATTTCCTACAGGACGTGCAAAGCACCGTTTGCTAATTTTTCCCCATACTTTCTTTATGCCAAATGAATGAATATGTATCACAGGGATCGTAGATATAGAATCTCTACAATTACCGTTATCTGATTGTAAAGAAAGTTACATTTTGGAAATCTATAGGGATAAACTGTTTGTTTATATATTAATCCAAATGTATTTTTAAAAGTTCTCTTAATTATTTGTTCTGCAAGGTGTCATTTAAATATATGGTGTGTGAGAACACTGTATCTTGTGTGTATGTCTCTCTCTCTCTCTCTTTCTTTCTTTCTCTCTCTCTCACACACACACCCCTCCCTTCCCCCCGTCAGGTTATATGGTTATTTTATGGTTGTATACAGTCAGTTTTAGATTATTCTATACCAACAAGCCATGTTCACAAATTGACAATATCCCTTCCCTCTCAACATTTTCGCTCTAATTAATAAATTACTCAAATGGATACACCAACCCTTTTTTGCAGATATTATTTTTTTCTTTATAGTGTTCTATTGGGCACTATATAATAGGTCCCCCCCCTTATAGAGAAAAAACATTTAAAACGAAAGCTTACCTAGACTTCCATGCCATGCTCCGGTGTCATGCTGTGTCAGTGACTGCCTCTCCTTGATTCAGATAAAATTCTCCAGCGTAGAGTCTATACTGGAGAATTAATTCACAGATGGGAGAAAAACCTAGTTTTAAATATATAATTATAAATATACTGTATAGATAGAATTGTATTCTAATTGTATTAAAAAGAGCAAATGTACTACACTGGGCCCACAGCCAAAAAGCAGACGTTCTCATGATCCAAGGAACTCACTTCACTTCCCATAAACATTTCCCACACAAGAATAAACACTACAACCGCTCCTTCCTAGCTAACTCACCAGTCACAAAATCCAAAGGGGTGGCCATAATACTCAAATCATCCTGCCCACTAACGATGTACAAGCCTTCCCGGACAAACAGGGGAGATACCTAAGGATCACGGGCAAAATTGGTCCCACAACCTACTCCATTTCCTCCCTATACACCCCTACGAGCCCAGACTCATCATTCTGGCCAATATTCTCAGCCCACCTAGCAACACATAACGCAACATTCACCATCATAGGTGGTGACTGCAACGCCACTCATCAACCAATACTAGACCGCACCACCAAGCCTCACTGCGAACCACGACCTTCCCTAAACGACACACTCTTCTCCCACTTCCTGAACACACACGACCTCCTAGACATCTGGAGGGCTCAACACATTCTATTCTCACCCCCCACAACATATACTCTCGCATCGACTACTTCCTAATCTCCCCGAACCTAACATCGCAAATCACACACACCTCCATAGGCCACATCACCTGGTCGGACCATGCCGACATCTCCCTAACCCTCTCAGTCCCCAACATGACACACCCATGGACATGGAAACTCAACCCCCAACTCCTCCATGACGAGCTAGTAACTATATCCCTCGCAAAAGACATCAAGAATATTTCACCCTGAATCACTCTGTGGGCGGCCCACAAACCTGTTATAAGAGGCAAATTGATAGCTATAGCAACAGCACGCAAAAAGCAACACAACAGACAATTAATGGAAACCATAACCGAAATAGGCCGTCTTGAAACCCTACACAAACAAAACCCAACCCCTTCACACCTTGAACAGCTCACAACAGCCAGGTCACTACTCAAGAGCCTTTCTCTATTAGCCACGGCCAAAGCACTCACATGGACCAAACAAAAATACTACGAGAAAGGCAACAAGGCAGACTCCATGTTAGCAAAGCGTCTCAAAAACCTGTCTGAAACAAAACTAATTTCCAAAATTCGCACCTCAGATGGGTCACTGAGCGACATTCCACACACGATCGGAGAAACTTTCCAACAATACCTCACAACCCTATACAACCACACTCCAGACCCCCCCACACTGACCTAATCCGAACCCAAACCGAAAACTTCCTCAGGAGACTCTCCCTCCCCTCGCTCACTGATAAAGCCAGAGCACTGATTTCAACTGAAATCTCCCCAGAGGAACTACTGGCAGCAATAAAGACCTTGAAGCCCAATAAAAGCCCTGGCCCTGACGGCCTTACAGCCATCTACTACAAATCCTTTGGAGCAAAATCTTCAATGCTCAAAGGCGACCCACTACCTCCCGATATGACTCAAGTTAACATCACACTCCTGCCAAAACCAGGAAAATCCCATTTCCCTCCCCATTTCCCTCCTGAACATTGACTTAAAAATTCTGACCAAAGTAATGACGACCAGACTAATCCCCTCCTAACGAAACTCATCAACCCAGACCAGGTAGGCTTTATCCCACAAAGACAGGCACAAGACAACATACGCAGAACCATAGACTTAATATGGTACGCCAACCATAAACGCCTCCCAACAACAATACTGTCCCTAGACGCCGAGAAGGCATTTGACCGCCTCCTCTGGCCCTACCTCTTCGCAGTGCTCCGCAAATTTGAATTCCCACCAGAACTTATTCAAGTTCTACAAGCAATGTACCACAAACCAACCGCACAACTACTAATCCCCAACATCACTCCCCCCTCCTTCCCTATACTAAACGGCACCCGCCAAGATTTCCCCCTGTACCCCCTCTTATTTGCCCTATCCCTGGAACCTCTTCTGGAGACCATACGAAATAACCTACAAATCGAAGGACTCCACGTCAGAGACAAAACGTTCTCCGTCGCTGCATATGCGGACGACATCCTACTAACCCTAACCAACCCCGTCCCATCCTTAACTGCCCTCCTGTCAACCCTACAGGACTACTCGACGATCTCGAAATACCAACTAAATGCCACAAAATCAGACCTAATGCCACTCAATCTCACTGAACCCACCATTAACACCCTGAAATGTAAATTCCCCTTCCGTATCTGCCCAACGACAATCACATACCTAGGCATCCAAATTACCAATGATACCACCACCCTTTACACTGCCAAATACCCCCCCTCTTCCGTAAAGCATTCCTAGAACTTGAACGCTGGAAACCCACGAACATCTCATGGCTCGGGAGAATAGCCTTGGTTAAAATGAATCTCCTACCCAAATTCCTCAATGCCTTCCAAGCATTACCCATCACCTGCAAAAAATCCGACCTCAAACTCTTGCAAACAGCAACAGACCAATTCATCTGGAATGGAAGTAGACCCTGAGTCCGCAGATCCAGCCTAAATGTACCCAAACCCTCCGGAGGACTAGGCCTCCCCAACTTCGCACACTACCTACACGCAGCCCACCTAACACAAATCCAACACTGGCATCTTCCCCCCGCACACAAACGGTGGGTAGACTTAGAACACCTCATCTTTGGCCGTGACCACCCCTCTCAATACATGTGGCTCCCAAAACAGCACAGGCCAATACCACCTCCCACTTCCCCAAAGATCACCCACTCCCTGGACCTCTGGGATCGCCTCAGTGACAAATTTGACCTATCCACTGGCCTATCGCCCCTTACCCCAATCCTCCACAACAAAATGTTCCCACCGGGCCTCACACCACAATACTACGCCCACTTTGAAGACAGAGACATAGTTAGACTAGGGCACCTCTACCCAACAGCAAACTCGTACAATACACAGATATCTCCAACTCCGACTCCCTAACCACCTTCGACTATTTTAGATACCTCCAACTCCGCAGCTTCGCAGCAACAGACACGGTACGCATGGCAGCCACATCGACCCTGACTGGGTTCGAGAGGGACACCCTTCACTCACCATCCAGAAAGAGCCAAATATCAAACATATATACAACACTAACCGGACATCACACTCAGGTAGCCCTACCGTACATCTCAGCTTGGGAAGGAGACCTGGGGCCTCCTGAAGACCCCACCAATTGGGCAGACATCTGGGCTTCCATCAAATCTATCTAGATCTGTGTTACCCATAAAGAGCAAGCCTACAAAATGCTCTTTAGATGGTATCTCACCCCCCTCCACCAAAAGGCAATGAAACGAATCCCCACTAACCTCTGCTGGAAACTGTGTGGCGAAACCGGCACATTCCTCCACTGCTGGTGGACCTGTCCCAAACTCACCCTCCTGTGGAAAACCATAACAACACTCCTAACCAGAATACTTAACAAACCAGCCCCTATGGACCCTTGGGCCCTCCTACTCTCTAAACCCATCAACACTTTCACCCGCAACAAAAACAAACTCATTGCTAGAATAGCCCTAGCCACACGCAGAGCAATAGCAGAAGCTTGGTCCACACCACACGTACCCACTCAACCTCAAATACACACTAAAATAACTGACAGCAAAGACATGGACAAGCTAACAGCACAAATACATGACACCCCAAAATTATTCCATAAAGTATGGGACCCATGGCTAGAAGGAAACATCGCCCTTCTGTGGTGACCCACAACAACCCCATAAACCCACACCACCATCACCTACCCAAAACAAACTACAACCATGACGCTCACTCACCTAGCTCTCCGACCCAATTCACCCTACTAGGGGCTCCGGGGGGTACCTGAGAGGGCAGCGTCACCCTCCCTTCACACGATACTCCCTCCCCCCCTGTTCCCCACATGCGTACCTCACCCACCCCCCAATCCCCACAACCATTTAAACAAACCCACACGCCAGGCTCTGCCGACCCAGCCCTACCCAATAAACCCACCTAAGGCAGCAGCCTCCACACCAGCCAACCGCCCATCAAACGACCACCACCAATACCCCTGGCACAGAAGACCCACAAACTATACCGCCAGCAAACCGGACCGCTACCCAACCTTGGGCATAGTATTCCAACTGAACCCCCTTCGTTAAAAGAAAAAAAAGAAATGAAAGCAGACAACATAAACAACTATGCCGACCCCATGACCCCCAACAAATAGCGGTCCACGATAGAGGGTATAGAAAAATGACAACTATGATTAAGGTGCCAGACTCATCTGCAAATAACACAGTGTCATATCCTATTGTTGTTACCAATATAACCAACCTTTCTTTCTGTAAAACTGCCTTTATGGAAAATGAAAATAAAGAATCTTTAAAAAAAAAAAAAAGAGCAAATGTAGTTTCTGGCATAACATGCTCCGTTTAAAATGTACTCTTAGAATAGATAAGCATGCAATAAAAACATTGTTTGAAATGTTGTATGTATTTATAATTCAGAAAATAAGAAAACTATTATTTTCACGGGATGTGTATATCACCCAAAATGCTGTGTCCCCTAGCCAAATGTGTCTTCCAAACTGAATATACCCTGACCCTCACTAACTCCTAACTAAATTATACCCTAAACATTGAGTATCCCCTGACCAGCAGTATTCAATATCCCAAGTATGTGAGCCCCAACTATACTTATAAACAAGGTACCCTTTAGAAACCAGTATGCCTGACCTCTGTAAACAGGGAAATGTGAGAAATGGACAATGGTATTTTTATTGTACACGTTTTTGGATGAAATCGCCAAGTTTGAAAAAAAAAAATCTAGCTTGGCTGTTTTGTCCCAAAATTCACCATTCGTTCTTTGATTTTCTTTCTGACAGCTAATAGGAGCTTGAGACTAATAGATGGATGAATAGTGTGACAGAGCTCCCGGACTCCGACCAAATACATCTGTCATGTCCACTTCCTCGCTTTCAGAGGGAACTCTGGAACACTTCAGACCCAGTTGCCAAAGCTTGACTGAGGTTTCTCCAAAGCTCTTCCAACCAACCAGGCTGCAGCCCTGACTTTACAAAGGCACTTGTGGCTCCTAGGTCTAGCTCTCTCTTTTTGTCTTGTCTCAGGCTACAGGGATCAAGCAGCCAGCCAATAAATACAAATACTCTGTTGTTGGGGTCCAGAACAGATTTACACAATCCACTCAATTCTTTATATGTATGTATGTATGTATGTATGTATGTATGTATGTATGTATGTATGTGTATATATATATTTTTATTTTTTTTATTTTATTTGTTAACTTTGAGGACTTGTCCTTGAACATGTGGTGAAAAATATTTAACATACAAATATATAGAACATTGGAGAATGAGCAACTATAATTAATACATGACCTATTTAATATAAATAACATTTTCAAACACACTAAAATGCAATAATATATTAATTTAACTGCTTATTTTGTTGCCTTCATTTGCATACCAGCATTATGCAAATATAAAATTTCCACTCAGCCAGCAGAGGGCACTGCAAAGTTATCAAGTAACAAGGAATCATTTGTTTTCCAATTGCTACCATCACAAGCCCCTTTCAAAGTCTGTTTACAAGAGGTTGGCCCTCAAGCCTCTCCAAAAGGCCATGGCACGGGAGCTTCTGTCACAAATAGCATCTGATATCTAGTGTCCACGTGTAAAAATGCTGATGTGAGAAGCTGGCTCTGTGCCCATTTCTTCTTTGTGGAAAGCACTGGATTTCATTATTGCAACAATTACCGAGAATGTGCCACAGGACCGCAATTCTTGATGACTTTGCTGGAGGAGGATTGGGTTGCAGTGCGGGGTCTGTCTCGGTGATGGAAATAAAGGAGGGGGACCCATTCATTTAAAGTTATAAAGATACATAGGAAACTTAATTTTTTTTATTTGCGTATTCCATTAATGAAATTTATCGGTTTTCTCCATTAATGCCTGTCTTACATTTGCAAAGCCACGTCTGCATTCAAATGAACCACAGTTTGCCATTATACACCAATGGGTTGAGGTTTTAAGTATGAAACAAACACCTTTTAACCATTAGTTTGCACAGTTTTGTCATGTCTCTCACCCTCACTGGGAATGGCACCATGCTCTCGGGAGAGTTTCATAATACCATGGTTGAACTTTCACAGAAAAACCTTTTCAGAAATAGGTGGAGACCTCTTTGGCATGGCAAGTCTTATACAAATATTGTCCAAGTTAGTACATCAAATATTAGGAGATAAGTGTAGGACTAATCCAACGTTGTTCTGATTAAAATATCTGCTTTGTGCACACAAGAACACTGGCAGTGCCAATTCCCCTGAAACGCTCAATTAAGTTGTATTGCTATGCTCCTTCCTCTACGAGTATTTGCATTAAAGGTAATGTGAAATACTGCTTCAGGTTTTTATATAATTCCCGGTTATTTACTAAGGTGAGAATTGAAAAGCTAAACTTTAAAAAAAATAAAAAATTCTGTTTGCCTATTCTGACCTTAAATTTGAAATTCAATTTGAATTCACTTTGAGTTCTAACTTTGGCGAATAAACCCTGATTGTGTCGACCTGAATCAGCGGCAGGTTTTAGTCACTAAACACCAGAGTACAATGAATTCAAAATTGTTTAGCGAAATTTATGCTAAAATAGCTCATTTAGAACATTTCTCAAAATCAGCTACATTTACGGCTTGGTTAATTTAGCATAAATGATGCACTGCGGTTTTCTGTTCACAATTTGAATATCTCCTGTGTGTCCAAGATTCCGTCTGTAGATGTTGATGGTTCCGAGAGATTAACAGCAATATTTACATTGCTTGATTGATCTGTTGGAAGGATGGCACACGCCGGGTCTTTGTGAATGCCTATCTGGAGCGAATGATGAGTCTGTGGCACGAATGCAGTTCGGATGCAGGTGGCAGGAAGCTAGCCGTGTGTAGCACAAAAGGTCAGAGTGCAGAAACTGCTAATTATCCCATGACAGTGATCTGGCATTTTTCCGCTAGTTTGTAATGCTAGTTTCAAGGATTGGAACTTTCCAGTAGTTAAAAAAAAATTTTTTTTTTAAAGTAAAAATCCTGTTCATGACCTGGTTTCCAGTATTTAGTTGGGGTTTTTTTTGTTCCTATCGAACATTTAATTATGCAAAATATTAGGGTGGAAGTTTCAGCATATGTGAAACAATATAGTTTTAATTAAAAAAGGATGTTGTTTTCTTTTTTTTGGTTTTTATGCAGTTATTGTCTTTAAAAAAATTTTTTTCTCAAAAAACCCCAAGCAAATCATGATTTGGAGCCTCTTCCAAGTTTAAAGAAATTGGTGGCTTTATCTCAGTTTGTGCAGGTATTTACCAGAACTTCCAGGAACCTACTTAACTGATAACAAAATACTCTCTCCTAATAATAAAACAATATAGAATACTTTATTTAAGGGGGAATAGATCTGTGTTAGTATTGTCGTTAAAGAAACACTCCAAGTGTACAGTGTAATAACCACTATAGTGCGTTGTAGTGGTTATGGTACCAGGCGCCCTCATTGTAAGTAGTCCAAGCGTTCTAGAACTGCAGATCTTAGCTCAGACAGCTCTCCATTGTTGCGGTGCTAGGTAGACCCCAGGTAAGACATCAAACCTGGCTCCCTAACGAGCTCTAGTGAGTGCACTGTTCTTTTAAGAAACAATACTAAGAGTTGTAAAATATACTAAATAGAAAACTGAGTTACACATTTTAGGCTGAAATTGTACAGATTTTATGTACAGCTATTTTTGCCTAAATTCCACAGTTTTATCAACGTGGCACAGTTTTGTGTTTGGTGAAAAAGCAAAGAAGTGAGCCAAACCAGCTGATCAATACAATTCTCTGTGTAAATTGCACGGTGCCATTTATAGTGCCCAATCACACCCACGCAGGCCCTGGGCCTGCTGGTGATGTGCCTTTTTTCTCTTGTGGCTGGACACACAGTGTGCTGGGAGACTGTTGGCGGTGCTGCGCTCACTCTTTGCCTTTTTTTGAATAGTCTTTCCATGTATTCGCTTGTCTGTTCCATAACATTCGTTGCTGCCCCTGTTCTGTCATTTTCCCATTCCATGTTGGATCTCTTTTTGGTTTACAAACATGTGCCTTATCTTTCTGTTACACCAAGGCTGCCCAAATTCTTAAGATTGTTTAGGAGCCTCCACATTTTCCCAACATCAAAAATGAAAGACACTGCTTAGTAGAGCCTGGCATCTCTGAAAATGACGCTGGGCATCAGGAATGTGTAACATAGGTTATTGCAGAACTGACTCGAGTAACTGTACAGTTATTTCCCAAACTGTGAATTGCAGAAAATTAACAAGATGCCATTTTTCCAGTAAATAATAACCAGGCTGGGAAAATAGCAGTTAGAGCAATTTTCACTACTTTGGAGAATGTGGCTATTTTGGTTAAAATTTGCAATTCCTTTATCTATACTCCACAATTCCTCACTGTATTTGAAGGGTTAAAGTATCTGTGTTAAACCTATATGTCAATTCACCTCCTATAGTACATTCTAGACTTCTATTTTTACGTAAGAGCGAGCTCAGATTACGAGTGTCCATTGAGCGTTGCCTGACTCATTCCTTGTGTCTCTCAGTACATTTAGTCTTTTTGTACTGTATAATCCCATTTCCCTATTTGCTGCACAGAATTTGCTTATTAAGGTTAGTTTGAGCGAGTTACAGAGTGTCACGGAATGGACAGTGTTAGCAAGGATTGATGTCTTTTGTCCAAGTTCCAATTTCGTATGTTAATCTGAAACAAAATGTCCAGTGATCACACTCACATCGTCTTTCCTATCAGGTTTACCTTATGTATGTAGTTCCAGGAAAGGTGCTGCCTTGTCCTGACCTTAATTGACTTACGCGTACTACCCGACAGGACGGGGAAGAGGTAGATGGGGTAACTGTTATCACCCACTCTCACCGCAGGGCAAGGCTGGCAACTATATACTCTCTAGAAACATTCCCATCCGCAGTCACACGGTAGAAATTGGGGCTGTTCCAGAATCTTCCAGAGCAGCAATTACTGAAAGAAAAAACGCAAACAAAGTGACTATTAACAGCTGATAAGTGGAATTACTGGGAGGCTTAGAAAACCACAAGTTAATGCTCACAACTGGCTCTTGGTGTGAGTAAAGTGCAGGATGTGAACAACAGGAGCCGCAGTCTGGTAAAGTGAGTGAATTACTAAATTACCCAACCCCAACGCTAGCTAGCACCACTGCGGGCATTCCCGTAAAGGGAGTCTCCAGTGGTAGGAAAACATATCCTACAGAAACCTGCAGTGCCCCTCTCCCTCCCACCCCCCATCCCAAGTTGCTGAAGGTGTTAAAACCCCTTCAGTGACTTACCTGAATCCAGTGCTGATGTCCCTCGGTGCTGGGTCAGGCTCGGCCCACTCTCCTCCCCATCTGACGTCAGCCTGCGGGGAAGACCTAATGTGCAAGTGCAGCAATGGCCGCGTGCATGCATTAGACCTCCCCATGGGAAAGCATTATTCAGTGCTTTCCTATGCGGATTCCAGCGACGCTGGAGGTCCTCATGCATAGCGTGAGGATGTCCAGTGTCATTTAAAACACTTTTCGGGTTTTAGGAACACGGAAGTCCCTCTAGTGGCTGTCTGATAGACAGCCACAAGAGGAGGACTTAACCCTGCAAGGTAATTATTGTAGTTTATAAAAACTGCAATAATTACACTTGCAGGGTTAAGGGTGGTGGGAGTTGGCACCCAGACCACTCCAATGGGCAGAAGTGGTCTGGGTGCCTGGAGTGTCCCTTTAAGTAAAATTTGTAACTACTGTACTTGGGAGCAAGCGAACTTACACATTGCCAATCAGTGGTGTATGTTCTTGTTTAATGGATGTGGCTTAATATATGAGTGGTGTGCAGTCCCAGGAGGTGGGCTCATAGACCCTCATGTAGGAAAATCACCCCCTACCCCGAAATAACCAAACACCCCAAAATGCCCTGTTTTAGGAAAGATGGGGTGGGGTGTGTTGGCTCAGATCCAAATAAATGAAATTTCCCCAATAGGGCTTCACATTCTATCACCAAAACCCACTGGAGTGTTAAACATAAACCAGCCACTGTCACACGTAAGGTTTTAAAACACATCAATAGCTAACGGAAATTACCTATGGATTGTCTTGTGATTTTGGGGGTATAAAAAATCTGAATGCATTTTATTTCATAATTTACACTGTAAGTCTGGCTGTCCTAGTAACTTTATTCACCCATGGGGACTTGTGTAGGAGAGCTACGGCGGCCCATGCCCGGCACTTTGGGAACATGCAGACACATCAGCAGAAAAGACTTATTATGGTCCTGTTATGGATTTGTATCAGATAAGCAATTGTTTCATAATTGTTTATTTTTCTTGAAAAACATGGTTTGTAGCAATATTTTTCCCAAGTGCAAATCAAAAAAATTAATTGTGCAGTCACTGAAAAACACCCCGTATAATGCTCTACTCAGACTCTAAATTTGAAACACATGTTGAATTCCCTGATAATGTGTATCTCCTTATACTTGATTGATCTTCAGTGTAGTTAGAGGAAGAGCAATTAGCAGGAATGTTCCATTGGTTACTATGGAGATTGCTCCACTTAAAATAAATAAATTAATTTAAAAACATGGTGTTTATTTAAAGGGACACTATAGTCACCTGAACAACTACAGCTTAATGTAGTTGTTCAGGTGAGATCTATAGCTTCCTGCAGGCAATCTAATGTAAACACTGTATTTTCACAGAAAATACAGTGTTTACATTGATTGATAGGAATAACTCCAGTGGCCGTCACTCAGACGGCCACCAGAGGGACTTCCTATCATGTAGGGCGCTAAAAAGGCCTTGTACACGTCAGACGTATTAAAATACATCTGACGTGTGCAGGAGAGAGAAGACACTGTGTGCGCGCCTTCTCTCTCCATCCTGTCAGCAGAGGAGAGGGGACGGGCAAAAGACCGCGAGCTGAGCTGTCAGTCAGCTCAGCTGGGGGCCGCGCACACCGCGTGCATGCGCGGTAGTGCGCTCAGGACTTCATAGGGGGGCATGAATGGAAGGAAGCGTCTGATTGCTCCCTTCTCGCGCCCGCCTATTTCATCATTTTGACTAAATAGGGGGTGTGGCTTCACAGGGCTCCCGGCACTGGAACGAGGTGAGTAAAAAGGGCTGCCTGGAGTGTCCCTTTAAACCCCTCTTGGCCAGTGCAGCCCAGTGTTCTATCAGATAAGTATACTTATCAGATTTCGATAAGTAAGTGGTCACCGGAACTGGCGCTAGAACAGCTGCGCTCATGCGCGCTTTCTGATATCGGGATCTGATATGTGTACTGTACATGCGCGTAGCACATCCATCAGATATAGAAATCTAATGTGTGTACTGCGCATGCGTGTGGTACATCAATCAGATTTCTATACTACAGCTTTCACTGTGTACTAACACAGTGGAAATAGTTTAGATGCAGGATTATGGGGGTGACACACTAGGGATGGGGAGGTTCATGGGGGTTATATGCTGGGAATGGGGTGGATAATGTTATGATACACAGGGGATGGGGGGTAATACACTGGGGATAGGGGTTTTATGGGGTTAATGGTGCGAAACACAGGGGATAGGGGGTGAGACACTGAGGATTGGGGGTTTAATGTGGTGACTGGTGTTAGGTGGTGACACACTGGGGATTGGGAGGTTAATGGGGTGATAGACAGAGGATGTGGGGTTGTGGAGTGACAGTCAGGGGATCACCATTATTAACCCTGACTGGTAAGTCTCCTCCCCCCTTCTCTCCACAAAACCCCTTGCATTTGCAACAATTTATCCTTTTTCAGACCAGCCCACCATACATGGGCAGCAGTAATGCTCCCCCTTCCCAAGTTGTCCAGGAGGAAACTTGACTGCCGACCCTTTACTCTTCTTTCTGTTGCGTCTCAATAAGACAACACACACCTTTTATGTGGATAAGGGCAATTGTCACAGGTTTATTAAATTTAAATCAACTTAAATAACCATAAACCTGTCAGCTGTTGGGCGGTTAACCTAACAGACAGTTCTCCAACCTCTTTTCCCAGGAGCCTCAACAGAGGGCACTTGCCATCAGCCGTTGTGCGGTCTGTCGTCTCTGCATCTTCCTCCTTAATTCCCAGTTACGCAGTCCAGGGATCCCGCCACCGCGATGCCGCCCTCCCACACGCTATGCCCTGCCAGCATCGCACCCCCCCCTGCAGACAGCGCCGCCTCATCACCTGATTGCAAACCCACGTTGAATATGTCCAGACCAATGGGAGACAAATGAACCCCATCCCTCCTCATGACATTGGAGTTCTCTCCTTCCAACTCCGAGTGCAGAATTACAAACCCTCCCAGCCGTTGCACAAACCTAGAAATGGACATATTAACTTTACAATGGCAACGTTCTAAGGGTCTACCCCTACCCAAAACCCACCAAACTGGCCAAGGAATTATTTCCGACCATATGAGCGTCAACTCCTGAAGGAGCACGAAACAGATCGCCATGTCCTGCTTCATTTCATGAATTAGGTCGATTAACCACCGTCGGCCAATATCGTTCCCACCCGCATGAAGCACTAATGTAACCGGCCCCAAAACGCAGCCACTTAGCTGAGCACACTCTGAATACAGATGGTCCCAAGGCAAACCCCTCCAACGTACCCGCACTAAGTCATATGAAAACCCCAGATGATATCCATATGCTCTAGCTTCGGCCTGCCTGGCTGCCCAATGCACATACCAATGGCCCAGGATCCAGACGTATCGAGGAGCCACGCCTGCGAAAACAGGCAACGGCAAGAACAACAAGGAAAATAACAGGGAGAGAGAGGGGGGAGACAATTACAACATATGAGGCCGCACATAAAGCCGAAAGCGACTTGACTGCCAACTGCCCTGGAGCTTAAGCGCATCCGACTGGAATCCCAACACGCTGGCTTGGGTCGCTGCACTAATGTGAAACGAGTGAGTAGTATAACAGGAGGGAACCAACCCCACGCAGGCCCTAAGCACCCGAGAAAATTGGAAATGGCTCAATGAAGACCCATCCGGATGGATAAGAAGGGAACCCCCAATACCACATTGCACCGCCAGAAACCCGCGAACCATAGCTACTGGACAAAAAGCACCACCTGTTGCGCCGATGTGAACCCGCACGCCAGCTCCCCTGGTATCCGTCTTAGACGATCAAATTAACAGAACCAACCCACCCTCAGAGACCGAGATATCCGACAGGAGCAGCGCAGCTGGAGCACTGACCCGGGGGGCCACCAATTCACCAACCAGAAGGGCACCAGAAAAACATAACAAAAAGACCACCTGGAATAACTGAACCTCACACCCTGAAAAACAGACATGCAGCAGGAAGTGTAACAACCGACACAAAACCTCGAAGGAGATGGGATGACGCAAGTCTGGCTGACTACATTTTCTCCAACCCTTTAAGACGCATGCAACGCAAAACGCTTTTGGAAAATCCTGCCAACCAAACCAACGAAACAAAAAAGAAAGGGTGGCCAAGTGTCACTCTGCGACCACAGTGGACTTTCCTGTAGCACACAAGGACTCCAAGAGACATAGCATGTTCCCCAACCTCCCCACATCTAATTTGATATCTCCGACAGACCCATCAACATCTGAGGATCTACCTTTTGGACACCCCTTCTCTAAGCCAATTTATAACCTGACGCCGATGTTGGGTGTGTAATGTATGAAGAGCTGTATGTGTATGTGAGCATAATGTATGTAGCTAATGATTGGTGGAGGAAGGGTAGGGCTGGCAGCCTTAGGCCTGGGGGGCAAATCTAGTCAAGTGACCCATTGCACCACTGAATCAGCTCACCATCCATGCCCACCTTATCCTGATTTTATAACGCAGCCAGTCACGCCAAGCCTCCAATAAGATTAGAAAAAGAAAAACTGTGTTAAAGAAGCGCTTATAGATTGTAAAGAACAATATAGAAGAATGCTACAACACTCTTGTGGGGGTCCCTCACACCCACCTCAGATTAAAAAAACTATAGAAAAGGTAAAAAAGCCAAATGCAATTCACCTATATGAGTGGAGCATATAGTGATAATAACAGGCACCTACCCAACTATAAGGGTCATCTGGTCCTAATGTTGTAATAGAATCACTTCCAATTCAGCATATATACAATAAAGAAAAAAACATATACAGAAAAAATAATAGTGTAAATCTGTATAATAATGTGTTTCTATATAGTAATCATGAGAAGTGCCAACTCACATATTCCAGAGCCCAAATGAGGATAGGCTCAAATCACTTGCGCTTTGGTACCGTCTGGTGGTACTATCCCCTCTCTTTTTGAACACGTAGACAAATTGCATCAGAGATTAAGTTTGCAGGGAAGAATGGAAATATAGTGCAGTAACTTCAAGTAAAGGTGAATATATTGTACATATAAATAAATGCTCACCTTGTTTTGAGCCCAATATTTGGCTCTAAATTGTCAGCATAAGTGTCAGAATAAGGGAGACACCAACCCTTCTTGGAGCAGCTTCAATGAAGGTCAAAAGGAACTTGGATTGAAAAAAATGATGATTTATTTTGGAAATATAGTGCAGTAACTTCAAGTAAAGGTGAATATATTGTACATATAAATAAATGCTCACCTTGTTTTGAGCCCAATATTTGGCTTTAAATTGTCAGCATAAGTGTCAGAATAAGGGAGACACCAACCCTTCTTGGAGCAGCTTCAATGAAGGTCAAAAGGAACTTGGATAAAAAATGATGATTTATTTTGCCAAATGGCAAGGAAATACAAATTCATAAAAAAATTATAAAATCAGAAAAAAGCTGATTAAATGTCCTCCTACCAATGAGGAGTTAGACCGGGATATTTAAACCGGGACTTAAAACAGGAGCAGCAAATATCCGATTGAAAAAGCCCTCATATCAGGGCGAAACGCCTCAGGAAAAGGAGGACATTTATGGGACATTTTTATTTTTTTCTGATTTTATAATTTTTTTATGAATTTGTATTTCCTTGCCATTTGGCAAAATAAATCATCATTTTTTATCCAAGTTCCTTTTGACCTTCATTGAAGCTGCTCCAAGAAGGGTTGGTGTCTCCCTTATTCTGACACTTATGCTGACAATTTAGAGCCAAATATTGGGCTCAAAACAAGGTGAGCATTTATTTATATGTACAATATATTCACCTTTACTTGAAGTTACTGCACTATATTTCCATTCTTCCCTGCAAATTTCATCTCTTAGGCAATTTGTCTACGTGTTCAAAAAGAGAGGGGATAGTACCACCAGACGGTACCAAAGCGCAAGTGATTTGAGCCTATCCTCATTTGGGCTCTGGAATATGTGAGTTGGCACTTCTCATGATTACTATATAGTAACACATTATTATACAGATTTACACTATTATTTTTTCTGTATATGTTTTTTTCTTTATTGTATATATGCTGAATTGGAAGTGATTCTATTACAACATTAGGACCAGATGACCCTTATAGTTGGGTAGGTGCCTGTTATTATCACTATATGCTCCACTCATATAGGTGAATTGCATTTGGCTTTTTTACCTTTTCTATAGTCCTCCAATAAGATTGTCTGTGCGAGGACTGGGAGTTGTAGTTTCCTGCTGAGCTAAAGCTGGGTTCTCCTCGCCTCCCGGGAGCATGAGTGAGCAGGGGACTAAAACTTCCAGAATGCATCAGCTCTCACTCGCTGTCAGCCTTAGTGGTCGCCTCCCCTTCTGGGTGTGCCTCCTACCTTGCTTGTAGCATGGCCGAGCGAAGCGGATGCCCATACAGGAGCTTCAGTTTTCTGTACCTGGCCGGACTGACAGGAAGTGCTCTCTCAGTGAGCACCTCCTGTTAGTCCGGCCGGGTACAGGAAACAGAAGCTCTGCCACAATACCCTCAGTGCTGTATACACACTGACAGTCACACAGACTCAATGACAAAACATACAGACATCACTGACAGACAGACACAGACTCACTGATCTAACACACACTCATTTATTGACAGACACACATGCACACTGACAGACACACACACTAACAGACACTCATTGACAGTCACACACTGATTTGACAGACACTCACAAACACACACTGACAGACACCCAGACACACTCACATGCACACACACTCATACACTCACAGACACATACATACACTCACTCACAGACACACACACACACCAATTTTTTATATTTTTATAATTAACATTTTTCCACCCAACCTCCCTACCTGGAGAGCTGGCGTTGATCTGTCCCTTGGGTCCAGTGGGGCTCCTGGGAGGCGTGCGGCTGTGTTTGAATCCGAGGCGTTGAGGTGATCTCCCTGCTCTGCTCCCTCGTGGGCTGTCTACTGATGCTGGGAGCCGGAATACGACAGCATATTTTGGCTCCCGGGGCATTAGCAAATGGTGCACAAGGGAGCAGAGCAGGGAGATCAGAGCTTCTTCGCTGACTCGGATTCAAGCACAGCCGCACACCGCGCCAAAGGTCCATAACGTGGCCTGATAGGAGGGAGCGCTTCCCTCCTGCCAGTCACTAGAGTCTTGTGCCCCCAGAGCCGGTGCGCCTGTACCACCTTATGGATGCGCCGGCCCTGGGTTTAGGGCGGCCTGGGGGGCAATTGCCTCCCTGCCCCCTGTCCCAGCCCGCCCCTGGGTGGAGGGGTAGATGGCAGAGTGGGTAGGTTTAATGTGAATAGGTGGGTTACTGTAGGTGGCTGTATGGGTATAGTCTACAGGTTAAGTGTTGCTGGGTCATGGTATGTACCAGTTTGGGAGTATGTGACACGATGCCTCTCAGGTGAATGTAACTAAATGGGGCTGTGAGAGTCCACATCTTGGTAACAAGCTAGCTGTGTGAGTGACTGTAAAGAGAATCAACAGACAGAGTAAAAAACCTTCAAAGATGAGGCGTCTGTGAGTGATACACTCTGTGCACCCTGTTAAATTACCCCTGTAGGTGACGGCACACAGACCAGCTTGGCATAATAAT
The DNA here is from genome assembly GCA_933207985.1 of Pelobates cultripes. Taxonomy (NCBI): domain Eukaryota; kingdom Metazoa; phylum Chordata; class Amphibia; order Anura; family Pelobatidae; genus Pelobates; species Pelobates cultripes. Next base: position 9,882,767 of record OW240919.1, read on the forward strand.
CCCAGGGGTGTTTATTTGGGTAAGGTGGCAAAGTACCACCAGGACCAAAGGACCCACTGGGACCCCTCTTGGGCTAGCCCTGCCCTAAACCCTCCAAACTCTATCTCTCTGTAATCCTATATATTTTTCTCACTCTGCTACCATTCTATAGAAACCCTCATCCCATTCTCCAACTCATTTCTTTCTTTCCTTGTTCAGTATTTAATATTCTTTTGTTCCCCATACTTCTATCTATCTTTTCTTTCCATTTTCATCCATTACTTTACTGCCCCTTCCCTTCAACACCTCTCGCCCTCATAGACTTCTTTATCTATTTTGACTGCCCCTTTTTCAATCCGTCTCACCCTCATAGACTCCTTTACTGCTTCTCATTGCTTCTTGTTAATCTCTCCCACTCTCAGAGATGTATTTAGCTATTCTCATTGCCCCCAGTCAATCTCTCTCACTCTCAGAGATTCCTTTACCTATTTTGACTGCCCCTCCTTCAATCTGTCTCACCTTTACCAATTCTCTTTGCCTCCCCTTCAATCTCTCTCACCCTCAGAGATTCATTTACCTATTCTCACTGCCCTGTCAATCTCTCTCACCCTCAGAGATTCATTTATCTATTCTCATTGCCCCGTCAATCTCTCTAACTCTCAGAGATTCATTTACAAATTCTCATTGACTCAACGTCGATCTCTCTCACTCTCAGAGATTTATTTACCCATTCTCATTGCCTCCCCGGGCCCTCTATCCCTCTAACTCTCAGAGATTCATTTACCTATTCTCATTGCCTCCCCTCTATCTCTCTAACTCTCAGAGATTCATTTACCTATTCTCATTGCCTCCCCTCAATCTCTCTCAGTCTCAGAGATTCATTTACCTATTCTCATGGCCTCCCCTCAATCTCTCTCACTCTCAGAGATTCATTTACCTATTCTCATTGATTCAAGGTCGATCTCTCTCACTCTCAGAGATTCATTTACCTATTCTCATTGCCTCCCCTCAATCTCTCTCAGTCTCAGAGATTCATTTACCTATTCTCATTGCCTCCCCTCAATCTCTCTCACTCTCAGAGATTCATTTACCTATTCTCATTGCCTCCCCTCAATCTCTCTAACTCTAAGAGATTCATTTACCTATTCTCATTGCCTCCCCTCTATCTCTCTAACTCTCAGAGATTCATTTACCTATTCTCATTGCCTCCCCTCAATCTCTCTAACTCTAAGAGATTCATTTACCTATTCTCATTGCCTCCCCTCAATCTCTCTCACTCTCAGAGATTCATTTACCTATTCTCATTGCCTCCCCTCAATCTCTCTCACTCTCAGAGATTCATTTACCTATTCTCATTGCCTCCCCTCAATCTCTCTCACTCTCAGAGATTCATTTACCTATTCTCGTTGCCCCCGTTGATCTCTCTAACTCTCAGAGATTCATTTACCTATTCTCATTGCCTCCCCTCTATCTCTCTAACTCTCAGAGATTCATTTACCTATTCTCATTGCCTCCCCTCAATCTCTCTCACTCTCAGAGATTCATTTACCTATTCTCGTTGCCCCCATTGATCTCTCTAACTCTCAGAGATTCATTTACCTGTTGCCCCAACCTCAATGTCATCTCCCTTTCTCCAGATATTTTTCAATCTCAGCCTCTTTACTCTCCATCTCCCTTAATGTTTCATTTCTCCCATGCACCCCCATCTTTGCCTCTCCAGACTATTTTTCAAATCCCAATAAAAAGTACTATTGAGGAAAGAATCCCTTTGTCGTATGTGACCGGATGCAATCCAATTGTATCCTTACCTGGGTTAATGTCTAAATCGATTCAGTGCTAAAGACTTTGAAAGGTGTTCATGTTTATAGTTGGACGGTTATGAGCCTTCAAATGACTAATTATTATTTTCTAGACGAAGCCTCTCACTAATAAACCCTGCAGATCAAAAAGTTCAAGGATTTTTTTTCCTTCAAAGAGTACAATCTGACTCATTGATATTTGTAACAAAATGAATTATAAGGATCCATAACTTTGCTCCTGCATTTATTACATAATAAACCGTGTTTTCATGTCTGACCTCATCCCTAAGTTTACACGTTAAGTGGTGTGGTTAAGATGTCACATTTACAAAGGACAGCGCTTATTGTCTGTGATCTTGCTTTGAAGTGCTTCAGAGCACTTTTTGTTGCTGAAGGAACATTGCATGTTTCCTATTTATAACTCGGTTACAATAACATTATAATCCGGGCTCACTACAGTGTGAGCCCAAAGAAGAGGCTTGTCAATTAAAATGGCCAAATTATTATGCCTTAATAAAGATTTAGATTGCAAACTTGTTTGGTTCCTTGACATCAAAACTGAAACAGGGCTATTCACTAAGTGGAGAATTGTCAAGAATTCAAAGTGAATTTCATCTTTAACACCAAAGTAGTTGAAGTGGATGGATAGCTGACTTGGATAATTTTTTTTGTTTTTGTCTTTTTTGACCTTAAATTCACATTGAATTTCCAACAATTTGCGATAGAGCACAAGGGACTTTTTTCCTTTTTGTGCTATGCATTGGGGCTGATGAATATGATTAGCCATCGTTTCCACCCAGGAGTAGTGATAGTTTGAACGCAGGGCTTAAATTTGTGTGTTTGTATATGCATTTTTTTGCTGAGACCCTTCAATGAGACATGTTCACTCGTACGGTGGTAACCTTCCTTTAGGAAGCTCCCCTGTCTCTTTATTGTTTTACATTGCGTAAAAGCGGACCTGAAAACACGGCTAACTTCAAGATTTATATCCAATGTGGCTTTTGTTCCCTTATATTTGAAATTCCCTTTGAATTCTCAACTGTTTGTACTTTAGTGAATAATGTTCAACGTCGAACTACTTTATTCTTTATTAACTACCGTATGCACTCAAAGCTAATACGCACCTTTTTTGGAAATTAAAGTTTTGAAAATTTTAATGCGCATTAGATTCGATGGTGCATTAGATTCATGTAAATATGGTAAAAATTTAATTTTTGTGAATTGAGATCCAAATTGTAAAAATCAGGCAATATCAGCCAAACCAGGACTATTGCCAAGCTGGGGAATGTAATATTTTGCCATCTAGATATTATTTTGCTGCAATGTTTATTGAATAGCCCCAAGTCTTTACAATTGAGACTGTTTGTTCGTGATGAACCCAGTAGTGGCAGTGCCGCTTTAATTGTATTTAATCATTATAATAATGTTGTTTTTCTCTTTCATTGTGAGATGGGTGTGACATTGTTCAGGCAGTCAGCGCCATCACGGCAGACCTTGTACTAATTCGGGCAGGATTTGGAAAAGCAGGATTATGAAACAGTGACAAGTACGGGGACAAGTCGAATCAAGTCTACCATCGTCTTCATAATCTAGAGCGACTGTGATTAATTACTCATTGTGGATTGCAATTGCGTCAGTCCTCCTCCGCAAATCCAGATTTTCTAGTGCCACCAGATATGTGACAACCCATTATATCATGAAATTAAAAGATGTGGATTACACATGCTCAAACATAAACATGTATCCCATACATAAACACACTCACAGAAACCCTCTCCGTGTTTACACTTTGACTAATTGCTTCCATTATTCCTGGTTTAGAGGGGAGGACAATGGGATCGTTCCATAATATGTATTAATAGGTTTCTGTGAAGCTTGTTTCAAAGGACAAAAACAAGAGGAGCACTGAGGAGGGGACACAGCCAGCTTTCAGGATGGAAAAGACCCTTCAAATTCTCATTAATATTAAACTGCTGGATCAGATTGGGGAGCTTAACTGTTGGACCTTAGAGTGCATATCCCGTGTTTAGACTGGTGTGTGATTCACACTGGCACAGGGTGACCAGTCCACTCACAAAGTGACACTGCCCCCAATAATTGTCCACCCACCATTATATACATCCATACAAACTGCTTATAGCATCAGAGCTATTCACTGGCGTGTGATCTGTCTTGCATGCATTCAAAGTACATTTCACGTTTTAAACCAAAATAACATTTTAAGACTAAAACAGTTTACGTATAAAAAAAAAATCTCCAACTCAGCTGGAGTCACATATTAGCTTGTTTAACCTCATTTTTGTAATTATGTTTTATTTTTATTTATTTATTTTTTTAATTATTTCTTTAATAAGAGATTTCTAACATTTTATTTTCCTTGCACGGATGGGGTGCACACAATCACCCACGGCACAGCATGTCTCTTTTTTTTACAGAGGCGAAATGAGAGAAGCTGACATCATTGATTCTTACTGGTTGCTGATATCCTATTGTCACTGACAATTATCAAACCGTAATGCAAGGCCAAGATGGCCGCCTCCATACAGAGAAAAAAAACACATTGATTTGTTAAATGGTAATTGCAAGGAAACGTACAACGTCTTAGCTAGATGAAAATTGTATTAACCTGATGGAAATGTTGTAAACGGAAGAAAATATTAACATTTTCCAATCTGAATGTGCTGTTTAGCCATCTTACGTAATCAGTTTGCAAACTGATTTTAAAATATGTGGACGGCACCAATAATGGTTACACAGAGTTTGCAGATCAAGATTCAATAGCATCTTGCACAGACCTAAGACGAGATGATTCCAGAGTAAAGTGAGATTTCCTGTGAGCAAGAAAATCATAACAAAAATGCAAAAACAGGAAGAATGCAAAAATATTAAAATATCCATTACTGCACTATAGGATGTAGAGAAACAGGCACTTATTATGGAGAAAGGTACAGACCTGCCGAAGGCTCTCTGTAGAGGACATTCAACCTGGAATCGAAACAGCCAGAGCTCAGTACAAGTGATTTCAAACCGATGCACAGAATCTGTACTAAATCCAGTGTTTTTCGGAGAAACGTTAGCTGTGTTCAGTGATGTCATGCCATGCGTGATATTATCAAATGATAATGAGACCTTTGAAAATTGAATTCCTAAGGCACTTTAGCTTCGTGAAAAGATTCATGCGGGAAGAGTGTGTACCCTTTATTTTATTTTACAAATAATACAGATTTTAATAGAAATTGACACATTTATAAATTAACCTTGTTTCACCCACCTAGCTCTCAATCAGATAACCGGTTCTGCTACTTCCTGTTTTGATTAGGTCAGCCGAGATAAATTCAAGAGGCAACAATTGCCCAGAGCTCCTGCCTTGCAAAGACTTCTCATTGAGATTCATTGGGAAGTCTGTGATTGGACAACCACAGAAAGTCTGGGCGGGGTTAGAAGGGCAGGGCTTGCAAAGGCAGCAAGATCTGCAGCCTTTGCAGATTTTTCCCAATTTTTGGGTCCTGTCCCGTCATTCCAACTTTGGAACTTTTCCAAAATGTGTAGCACAAGTGCATTATTAGACACGCTCGTTTTACACTCAGGGCACAGTTACAGCGTGCACCCTGCATGTCATGCCCTCAGTTGGCCAGCCTGCTTGATAGGCAGGCAGTCTGGCATCCACTTGGGCCTAGCTGACCTGCCATGAATTAAGGTGGTTCGCATCTCTGCTCCGCCTGCTTTATCCCCCTCTCACCAGTGTTCCGCTTCTCAGAACGCCAATGCTGGGGGTATGTTATTGTCACTTCACCATCCAGATAAGCAACTTTCCACATAAATTGATTAGTCCTGAGAGAGTTCTAAACACAGCTCAGGACAGTGCAGACTGCAGAGAGAGTTCTAAACAAAGCATAACAATTCCACCCTCTGTATAAACGTCCGTGTGTTCTGTCTACTCCTAGATATATTCAACTTACACGTGTCTTTAAGGAGAGGTTAAAATATTATATTTCCTCTTGTGTTCCTTTATCGCAACATCTACTAGATTGTTAGCTGGCTTGAGGAGAGCCCTATCTGAGTCTGCCAGTTACTGGTTACTGTAGAGTGCTGTGGAATGTGTCAGGACAGTCCTTGAGTTGAGATTTTAGTGTCTCTATTTTGGGTTTGTTGCAACAGAGGAGTGTCACCAGTAAGTTCAGCGTGCACTAGACGCCAGAGCATTGATCTCTCCAGCACAATGGGATCTACCTAATGGCTAGTTAGCATAGTGCCGGGGTGACGGAACCCTATTTCAGGTTGTGTGGTGTCACTGGCATCGTGCTCCATTGTGTCCCACACCGCCCCATGTCCCAGATTTATACCTTCCAATGTTGGGAAGTGTTCTCCTGTCTGTTCTGTACAATTACATAGTCACAGGCTGAAAAGAGACTTGCGTCCATCAAGTTCATCTTTTTTCACATCTGTTTTTGCTGTTCATCAAAAAGAAGGCAAAAAACTCAGTTTGAAGAACTTTCCAATCTTGCAACAATTTAGGGGAAAAAAAATCTTTCTTGACCCCAGAATGGCAGTCAGATCCAATTGTTTTTTAAACATCTGTACCGGGGTTAGGTGTGCTCTCCTTAGCTCTCATTTTCTCATTTTTTAGCTGAGCACATCTGATCGCCTACTTGCATGCATTGCTCGCTTCCATCATTCATTCATTCAATCTTTATCTTCAATCTTTAATCTTTATATCTATATATCTATTTATCTATGTACAGTGAGGGGAAAAAGTATTTGATCCCCTGCTGATTTTGAGCGTTTGCCCACTGACAAAGAAATGGTCAGCCTATAATTTTAATGGTAGGTGTACTTTAACAATGAGAGACAGAATCACAAAAATAAAAATCCAGAAAAGCGCATGTCAAAAAAGTTATAAATGGATTAAATTGGCTTTGGGGAGCAAAGCAAACCCGTATTACTCATCATGGCCTGGGGGACACCTCAGAGTGGCTGAGTGGCAGTGAAAGCGCCATAAGGGGATAAACAGCACGAAGTGTAGCAAGTCCCCAACTGTGTCTGTGGCATTGGCTAAAGCATGGACAATAACTACAATTCAAATTGCAAGTTTTTGTTAAGGGTGCCTGCTCAACATAAGATGAGAATACTGGTTCCACTTGTATTTAATTTCAGTGTCTGATGCCTACATCTTAACCTGATTTTATGATAATTGACCATAATATTGTTAATCAGTGGCATAACACACAATCCATGGGGCCCCGGTGCAAAACTGATCGGTGCCCCCCGTCCCCACCTCCCCCCGATCCGTGGGCCCCCCCCAACACATACATACTGACACAGACATACATACAGACACACACATACACACAGACACACACACACACACGCACACAGACAGACACACACATACAGACAGACACACACATACACCCCCGACAGACACATACATCTATACACAAATACATACACACACACACACACATACCTACACACAGACACATGTACATATAGACAGACACATACACACACACATACACACACACCCACGACAGACATACACACAGACACATACATACACACACACACATGCATACAGAGACACAGACACACACACACATACAGACACATACATATAGAGACACACATACATAGACAGACAGACACATACACACACGCCCCCGACAGACATACACACAGACACATACATACGCACACACACACACATACATACAAAGACACATACACACAGACAGACACATACATACAGAGACACACACACATACAGACACATACACGCACACATACATACAGAGACACATACACACACACACATATACAAAATGTTTCCTGTTTCCTACTTTTTGCAGAAGGGTGATTTTCCCTCGGGTCCAGTGGGGGCTCAGCCTGATGAGAGTCAGAGTTCCCACTCTGACTCTCTTTCTTCCTCCCGCGCGGCTCTCTGATAGCTGGGAGGAGTGACGGGCAGTCACTTCCTCCCAGCTCTGTCTGATGTCTGCGCTGACTGGACCCCCTGGAAATCCATCTCCATCGGGTGGCCCTAACAGCATGGGCCCCTTGAACGGCGCCCCGGTGGTTTGCCGGCCCCCTGGAGTGACGGGCCCGGTCGCAGCTGCGACCCCTGTGACCGCGGTATGTACGCCACTGTTGTTAATGCATAAATGGCTTATGCCTGGTGGATAATCTCAGCTTGTTTAAACTCTTGTAGAATTAGCTTGATTACTATGTTGTAGAAATCTAACAGGATGTCTATCTTGATAATTTCATTTTCGATACCAATTTAGACATGCACTAACTTGCTTGTTTATATACTACAAAAATGTGCAGCATAGGAATGCCATGTACTCCTTTCTTAGTTTCTTTATATGTCCTCTTATGTCCTTGACATTTGCTTTTGTGGCATTACACATTTGCTTGTATTTCTCTGCACAACAAAACATAAATAATTTTAAAAAACCTATTAAAAAAAAAAAAACCCCATTGTTTATAACAAGATCCAGACAAGCGTCCATTCTAGTTGGTGCTTGTACCAGTTGTGACATGGTGTCATTTAATGGGTTAAAAAATGTGATTCTCTTCACTGAACTACTAGTCCCTCTGTCCCAATTTATGTCCGGGTAATTAAAATCTCCAATAATTAACGTGTTACCCAGATTTGCAGCTTTCCCAATTTGCTCTAACAGCTGTTCTTCCTCATTAATATTAACATTAGGTGGTTTATAACATATCCCAACCAATAACTGATTTCACTTCGTTTCCCACGAGCAGATATTTACCCATAAAGCTTTCACATTTTCTTAGTCACACTCCACATGCTTAATATATGGCTTTAACTTGTGGTTGACATAGAAACATACCCCACCACCCTTCTTGTTTTTCGTATCCTTCCTAAAAAATGTGTCCCCTTTTAAGTTATCTGCCCAGTCTTGTCTTATCCCACCATGTTTCTGACTTGCCTAATATGCCATATTGCTTAGTGCAAGCATGTCAAACTCGCGGCCCACAATGAATATGCTTACTATAGCAGAGTAGGCACCTTCTTTCTCCACACTGCAGGTGCCTACTGTGCTAAAATTACCCGGCCGGGAGGAGACGAACATGGTGGCTGCGAGGGAGCTCAGTCTTCCTGCTTCTCACTGCTCCCTCGCGCATGCCCCATGTAGTGATGCCGGGTGTCGGAATATGATGTCATATTCCAGCACCTGGATTCACTAAACAGCGCGCGTGAGGAGCAGGAAGACTTAGCTCCCAAGAGAAGATCAGTGAGAGGCCCCACACCAGCTCCTTGACCCTAAAATGATATGTGTATGTGCAGGAATGTGGAAATGTGTGTGTGTCTGTCTGTGTGTGTGTGTTTGTCAGTGAGTTTGTGTCTGTCAGTGTATGTGTCTGTCAATGTGTGTGTGTGTGTCTGTCAGTGTGTGTGTGTGTCTGTCAGTATGTATGGGTCTGTCAGTGTGTGTGTCTGTCAGAGAGTGTGTGTGTGTATCTGTCAGTGAGTGTGTGTCTGTGTGTGTCTGTCTGTCTATCAGAGAGTGTGTGTGTCTGTCCGTCTGTCAGAGAGTGTGTGTTGGTCAGTGTTGCGATGGCCGCGGCTGGACAGTGGAGGACCTGGAGGTGTACGGAGGCACGCAACACCATGTCACATTCCAACATGACGTCAACGTGCTCAACCTTTGGCACAGGATGTGGACGGCGCCATTGGGGGTATACCAGAGGCTGGACTCCGGTGTTGCATACTGGCAGCAGCAATGTTAGTGGAGTCTGCTTGTTGGCTAATATTGTTTTTTGTTTTTTTTTAAACAAGGGCTGGGGTTTAGTAGAGGGGGTTCAGGGGTTTAGTATAGAGGGGGGTACTGTGAATTAGTACAGAGGTGAGACTGGAATTTAGTACAAAGGGGGGACTGGGATTTAGTACAAAGGGGGGGCTGGGATTTAGTATAGAGGGGGGACTGGAATTTAGTGCAAAGGGGGGACTGGGGTTTAGTGGAGGGGGATGCTGTTTTGTTTTTTTTTACTGTACTTTTCAAAACAAACCTACGTTTCTATGAAAATGTAAGGTTTTGTGTTTTTCGCGGCCCACATAAACTTAAGCCTTATTTATATGGCCGTGCTAGACTTTGAGTTTGACATGGTTGGCTTAGTGTATGCTATTGCCTCTAGTTTCCCCATTTTGTTATTTAGACTCCTTGCATTAGTAAGCATGCATTTAATATTATCACGAGTCTCTGGTATTTTATGTGAATTTTTATTACGATTCCAGTTTAGTTTTGAATAAGCCCTCACACTGAACGGTCACTAAACACTGAAATGAACACTTATAGTAATCTGTAAAACGAAGGGCAAAATGAAGGCGAAAATAACGGATTTGGAAAATTTCATATAATCAGCTATAATAAAAGCCTGATTATTTTAGCCTGAATTCTGGGACTGGGTTTGCATTGCAGTGTTTAGTAAATAAAGCCATACTGCGTGCAATATTTCGAGTTATAGTAAATCCCTGCATTGTCCCCTATATTGGGTAAGTATGACATAGAGCATGCTGCGTAAAGCCAGCATTAACACAAATAACACATCTTTACAAGGATTCAGGTATTTATCTTCCGATTAAAGGCAGGAAGTGACAGTCCTACGAGATCTGTGCGATGTGTTTATGAGGCTTTCTTTGTAGCAAATAAAATGCCTGTAATTGAAACACAAGAGTTAGGTGGGGCGTTAGGGGAACATGTTCCAGAATGAGCCGCTCCTTTCTAATTCATGTCCCAATCAGATCCAAAAAGCAGATCCACCTGACCTGCTTCTACCTGCAGCAAGTTATTAATGTCTAGCAGGTTTGGTTAGATAAGCCAGCCGTGCCAAAAACGTGCCTCGTTAGAGAAGGGGCAACACCTAGCACTCCAGCATGTGTTGGCAAACAGGGCAGCAGTCCTTAGCAGTAGCTACAGCCATGCATCCTGTGCAGAGCTTATCCCTCAGATATCTATCAGTCATGCTAACTAACCATGGGAATTCCAAGTGCATCCAAAGTGAATTCCAAATTTAAGGCCAGAGCAGTCGAACTGAGTGCGGCTGAGTTAGGGACATGCTTTTTGGGACGTACAGAAACACGCAGGAGTTAATATGTAGATAAAAAAAAGCATCTAATAACTCACAGCTAAAAGACGATGTGATTAATTAATTAGGTTTCTTCTGCATATTTTGCAGCAATTAATTCACCATGCTGCTGGGCAGAACCTGTACTAAGAGCGGGTGGATACAAAAGCTGTTACAACACCATTGCACCCGCAGTGCCAAGATAATGTATTTGGCAACATTAAACCTAGCGTGCTATAGATTGCTGCTATCATTCTCAGCCAGGAGTTAATACAATCCACATAGAAGGGAAGATACTGAAAACCTAGGGCTTTCTTTTTTTTAAATTTATAAATAATGCATATTCCAGGCCACTAAATGACCACTAAAGGCACCCAGAACACTTTATGCCAACGAAGGGGTCCTGCCTTTTAATTCTGAAATGAATCTGCTGCAACAACTAAGTTTGACTCAGTTATTTGCATTTTGGATCAATCTTTCCCTACGAGAAGCATTTGAGTGGATGCGTGAGTTGGTGCATACCGCGCATGCATCTATTTTGTCCCCAACGCTCCTCCATGAGGAGCATTGGATTGGACAAGAGGCTGGGATGGTGAGTCTCGGCGCAGGAAAAAAGGTACAGAAACCTTTTTTCACTCGGTTTGAATTTTGGTTAAAGGGGCCCTGCGTCTAACTATAGAGGGATATACTATAGGATGAGGTATACATGTGTCTCTAAATGAACAAACATGTATTCCTGACACTATAGTCCTGAAGTGGCTGCTTAGGTACCGGTCGCACTCAGATCGCGCTGCTTTTACTCACCCGTGCCAGCATTGCCGTGGCTTACCCGCCAGGCCCTGCCTCTATGGCTGAAATCATCACTCTTTCCCATAGAAGAGAATAGGGAAGCTATTGCGCATGCATGGCAAAGCGCTGCACCAATCAGGATCTCCTCATTGAATCAATTCATCTCTACGGGGAATGTGCAGAGCCTCCATGCAGAGCATCCATGGAGACGCTGAACACTAGAGATGTCGCGAAGGCAGCTTCAACATGGATGCTGTCCAGGAGGTGGGAGGGTCTGGGAGGGAGGGTCTGCCGGAGATTGGCCGGGATGTGTCAGCTGACCGGAGTTCGCCGCGAACGGTTCGTGGCAAACCGCGGCGAACTGTTCGCGGGGAGTTCGCGGACGGTTTGCGACATCTCTACTGAACACCCGTGCTGCAGCACTGAGATAGGAAGCAGCTCTAGTGGCCGTCTGAGTGACTGTCAGTAGAGGTGTTTCTAGGCTGTAATGTGAACTCTGCCTTTTTTATACACTTCAGAACCACTACATTAAGCGGTAGTGCTTATGGTGACTAAAGTATCCCTTTAAGCACTCGAACTTAGTGAACTGCCAGCAAGCTTCATCTTATACAAGATAACCCGGCCTCCAGGGAAATTTTATGAGAAATTCCTGATTGATAGGTTAATTGGTCATCTTACAGGAGTGATGGAAAGATGTCGCTACATATCTTGCAATAACTGAGAACATGGTGAACATAGTCCACATGCGTCTGCAGTCAGAAGTAAATACTAATTCTCTGTGTTCCAGGGTCAGACCCTCACATTTACTCAATGGATCTGAGTCAGCGATCCAGTTACATTATAGACAGCCAATAAACATGTTCAGGCAAAGCTTGTGAATTAAACAGCCCCAACATTTACACATCAACAGCTCGAAACGGAAATACCAGGAAAAATGACATGATATTTAGACAGTATCAGGAAAATCATTTTATTATGCAAAAAAACAAATACATATATGTAAATTAGCATCTCCACGGAAACCACATATAACGCCTTCCTGCGCAATTCCATGTCTTGCAGCAATAAAAACTGTAGATTTAAATTTTATTGCTTATTGGCCATAGTTTAGGAAAAAGTAAAAATCATGAGAGCAATTCAATTTATTTACATTAAAAAACAAAACAAAAAAAAATGTAATTTCTAAGGAAATGTCTCAATATTATAGCTGACTAAATTTGACCTGTTAGTTTTATTTTACGTTTAAAAATAAATAAATTAATTTTAAAATAATTCATATTTAGATTTGTACCTAATGCAAAACTGTACTGGCATAGCCTGGCATCCCATGCAAATTCTGAACGTCCCATGATTCCTTGCACATGGCAGGCAGAGTATCTCAAGAAGGTTTCTAGCAGTATGGTTTGTATAAGCACAGTACATTTTCCTATGGACAGTGTTTGCTCAGGTTGAGCAAAATATTTAAATGAGCAACATACATATTTTTGGGGAGGATTGCAACCATTGCATGTACATAAGGTAAGGTAAGATAGGGGGGCAGGGGGATTTGATGTTTTATTTAATAGCGAGATGTAGCTGCACATTGCTAGGTACCCTTCAATGCTGACATTTTCAGGATTAGCCTCTGATTTTAACGTTTACAAACATATTCATTATTTGAGATAGAAATAGCCATTGCATCTTGAGTATACTGGCATGAGTATTGTTATGTAGCTGTGTGGTTTTTTTTACGGACGTAGGTCCTAAAAGGGCCAATATGAGTTAAAACATAAAACAGGAAGATCAGAAACATCAGAGGCTTCGATGTGATTGGCTGTGTCTCATACCCAGGATCCGGATGTCCATTTAAAGTACCATTGCACATCAATATGCAACAGGTAGAAAAACAAGCTTTCTCAATGGGCTAATTGCCCTGACTCATAGGATTAGTTTGTTTTTTTATGAATGTTTGTTGTTGCTTTTTCTATATATTTTTTTTTATTTTCTTACTCTTCATGTCACTCCCTCCCCTTAGAGAAAAAGACTACAGATAGCTTGCCAAGCCAGCAATAAATACAACCCACAGATGGAGAGGAACATCTTTTTGGCAGCAGACAAATCGTTTCCAGAAAGTTTATTCATTGTTTATCTGTCGGCCGCGATAACTTCAAACCTGCAACTTAATGAGATCTGACGGCAAATATGCAAAAATAAAAATGTAAAAAACGAAACACCGGTCTATCTATCTATCTATCTATCTATCTATCTATTTATCTATCTCTATCAGTCTATCTATCCATCCATCCATCCATCATCTGTCTGTCTGTCTTTCTGTCTATCAATGTATGTATGTATCTTTCTCTCTCCCTCTGTCTCTCTCTCTCTCTCTATCTATTCTTAATATAGAAAATGTTTGAACTAGATGCAGTTTAACCCCTTAAGGACCAATCTTCTGCAATAAAAGGGAATCATGTCATGTGTCCTTAAGGGGTTAAAGTCTTAAAATCGAGCGAGGAGGTCCTATCTCTATTAAAAGTAATAAATTCCATTATACCACACTTAAAATATGAACACAGCAAAAATACATAATATCCCACGGAAGTATATTAAGACTTCTGCACTACTAGAAGAACATCCGATGGTACATAGTCCCCACCAAGATCCACAAAATCTATCCAAACTCCTCACCATTATGCTGGAGATGTGTCTAGTAAATGGAGACATGTTGTGGAATAGGTGGCACTGTGCATCCATAATCTCCTCTTGGACACCAAGTGCACCAACTGATCCTAGATATCTCAACCAGTTCGATACCCTTCCAACCCAGAATGTATCTTTTGCTGGACCTACCAAAAATCTGTTTCTAACCACGAGAGTAAACTGATATATCATATCATTCTTACAGCTCCATAGCAAGAGCATGGAAATCCCCCTAACCCCCCAACGTCCACAACATTCTCAATGAAATTGACCAACAACACGTTTACAAACTCACTTTTAAAAATGTCTTTCCCCCTAACAGGGTGTCTATAGAGTCCTGGGAGCTGTAGAGCAGGTGGAGATCGGTGCCCTAACTCGATTGTACAACCATACTTGTCTAGTTATACCTTGTTAACTCATACTTAACTGTGTTACTCTCTGCTGCCAAATAACAGTTGTGATGCGCCATGCCCCGAGACCACACACCCTGTCATACTGTACTCTGCTACCAGATACTCACCAGCATTTTACCTCGACACCTTTATGGGGAGGCACTTTTTTATATTACACCATGCAAGGTCACAACCCGCCCTCCCCCCAAACCTCATGACGTACAGCTGAGTTTGGAGCCTCCTCCATTTAAAGCCATCACAATAGTGGTCACACCGTCACCGATATAAGTTGAGGTGTAGTACGACCTGTAACTGCTCCTATATGTTCTATGTTCTGGTATCGCCTGACTGCAATCCCTGAATGTTTGTGTAAATAAACACTGTGTGCAATCTGAAATATACTACTCTGAGAATGTAAAGATGTTGTGATATGCCTTCTCCTCACCCCCTCTTCCTTTCTGTATCCCCCCCAACCCTGTGTTTTGAAATACAACAAAAAATGTCAAATTAGAAAAATATATAAACACAGTGCATGTAGGTTTTTAAAAAAAATGTTTTTTACAAGTGATAGTTCTATGTAACATTGTCATATCTTTGTCAAGCTAGCATAGCTTTCTATCACTCCTTCCCTTAAATGGAGTCCCCTTATGTTACAGCATTATTGTCAAATTTCACATACCACACTAGATGATTAAACCACAATGACTTGTGCAATGTGTCTGAGTGTATACAGAGCTCCACAGTAATAATACTCCTCCCAGTAATGTGTCTGGAGTGTGTAATAGAGCCCCCACAGTAATACCACTCCCAGTGCAATGTGTCTGAGGTATAACAGAGTCCACAGCAATACTCCCAGTAATGTGTCTGAGTGTATAAATAGAGCCCCACAGCAATAATAATATTCCAGTAATGTGTCTGAGTGTGTACTAGAGCCCACAGTACATAATTTGCAATGTGTCTGGAGGTATAACACAGAGCTCCACAGCAACAATAATTCCAGTAATGCGGTCTGAGTGTATAACAGGAGCCCCAAGCAGCACACATTCCCAGTAATGTGTCTGAGTGTGTAATAGAGCCCCACAGGCCACCCCAGTAATGTGTCTGAGTGTATAACAGAGCTCCACAGCAATAATACTCCCAGTAATGTGTCTGAGTGTATACCAGAGCTCCACAGCAATAATACTCCCAGTAATGTGTCTGAGTGTATAACAGAGCTCCACAGCAATAATACTCCCAGTAATGTGTCTGAGTGTATACCAGAGCCCCACAGCAATAATACTCCCAGTAATGTGTCTGAGTGTATACCAGAGCCCCACAGCAATAATACTCCCAGTAATGTGTCTGAGTGTATAACAGAGCTCCACAGTAATAATACTCCCAGTAATGTGTCTGAGTGTATTACAGAGCTCTGCAGCAATAATACTCCCAGTAATGTGTCTTTAAACTGCAATAAAAGCATTTAGAAACCAGTCTGTGTAAATAAGATACATAGTTCTTGTTATAAATTACATTTTTGTTGCACAAACTATCAATAAGTCACCAAACATTTCTCAGAACAATGTTTCCAGCCCCTGGACACCCCCCCCACTCACACCCCTAAATCTAAAGTGTCCCTGTTTGTCCATTAGAAATGTTGGGAGATAGGCACCTATGGTCCAAGAAGACATATTGTTTCATGTCTGCCATTTCATGTAACCAAAGTGGGCCATGTTTGTTTTAGGAGGTGTGTGGAGGTGAAGATATGTCTGTATATTTTTGGTTGACGTCTTTTCCTGCTATGGAATTCTTTGCAAAGTTAGAATGTTGGAAAACATGATGGTGGGAGTGTGGTCACAGATGGTCAATGTTGACTACCGACCTGTAAAACCTAAGGGGTTAATGTCCATGTGCAAAATGCTGCTGTAAAATCGCCATCAATGGCCCCCCATGTGCAATCAAACACTTACACTGGGATTTCTGAAGAGTGTTTTCTGGTGGAATAGAAACACGAGGGAGGAACGCCAGGATTGTAGTTACAGACTCTGACTGTATGTCTCCTCCACGAATGCTGGGAAATATCCTAAACAAACGTCATCCAGTACACAAACTATTTATTTCGATGCAAACTGAATTCTAAAACCGATGGGAAGTATGTAATAACAGTGATTGTGTGAGCAGAGTCAATGGTACATTAAAAGTCGCAATAAGACGATGAAATGTCACTAATGTTTCTATATATCTCTTTGTTTATATAAACCATTTAGACGTCTTTATACATAGCATATTTCACTGTCTAAACAACCTATTTTCTTTTGTGCCTAAAACTGTAATTGATGTTTACTGTTTTTGCACAATATTTGTGCATTTCCAAGGCATGTTTGGAGTCTATAAATCAAATGTTTATTTTGAGTTTGTCTTCTGTTTAATCACGGATAATATCCAAACCTTGGCTGAAATGTTATATGTATATACACAGGTTTGTTATGTAGTTTCTGAAATCTTGGCTCCCAGGCCCGAATTATTGTGCTAAGTTCATCCTCTGGCCCAGTGCTGTCTAAGGTCATCTTTCTCACTGGGAACCATTGATAGCGCCAGGCCTGTGTGTCAGTGCATCCGCCATCTACTGAGTGCCCTAGATGTACAAGTGCAGGTCCCTGATCATAAAGGAGTCTGGTAGAGCCTCTTCCAGCTTTGTCCGGTGATTGAGTAGGGATTGAGGGGGTAAACGGAGAAATGGGTCCCAGTGCCAAAAATCTCTGTTTCCCATTTTGCGCTTAGTTAGTACAGAGGGGCCTATAATTATACTCGATGGGCCTCTGAGTGCTATCCTCACTTTCAGAATTATTAATCAATGTGAGAATTCAAAGGGTATTTCAAATTTAAGATTGTATTAGCTGAACTGGAAAAAAATCTCTAAATTAGGTATGCTCTCAGTTCGTCTACTGTGGTCTTAAATGTGAAATACACATTGAATTCTCACTGTATTGAACAATGAGTGGAAATAATAAACAGACATGTAACACTAAACGATTTATTTAATAAACTGCAGCGTGTATCAAATTAAAATCCTAAAAGTACAACTGAGGCAGAACTAGCCGATCTGGTACAATTTTCAATCTCAGATAAAATCTGGTTTGGCTATTTTGACCCCGTTTTGACTTCGCATTAGATTTCTGCACAATTTGGAATTTGGAGAGTAAACCCCTAATTTGCTCCCCTATTAGACCAACAGGAATCTCCCCCTTGGACTACTCCCCCTGTGCCCTTAGAAGATGGGCTCCAAACATTTAAGCAAAGGGTTGGGGAAGTAGCAAAGCTTTTACAGTATGATCACCATAACCAGAGCTAATGGTGGTTTGAATGTCCATTTAAGTTTAGTGACCCATCAGCAATGGACTTCACTGAGACAAAACCCATAAATCGATACATTTAGACTAAGACAGAAAACTTGGCGAGAATCTCCCATTGAGCTGGACTGGAGATTTTCTTCAACCCAATCGGTTTTCAAATCACCACAATCCACGGTATAGTGAATCAATCCCAGCGTTTGGAATATTTATTTAATATCAAATGGGGACCCGATATAAAGGTAGGTATTATTTTACATTTATACTTCATAAATAATACCCTTGGATTTGCAGACCATTCAACACTTGAAAGGCCAATGTCATCTCAGAATATTAAGGGATTGGCCAAACGTCACATCATTTGGGGCCTGGAGTCACCTGAATCTGGCTCACAGAGAAGGAGCCCGAATATGTATAACGGATTTTATTTGTTTTTAAAAGGTAGATTCTGGACAGATGATTTCATTAAAAGAAAAAAACACAAATCTTTGAATTCCATTAATTCTTTCCTGACTGATCTCATTGCCCCTGGATTATATGCCAATTCGCATATTTTTAAATTTACCAGAATTTGAATTTTCAAGTTTACAAAATTTCCCGTTGTGGTATAGCTGGAACTATTTACCAAATAGTAAGCGCAGGTGAGTTAACGATACATTTCCAAGCACCAAACAGAGTTATTCACCAAACAAAGAATTTAAAGAGAATTTCAGATTTAAGGCCAAGATCAATTTATTAAATAACCATTGTACAGATGAAACTATTTTTTGCTGGACTGGAGTAGATTTTTTGTTATCAGAATTTTTTATTTTATCCTAGGAATTAGAAATTGTGGTTTACTGAAAAGACTCCCAATGTGGGGTTGTGTTAGCCCTGCAAAAAAATAAATGTAAAAATAAATAAAATCTGCAGCCATGAGGTTTGACCAGTTATCAAAGTCAACACTTTGCGCGATCTCACCTTGGGAGGGAGCGCCTCGGAATCTTTGACCCAATGTTTTAGGGAGCATTTATTTTTGTGCTTTCATAGGAAAACCAAAAATGTTATTGGAGCAGCTATTTGTTTATACTCACTTGTGGATTTTCTAATCACTGAACATGATTTGGATACAGTTTGCGTTCTGATTGGCTGAACTAACCAGTTATTTTACCTGATTTTCTCATTACCTGCGTTCTACGGAATGATACAATACACATTTACTTTTATAGACGAGCTTTTGTGCTTTTTCATATAAAATCTACTAATTGATATTAAACTCCAGTAAATAGTTTTATAAACTAGTTTTTGTACCTAGAATAATTTGCAATAATTACTGATCTTATTACATAACTCGTACATTAGGAAGTTGCCTAAAATTTCTAGAAGCGTGTTACCCACAGGATAAACACTCGATTTCAACTTCTAAACACACAAGCTGTACTTTTTTTGGCCATTAGAAATATGATTTTTGTTTTAAAAAAAAAAAAAAATAAGTAATCGACGTAGAATATAAATTTTCACAAATAACTTTATTATACAGGTTTTTACAATGTTTTTTAAACAAAGCATTTGCAACAGTACCTATTATATCCCTTTCAAAGGGAAAAGAAAAATCTGGTCAGATAATTCATATAAACAGAAAATTACAAAGTTTTGTAAAATGGTAAAAACAGTGCACTTTGCAAAACGAGTTCCTTGAAAATATATATACAGTCGCAGCGCACAAAAAAATCCACTAGGTGTCGCCATTTCTCAGCCAGCTGTATACCTGAGCAATATGACAATCATCGCATGGCTTAGTAAATTGCACTTGTAAATTTATAAAAACAGCTGTAACCTACCAGACTAGCCAGCACATTAAAATGCACCTTACAAAAACGCAACAGGCATACAAAAACAAAACCTCTTTTTACAAATACTGTACAAATACAGAGAAATCAAATATCCCTGAACATATTATAATGCTGCTTTTTAAATATTATATTTTGTTTGTTGTTTTTTTTGTTTGTTTGTTTCTTTTAGGTTTTGACTTTTCTTTAAATAGCAAATTTACAGACCCAATGCTATGTACAGAGATCCCTGTAAGAAAAATATTCCATTTCTATAAATAGTCTTTTATATATATATATATTACTGTGTGTATGTACAAATCTCCTTCATAGCTCTCCGGCACTGGCTTCGTGTCTACATGTGTCTCTTCATGTGTAGGGCCAGGTGGTCGGACCTGGAAAACGCCCTCTCACACAGGTGGCACTGGAAAGGCCTGTGGCCAGTGTGTTTGCGAAAATGGCGAGTAAGTTCATCAGATCTGGCAAATTTCCACCCACATCCTTCCCAGTTACAATGATAAGGCTTCTCACCTACAAGGAATAAAACAAAGATTTCTATTAAATGCTATGCATGTTAAACAGATACATTTCAGTATTTAGACACAAAAGATCTATAAATGTAAACAAAATAAATAAACTGCACTGCATTGTCAGCATGAAAACTCAGATCTCTCTACAGTCCAGAATTAATGGAAGCACCTGTCCTCTCCTCACATGCAAAACGTGTCTAACCCCTTCTACCCAATGCCTCATACAGTTGTTTTGCAAATACTGAAAATCCCCCTGGTTTTGCTTGGAGGCCTTATATTTGTGGGTTAAACAAACACGGGATAATCTCTTGTCATTACACATAGTTCTTTGTATTTACACACTTTTTCCACTACATTCTGTCACTGTGCTGTTTAACATTTGCAAGTTTTTAATTATAAAGATGAAAGGTTTAAGACCCCCTTTCTACACAGCACTAGCTCTGCCCTCCCCCCCATAAAATAAAGTGAAGATATATAAGACATCCGTTTTAACCCTCTCAGGTCCAGAGGGATGAGCAACAAGTGACTCAAGCCTCTGGCACGCCTAAGTTTAGCTCTGACATGCAACATTTATGTTTCATTTACTGCAGTAACAGATCATTTAATGTGACAGTCAGTGGGTTAACCATATAAATACCATAGAGGAGTCAGCCAAAGCTCGACTAACTATTTGGGACTCAGCAGCTTAAGACTCAAATAGTGATAACCCGCATGCACTTAGAGGGAAGTTACATAACTAGAATCAAAGTTCATTGTTACGTGGTTTACAGCAGCACCCCAGTACATATACCCCCAAAACTTCATAGCCCCCCCGTTCCTATACCCAACCAAAAATGAATACCCCCAGTGCCCACAACCCTCATACCCCACCAATTTCAACAGACTGATTCCTACCTGTGTGGGTTCTCATGTGCGCCTTGAGGTGGGAGCTCTTGGTGTAGGTTTTGCCACATCCAGGGTACTCGCAGTTGTGGGTGGCAGTCCTCTTCCTTGCCCAGGACCTACGACCCCTCTTTGGTTTGCAGTCATCGGGGGGGTTCATGGTTGGGTAGAACTCTATCAGGGGCGAGGATGGGGGGGTGACTATCATGCCATGCATGGCTGGGTGCACTTTCATGGGGTCCCTGTACACCCCAAACTGTCCATGGAACTGGGCGGGGGACTGGTTGGCAAAGTGAGGTTGGTACTGGGCTGTGATCTGGTAGTGCTGGTTCATGGGCATGATAGACAGACAGTGCAGGTCGGTCATCATGTGGCAGTCACTAAGGTTCATCTCCTCGGTGGGCACCAGAGGGGGGCTCACTCTGTGCTGGGCAAAACTCTGACCTTGCATCTGAACATGCATGATGCCAGTCTTTTGGTCCATCATGGGTCCCATGCAGCTGGGAGAGGTAGGGGAAGGGGAGCTCATCATACAAGATTGCTCAGGGCGCTCCTTTTTAATTTTGTGCCCCAAATGTTGGAGCTGTTCTGGAGAGAGGTGCACATGGGCATCCATGTTAGTTACCCTCAGTTCTGTGTATTTCCTGTTGTGCAGGGCAGTTTTAAGTCCATATTCAGGTGGCAAATCCATACAGGGCACATCAGGAGTCATCAGCTCAGCCACATAGCTGTGGTGGGGGCTGCTGGCAAAGGTCCCCCCTCCATATTTATGGTTAGTGTAGGACCCATCACTGTCATAAGTGGTGCTGCAGCTCTCGGGAGTCTCAGGCAAGGGGTAAGTGGAGCCTTGGGTTGGAGTCCCCCCATTCTGAGAACTAGTTGTATGAGCCAAGATAAAGTCTAAGTCCACAAATCTACCCAGGTCATCTTCTTCTTTCTTGATGCAAGAAGTCTCAATCATGGTGTAACCCAAGTCACTAAGTGGTCTTAGATCCTCCAGAGCCATTTCCTATGGAGAGAAACCAGAAAATACAGATTTAAAAAGGGACCCAGAGTACTCACAGCTATGACAAACAAGTCTGAGTCAATGGGAACAAGCTATCCCTTCTAATGCTGTCTAATTGTAATCAAACATTAGCTCACCAAGAGCCTATGCATCATAAGGAAACCAGTCAAACAAGTTATAAGCTTCACATTCAGAGAAGTTCATAGAACATATAGCAAACAAACAGCTCCAGATCCACTCAGCAGACATTGTATGTTACTTCCCTGGATTCTACTCACAAAATCAGCCAGTGGAACCAGTGTTTAATGTTCCTTTAAATCTACCAATTCATGTGCTCTAGTAAGAAAGGCTATTTCTTTCATACAGACACATCTTCCTACTGTCAGAACTTTACTTTTATTATTTAAAAAAAAAAAAATTATAATAAATCTGTGAAGGACTAAAATCTAACGAAATGCAAGAAAAATATACACTATGACAATTATAAAATAATATTAAAGTCACATTTTTACACTTTAAATAAACTTAAAAAATGAATCTAAAGAAAAATCAAAGTCCGAATTGTTAGAATTATTTGTTTAAATTTCTTTTAAAAATAAATAGAAAAATTTACAGACAAAAAACAACCACCAAAACCCTTAAAAATAAATTAAAAATCTGCATTAAAAAGGACTTTTGAGCACTTTTAGAAGTTAAAATGATACTTACTGAGACTATGGGCAGCTGCTTGTCTTCCACTGACTGCAGACTTGCAAAAGCCACACTCATCCTGGGGCAAAGTGATCTGCTTACCAGGGGCAACCAGGGGGTATCAGGGGGAGAGAGCCAGGCTGAGATACTAAGTAGTCCACTAACTTTCTTACAACTAGTCACACTCACTGCTGCCACTGTCCTGTTAAGGTCCCTGCCTGGATCTGATTGGTGGAGAATTCTCATGAATATTCAGCAGATGAGCTTGGATTGGCTGTCATGTTGGATGTGTTTGTACACATACTGTGTCTTTGAATAGTCAGTAGCTTTAGCCCCGCCCACTGCCCCAGGCTTATTATATATACTGTATTAGCACACATGTGATAAACTGCATGCACAGCTTTAACCTACCTGGTACACTGAGAGCACTTACCTGCTCTTATCATTAGCTGAGCCCAAAATGAATAAACCCCACATTCTACAGACAGAGAAACAGTGCTGGATACAAAGTGACTTCCCATGGAATACATTGTATCAGTAAATACTGAGCACTTCATGAAATCACTCTGCAATCTGGGACATTAGGTCCTTCGCAGTAATCTTGGAACCAATTAAATTGTTTTAATGTTATTTATTTTTTACTTTAAAATGTATCAACAAGGCGGGAGGGGGATTATTGTAAAAATATTATTAAACAAATGATAAAAGTAATACAAAATAAATCATAAAAATGATAAAGTTTATCCAGAACAAGCTGTAAGTTTGGAGGAGGGGGGATTATTGTAAAAATATTATTAAACAAATGATAAAAGTAATAAAAAAATAAAAATGATAAAAGTCAGTTTGGCAGGGTTGCAGGGTGTAGTGAGAGCCACAGGTAAGGGGAGGGTTAAACTCATAGAAATGATTAATACTCTATTTTTCTCCAAACCAGAATCACCACCTTAATAATGAGGGATGGGCGTTAACCCTTTCCCCGTTTTATATTATTATTATTTTTTTTCTATCCATGTGTTTTTTTTCCCCACTAGTTTGTGAACAGGCAGATCTTTAATATTCTGATCCAAGGACTGGAAAATGAATTAACTCTTTCAGTACCGGAGTACAGGATTTATTTATTTGCAAAGAATTAAAAACTGTCAAAATAAATGACATCACACGCAGAAAGGAGAAATAATCTAAAGGATATTTCATTTTATTTCATATTATTTTAATTTTTTTTTAAATTCAGATGATTTCTCGATTTCTTCTTTAGTACAAAAAAAACGCAGGTCAACAACGCTACTGTGTATGCAGCCGCCATTCGGTTAGCTGGTGAAGCCCCAGGCAGTAAATTAACTCTGGAAAACTCCCTAAAAAATTCAAGGCTGAGAACATGATACAATGTGCTACAATAAAAGTTTTAATTTTCAGTTATAAATTCTGCGGATTTTTCGATTTGTGTTAAATTTGTATTTGTCAATGAGTGAACGGAGAGGACACAGAGTTAACCTCTTGGGTGCCAGAGGGTTGGAGCAATGTCTTATAATACAATGCAAAACGGTGTTTCCATCACCTGTCACCCAGGCTGCTGAAAGGGTTAACTCAATCTACTATTTGGAAATAAAATGCAGTGAGTGAGTGATTTAATAAAAGCTGCACATTATGATCAATGAGAATCATTCATTAATTCCCATTTTTGCCGAATGGGACAGCAAGCTGTATAAACTGAGCTAAACTGACTGCTCTCTGTTGGTTTGTCATATCTTCTCCCAAACTAAGGACTAGACTTGGCCAAACTCTGGATGGACTTTATTTGGCTCCTTGTCAGCTGATTGACAGACTGCCTGATCATTGAAACCGTTCAGTTTGTGGAGGGGAGATAAGTCTTATCCTCCTGCTCCCTAACACTCTGCTTCTCAGAAGTTCTGGCTCATATCTTGGCTTTTATTATCTGCAAATTAAAGAAAATATTCCACACAATGTGTGTGTGTGTGTCTCTCTCTCTGCATTCTGCCACATTCTTTAAATTACAGCCCAAACCCAATCACCTCTCCCACAGGGGGACAGGAATCGGAATGTAAAGAAATATCACTTTATAAAACTCACTGTGTTAAAAATATCACTTTATTAAATTCACTGTATTGAAACAGAACTGAAATGTTTCAGCTCGAGTGCCAATAAAGGGTTGAACTTGGAATAATTAATTACTTCTGTCGTTAATAATAAATTTATAATAATCCCCCCCAGCAGACTGATCGATATATTGGAGATATTGTATAAAGGACAATCCTGGGGCAACGTTCTAAAAGTGTTGCAATCACCATGGTAACAGTGGAACGCTCCCTTCTTGTACTGAGCACCCTCCCCCCCACTATTTATAAAGAATTGTTTGGGGGCAAAATTCGAGAAGTGGCGCTATCACCATGGAGACTGGTGGGCTATCCCCACGTGGCTCATTATACACCCTGCAGACTGACAGCTGTAGGTTCAGGGTGGGAAGCCCACCAAGGCTGGCAAGGCATCATGGGAGTTGCAGGCGAAATGGCCCAGGATCCAACCCTGAGCTGTCACAATGAAATCTCAATGTATCCATCCTGGGAAAATATTTTATAAATAAATAAATACATACGTAAATAATAGGATCAGCAAATGGGAAGAGCAATTAATTTAACCCTCTCAGCGTCATGGTGTACAATATACATATTGTATATATATCTATGGCAAATATCACAGCAATGAACTACTCTGCATTCAGCACTGAAACAGTTAACTGAATGAGCCCAGCCCTGTAATAACGAACTCCTAGCTTTCCGGCAATGAAGGGGTTAAGTGCATAGTACATAGGAGAGGCTGAGAGATGTTTAGAAAGTTTGGGATTTGAGTCTATATTTGTATTTTGTACTGTTCATGGTTAACCCTTTGTTACTGTTATTCTCTGTAGATTAACTCCTTCACTGAAAGTTACAGAAAATCGATTTAATCACTTACCCTGGCTATCATGTTCAATTAAATCACAATGGATTTATTGCTAATTTTGATTAATCATTACGGTCAATGTAGTTACATTTATAATGGATGTACCTTAACCCCTTCACTGAAATGTAATTGGATTAATTCATTCTGATTACAATGTTTTATTTAATTTATTCCTGATTAACCCAGGTATAACAAGACTGATTAACTCATGAATAAAAATAGGTTTAGATTGTCACTGTTATCAATTTAAAATAATAACCATTGTTACAATCATTCGGCAAATTCCGTTTCTGAATGATTTTTGGGTCACACATTTAACCCCTTGGATGCCCTCTCTCACTAGGACCATCCATCTATTTGCAAAGCTGTTTGGGAATGCGAGAATCAGAATACGTTTTTTATTTGTATTTTAATAATCATTTTTCTTTCGTTAACCTTCAGTGGCAGCAAAAATGACAGTTATTTTGTATTTTCCACAAATAATTTGGAATAAAATAAACCCACCGAAAATAAACACATTGTTTACCTGTTAATAACAAAACTTCAAAAATAAAGTCATAAAAAAATACAAGTGAATAAATAATAGGCAACATTTTAACCCTTTGAGAACCTGCCATGAAGAGACCAAGTCGCCCATTGCCCTTTCCTAGATGCCAATCTCAATGTAACCCTCTAAATGCCACCAATTACACTCATTGACTAAATGTCATTAGCTGAGCCTTAACACGATATTATGATAAGATGACTTTTAACCCTTTGTTTTCCAGTCCGCCCCTTGTTAATCACTCCTAAAGAAAGAAAGGAATCAATAAATTAGGGAGATCCAGATTTGTGCAAGTCTAAGTGTCTATAGCAATGTTAAAATACCCAATGCATGATCTGAAAGACACCTCAGACCAATCAATTTGGGTATTCATGGCTGTCCTTTAAGCTTTGCTCATTGTTTATTTAAATGCCCCTCTGTACTCTCTTTAATTTGCATAGAACGTTTCTTTTATTGTGTTCCATGTAATTACAAGCCCCCCCACTGGCAGCAGTTGTATATCCAGTCCCTGTTTCTGTGGATTTTATCCAATGATGATGTGTCTCCTTTAACAAATCTCGCTGTAACCTACTGATGGCACTGAGCTAACTCTGGCACCTCACACATGGACACACACACACAAACAGGGACACACACACACAAACAGGGACACACCTTCTAAACCAGGGAATACACCGTCTAAAACAAGGGGATACAACTTGAGAACTTTCCACTCATGAGAATATTTAATCTGATTTTTTTTGTTTGTTTTTTAATTAAATTTTTATTGGGTTTCACAAAGACACATCCTGGTAGCATAGTCAGTGCAGTTAACATGTTCCAAGAACATTATACTTGTTACAAAGCTAAGGGAAGAGAGGGAGGGAGGGGATGGGGGGCAAAAAAATGCAATGACCCTTTGTGTATCATGTCTAAAATGATATCAATTAATCAGATTTCTTTTCATTCTGTCTCTTTAAGCAATGAGCACTCCAAATTCCTAATAGACATCGTGGATTTAGCATCAGACTGGAATCTCAGTGAAAGCCAAGCACTGGGGTGCAGATCAAGGAGGTGTCCATGACTTAATAAAGGTTAATTGGTAGCAGAGAGCCTTTGTCATGTTATGTGACTGCAGTTAAATGTGTTAACTAGGTGTATTGATGGTCCATTCAATTCATGGGCAGTTTACATTAGATTTAAATGGCTAAGCTACTGTGCAGGGGATTCATTCCAATTTAGGTATATTGGCCTACATTGACTTCTCATCTCAAGTCACAAGTATAATGCCATAAAGAGTTATTCACCAGCATGAGCTAGCTGCAATTCAGACAAAATTTTATATTTTGGATAAAAAAGAAACCAACATTGACCAAAATACTGAAAGCACATAGTCCACGTTATTCACTACATATTAAATGCCCCCTGGTCAGGAATATAATAAATTGTGGCACCTTTGAAGGGTATTTGGAACAAACAAAAAAAAAAAATCGCACTGTTCATTAATGTCCAGATATTGCAATATTATTTTCTGAATTAATATGAATGCGTTTGGATTTTAACCTGCCTCCAGACAACCGGGCTCAGCTCTGGATCTGATCTGAATTAATGAAATACACAACCAAACGCTCAGATTCACCATAACTGCTCACTCTCTGTCCGAATTAATTGGGTAAATTTATTGGACAGAATTTGTAGGCGGAAAGCCTCCAATCTCAATATGAGCTGTTGTACAAATACCTGCATTTAACACCAATATGATAGGGCTTCATTCATTTTAGAGAGGGTTAACTCCATAGAAGTGGTCCTCTACACCCTAATTATTAGAGAATATTTAATAAAGGAATACTCTGGGCACCATAACAACTTCATCAGAATGTACGGCACCCTATAGAAGACTTTCATTAACAGTTTAACCACAGAAGGCAAGGCCAGCGCCAGGGGTCTCCTGGTACCATAACAACCTATTTTCCATAATGTTTTTATGATCGCAAGAGCTTTCCTAAAAGACCAAGAATTTTTCTGGTTCAGCTAATTTGACCTTACATTTAAAATTGATGTTAAATTCTGACTTTAGTGAATAACCCTGTAATGTAGTGTAATTTTTCAATTCACTTTGAATTCCCCAAAATTCTCTTGTTAGTAAAGAAACCTATCTGTGTTTGATAAAAATGCAAATCCTATGTTTTCTCACAGGATTACCCTGTTAGAATTACTCATTTCCAAACAGCCACTGGTTGATCCCAAATGAGACATGCCTTTAGTAAATCTACAAATTTGGCTGATCGGGATCGTATTTGGTCCTTGATAAATAACGTCAAGTCGCCAGATTTTTTATCCAATTTAGCTATTTTGACTTAAAATTTAAAACTCACCTGGTGAATTTCTGTCAAACTGCCCTTTAGTGAAAAAACCCCAATACAGGGAGTGCAGAATTATTAGGCAAGTTGTATTTTTGAGGATTAATTTTATTATTGAACAACAACCATGTTCTCAATGAACCCAAAAAACTCATTAATATCAAAGCTGAATATTTTTGGAAGTAGTTTTTAGTTTGTTTTTAGTTATAGCTATGTTAGGGGGATATCTGTGTGTGCAGGTGACTATTACTGTGCATAATTATTAGGCAACTTAACAAAAAACAAATATATACCCATTTCAATTATTTATTATTACCAGTGAAACCAATATAACATCTCAACATTCACAAATATACATTTCTGACATTCAAAAACAAAACAAAAACAAATCAGTGACCAATATAGCCACCTTTCTTTGCAAGGACACTCAAAAGCCTGCCATCCATGGATTCTGTCAGTGTTTTGATCTGTTCACCATCAACATTGCGTGCAGCAGCAACCACAGCCTCCCAGACACTGTTCAGAGAGGTGTACTGTTTTCCCTCCTTGTAAATCTCACATTTGATGATGGACCACAGGTTCTCAATGGGGTTCAGATCAGGTGAACAAGGAGGCCATGTCATTAGATTTTCTTCTTTTATACCCTTTCTTGCCAGCCACGCTGTGGAGTACTTGGACGCGTGTGATGGAGCATTGTCCTGCATGAAAATCATGTTTTTCTTGAAGGATGCAGACTTCTTCCTGTACCACTGCTTGAAGAAGGTGTCTTCCAGGAACTGGCAGTAGGACTGGGAGTTGAGCTTGACTCCATCCTCAACCCGAAAAGGCCCCACAAGCTCATCTTTGATGATACCAGCCCAAACCAGTACTCCACCTCCACCTTGCTGGCGTCTGAGTCGGACTGGAGCTCTCTGCCCTTTACCAATCCAGCCACGGGCCCATCCATCTGGCCCATCAAGACTCACTCTCATTTCATCAGTCCATAAAACCTTAGAAAAATCAGTCTTGAGATATTTCTTGGCCCAGTCTTGACGTTTCAGCTTGTGTGTCTTGTTCAGTGGTGGTCATCTTTCAGCCTTTCTTACCTTGGCCATGTCTCTGAGTATTGCACACCTTGTGCTTTTGGGCACTCCAGTGATGTTGCAGCTCTGAAATATGGCCAAACTGGTGGCAAGTGGCATCGTGGCAGCTGCACGCTTGACTTTTCTCAGTTCATGGGCAGTTATTTTGCGCCTTGGTTTTTCCACACGCTTCTTGCGACCCTGTTGACTATTTTGAATGAAACGCTTGATTGTTCGATGATCACGCTTCAGAAGCTTTGCAATTTTAAGAGTGCTGCATCCCTCTGCAAGATATCTCACTATTTTTGACTTTTCTGAGCCTGTCAAGTCCTTCTTTTGACCCATTTTGCCAAAGGAAAGGAAGTTGCCTAATAATTATGCACACCTGATATAGGGTGTTGATGTCATTAGACCACACCCCTTCTCATTACAGAGATGCACATCACCTAATATGCTTAATTGGTAGTAGGCTTTCGAGCCTATACAGCTTGGAGTAAGACAACATGCATAAAGAGGATGATGTGGTCAAAATACTCATTTGCCTAATAATTCTGCACTCCCTGTAGTTTTGATTCCCATTGTACAGCACTACGGAATTTGTTGGTGCTATATAAATAATAAAAAATAATAATAATAATTTCTATAAAACAGCTCTTTGATATAAATTTGCAGTGCACATTTGACAGTTTGGGTTTATTTTGTAAGTTTATGTTTTGTAACCAGATTTTCCTGTTACAACTTATACTCAATGTATCTAACTCAGTTGATAATACATTTCGGGGAGGCAGGGAAGATTGTTAGATACGTAGAATTAAATTTCCACATGGTAATGGTATCTAGTTCCTAAAAGGATTAATTGAATCTTTCCTCGCCACTCTTCAGAATGCTGGAGATGTGGGATTAAAGGGACACTCCAGGCACCCAGACCACTTCTGCCCATTGGATTGGTCCGGGTGCCAACTCCCACCACCCTTAGCCCTGCAAGTGTAATGATTGCAGTTTTTATAAACTGCAATAATTGCCTTGCAGGGTTAAGTCCTCCTCTAGTGGCTGTCTATTAGACAGCCACTAGAGGGACTTCCGTGTTCTAAGAATACAAAAAGTAGTTTAAGCGACGCTGGACGTCCTCACGCTATGTGATGACCTCCAGCGTTGCCGGAATCTCAATAGGGAAGCATTGAATAATGCTTTCTTATGGGGAGGTCTAATGTGAGTGCGTGGCCATTGCCGCACATACGCATTAGGTCTCTACCTCCGGCTGATGTTGGCGAGGGAGGAGAGTAGACGGAGCCTGACCCGGAGCCGAGGGACATCGGCGTTGGACTCCAGTAAGTCACTGAAGGGGTTTTAACCTCTTCAGCAACTTGGGATGGGGGGTGGGGGGAGAGGGGCACTGTAGGGTCCTGGAGAGTTCCTTTAAGGACGCAGAACACCTACATATATGGTGGGAATGCCCGATCATTAAAGAATTATGGCAAGATGTCGGTAAAAGGATAAATAAAACAATAAATATAAAGATTCCCGATTAGAGCTGATTCGATGCTTTTACATATGCATTTACCTAACATGAAAAACAAAGAACTGATTTTGTTACTACATATGCTGACTGCTGACAAATTAATTATAGCTAGAAATTGGAAAAGTCCATCTAAACCTGACTGGTGCCTAACTAAACATCAAATATGTTACCAACTGAATATGGAAAAATATATCCCAACACCCAAAAACAAAAAATACAGGTACAAAAATTAATATTCTATATGGAAATTAAATATAGCATGAGAGGGCATGATATTTGTTTGTCTAATTTGTGTAATTTATGTATTTCAGTGAGATGGTTTACAATCTGATATCTGCCTTATGATATATTTATCCTTATTATCAATTATACATTTTAGATGGATCCTATATTTAGCTTCTTGATAGAGATAAGAAAAACAATATTAATAAGAAAGATACAACTGATTGTGTACTTAGGCAGAAAACTCATTAATTGTAACTGTCTTTTTTATGTTTTGTAATAAAGAGAAATTATGAAAAAAAATCCACATGGTCCCTTTAATGCCTACCTATCATTTTTTTCCCACAGATCACCAGGTTAAACAATTTTCTGTGCCAATAATTCAGCGTTAAATGAGAGGTCTACTAAATGCCACAATCTGGGGTGCAGGGTGCCACATTAATGAGGGAATATGCTTATTAAGGCTAATTAGTATCTAGCAGCCTTTATCCTGGTCTGCTATTTACATATTTTTGGAGATTACCCACATATACTTACCTCCAAAGACTACTTAAAGGGATTTGTAATGTCATTATGTATTTAAATAAAGACCGATTAAAACTTATACAGGGGGAGGTAAGAGATGATAATTTAAAAAGATTTTTTATTTTTGAAGTAGAATAAAATCTTACAGAAGATAGATAAGGAATACTGAATGGATTAAGTCTTTTCAGTGGAAATGTCCTGTTGTCTGAGTCCTAAAACCAGGTAATCTATTGTGGAAGGAACAATAGGAGATTAATCTGCTTTGTGTACCTGGCACAAATGGGAATCTGCATTAGTGAAAGTAAATTAAATAACTTTATCACCTGCAATCCCATACTTTCCCATATCACCCACAATCTCCCCTTAATTTCCCTTTCCTCGCAGAACCTCCCAAGAACGCTCTTTACCTCCCAGAACCTCCCTATACCCCCCAGAACCTCTCTATACCTCCCAGAACCTCCCTATACCCCCCAGAACCTCTCTATACCTCCCAGAACCTCCCCATACCTCTCTATACCTCCAAGAACCTCCCCAGAACCTCTCTATACCTCCCAGAACCTCACCATACCTCTCTATACCTCCAAGAACCTCCCAAGAACTCTCTATACCTCCCAGAACCTCCCTATACCTTTCCATACCTCTCAGATCCTCCCCATACCTCTCTATACTTCCCAGAGCGTCACATACACCACCTGTACCTCCCAGAACTTCCCAAGAACGTTATATTCCTTCCAGAACCTCCTCATACCTCTCTGTACCTCCCAGAACCTCCCCAGGACTCGCTATACTTCCCAGAACTCTCTATACTTCATAGAACCACTCCAGATATCTCTATATCTCATGGAATATACCTCTATGTCTCTGTATCACCATATACCACTCTATACACCCCCATACTTCCCATATGGCCATGTTCCAGCAGGACATTTGAGATTTCGGATCATTGCTCCATGGTAGAAAGTTTTTTTTTTCCCTGTAATATCTCACTCTGGATATATCAGAATGAAATCTCCAACAAACTCAGCATTGCATTACATTACACAGCATTGTTTAAATGCTGGACATGGGTTGGTCATTTCATGAAAGCGGCACAGAGAATGCTTTCCCTTGACAGGCTATATCTAGAATATTTCTAGCTATTTCCAGATTTCTAAATATTGAGAAGTCACCATGAAAACTAATGGGAAGTTCTGATTCTCCTCAGTCTAGACGTCTGTCTGACTCTTCCCCTCCTGTTCCATTCTACTCTCTATTGTCATTTATTCTAGTGCTCTAACTATTGTCTTCCATGCTAGCCCTCTGACTATTGTCTTTCATACTATCCCTCCAACTAGTGCTTTTTTTATTTACTAGCCCGCTATCTAGTGTCTTCATGCTAGCCCTCCAACTGTTGCCTTTCATTCTAGTCTAACTATTGTCTTTCACACAAGCCCACCACCTATTGCCTTTCATACTGTCCTTCATACCAGTCCTCTTCAGTTGCCTTTGGTTCCAGTCCTCTGTCCATTGACCATTGATCATTATTCCCCTATTCGTCTGTTACCATATATTTATCTTGTTCTGTTATCATAACTCTGGGTCGAGCCTTGTTTTGACAGAACTCACATTTAACACGATAAATTAGTACTTGATTCTGTGCATTCACGCCAGGAGATTATAGTGAAGGAATGTTTGGGGCTGATATCATGTAGCTAGATAAATTCTAATGCATTGAATGCATATTCCATTTCAATGCAGAAAATATCTAAAGACTTTTGGACATTCCATTGATTATCAATGGCTTTAACATGTGCCATGAAGGCCCAGACTGGTTCCTACAGGGATGTGTAGATATGCAAATGATCTACATTTTAATATGAATGGTAACATTAGCTATGACATGAAACAAACTATTTTCTACATAAAAATTTATCGGACACTATAAGCACCCTAACAACTAAAACTTAAAGTAATAGTTTTGGTGCATATATGCTGGCTCTCTGAGAAATGGCCAGTTTACATTTGGCCTAAAACACATTTCGTATAAAAGGAACTCTAACGTTAAACATAAATATAAACCTTACTTTAAACTCATCACCCATCCATGCACTCATTAATCAATTTTATTGTGAGTCATTGGCCACAGATGTGTTTCGGTGAAACTGTAATCTCATGGAAAATGGTAAAACCCTGGAATATAAACCCAAGTCCTAATTAAACTTGCGCGTGGAGAAAGAATTCAGTTCCACTGAACCATTTTCCCAAATACAGAACATTATTAAGGATTGCCAAATTTCTCCATATGCCATAGAAACATAGAATGTGACAGCAGATAAGAACCATTCGGCCCATCTAGTCTGCCCAATTTTCTAAATACTTTCATTAGTCCCTGGCCTTATCGTATAGTTAGGATAGCCTTATGCCTATCCCACGCATGCTTAAACTCCCTGACTGTGTTAACCTCTACCACTTCAGCTGGAAGGCTATTCCATGCATCCACTACCCTCTCAGTAAAGTAATACTTTCTGATATTATTTTTAAACCTTTGCCCCTCTAATTTAAGACTATGTCCTCTTGTATATGCTGGTCAGCTACGCAAAATATCGGTATCCAAAAAACAGATTCGGTAACTAAACTGGCAAACTACAATGGCACAAAAATGGACCAGTCCATTTAAATCAAAATACACATATTATATAATATTGTAAACAAACCAACAAGGTTAAGGTGGGGGGCGGGGGAGTATTTGACAACACCTTCCACTTGAAGTCTGTGGATAGTTAATATAATGTTAAACACATATCTGCACACAAGTAAAGCCATAAGACTTGATTTTCCTGCAGAAATCTCACAGTCACAGATTTGCAAATGGAGCAATGATAGGATGGGTAGTGGGGAAATGTAACAATGAGCTAAGGATGAAAGAATGGACACCAGAGGCATTAGATGGGGTGAAGGTATAAGTGAACTTAGAAGACAAATTAAAATTGGGAACAGTATATTTGATGGGGCAATAAAAGATTTAAGGAGGACATCAGTGAAGAAGTGAAATCAGATGGGGATAAGGGAGATGGATGATAAAGCAGGTAATATATTTGCACTGGCCCTCTGTAAGTATTAGAGCTAGCTAAATACTGTGACTTTACAGCTGATCCTATCTCTTTGGTTTAATAGATATACACTGACCAGCCGAAACATTCAAACTAACTGCCTATCATGTAGGTCCTCCTCGTGCTGCCAAAACAGCTCTGATGTGTCGAGGCATGGATTCCACAAGACCTCTGAACGTGTCCTGTAAGTATCTGGCACCATAACATTAGCAGAAGATCCTTAAAGTCCTCCAGGTTATGAGGTGGGGCATCCATGGATCAGATTTGTTGATCTAGCACAGTGGTTCCCAACCCAGTACTCAAGTACCCTCTACCAGTCCAGGATTGAGGGATTACCCAGTTGTGTCTAAGGGGTTTTTAGAAAAAAAGAAAAGAAAAAAAAACACTTTAGACACAACAGGGTAATCTATAAATTCTGAACTGGTAGAGGGTACTTGAGGACTGGGTTGGGAACCACTGTTCTAGCACATCACCATTTGGGATTGACATCTGTGGAATTTGGAGGCCGACGCAACACATTTGTCTCTTTGTCATGTTCCTCAAACCAACCATGAAGATTTTTTTGCAGTGTGGCAGAGTGCATTATACTGCTGAAAGAGGCCTCTGCTATTAGGGAACACCATTGCCATGAAGGGGTGTACGTTGTCTGCAACAATTTCTAGGTAGACGGTACATGTCAAAGTAACATCCACATGAATGTCAGGACCCAAGGTTCCCAGCAGACCTTGCCCAAAGCATAACGCAACATACGCTCGGGAACACCCCACAAGACTTGCTGTTTTGGAGATGCTCTGACCCAGTCGTGTAGCCATCACTATTTTGGTCCTCGTCAAAGTTTCTCAGATCTTTTCGTTTGCCCATTTTTCCTGTTTCCAACACATGGAATTTAAGAACTGGCTGTTCACTCATTGCTTATATATCCCACCCCTTGACAGGAGCCATTGTGACGATATAATCAATGTTATTCACTTCACCTGTCAGTGGGTTTAATGTTGTGGCCGATCAGTATGTATATATATATATATATACACACTTTACATTTTGAAGATCTCTGGGCCAAATCCTCATATATCATCCTGAAAACAACTAATTTAATTTTACATTTCTTTATTTGCCACCAAACATACCGGTAATTACCCGTATTTATCATAATTTGGAGTAATGTTTCCAAAACAGA
Source organism: Pelobates cultripes (assembly GCA_933207985.1). Classification (NCBI taxonomy): domain Eukaryota; kingdom Metazoa; phylum Chordata; class Amphibia; order Anura; family Pelobatidae; genus Pelobates; species Pelobates cultripes. The sequence goes on from OW240919.1 coordinate 9,919,174, forward strand.
GCAAACAAACTAGGCTTTGGGCATCTGTCCCGCTCCCCCCCATGAAACCAGGGAATGCAGTAACTTTCTTAGAATGCTGGCAGCTATATATTACAACTCCTAGAACTCCCAGCCAGCCTGTGTCAGGGTTTATTTTCCACGACAGCTGGAATGCCAGAGTCTGGACGTCATTGTGCGTCTGTATTAATTGCCCTCCTATCCCAGGCAGTAAAACGCTACGCTGAGGCCATGCTCAGCTGCATATGGTCTGTATACTGGGCAGATAACTTATCTTATCAGGGCAAGTCGAAAACTTGACTTTGGCAGAACTAGGAGCAAAGGTTTCAAACAGGAGAGGAAGCAAAGGTTTTACCGGCACAGTATTTACATCCTAGCTGTAAGTAAACAGACTATTTAAGAAACCGTGGCAGCATTGTCTCTTTCAGACATCAACACACAGAGGCTTATTCAATAAACCGGGAATTGTGGAGAATTGACGTGACAAATGCACATTTTAGGTCAAACTAACCAAATTCGAAACATTCTCCGAACCAAATTTTATTTTCCAAGTAAAGTTTTTTTTAATTTTTATTTTTTATTATTAAAAACGCAGTAATATGACTGCTTGCCTTTTGTGACTGCTGTTTGTAAGGAAGTTTGCAAAGTATTTTGTAGATTCACATAAACAGATGAAAGATTTTGTGAGACTCCTCGCAGTAATGATATAATGAAACAGTCTCCACTCCTGAAGGCAGGCAGATAGGGTCATGATGGTATCATTGCCCCAATTTCTCAAAGGTGGTATGACCCAGGGTGAACACCAGGATTACCAGATCACCAAGTCTGTGCTGGGATCTTTGGGTTCTCATTTGAACCCTGCACTATCCCTTATATTCCTTCCCCATGCAAGATCTTCTCTCTCTGTGTTCCATCCTGATGCCTATCTGTTCTTTTGTAGTCAGACTCTCTCTCGCTCTGTATTCTATTTTAGACTCTCATTCTCTTTGGTTTTAGTCCTACACCACCTGTTTCTAGACTTTCTTTTCCTCTACGTAATGTTTTAGATTTTTCTCTGTCTCTCCGCCTATGCTAGCTCTCCCCTCTCTCTCTGTGTTCTGTTCTAGGTCCTCTTTCTGGGCTTCACTCTGGACCAGCAACATCACTGATGTTCCTAGACTTTCTTAATGCTCAATCACCCTGGATACACATTTCCCTTCTCTGTAAACTCTCTCGCTCTGGTTTTCAAGGGCTCTGCATTTCTCTCCCCGCAATATCTGTTTTATTTACTCGTTTGCCAGCACCCTTCCATGTCCCCGTTGTCTTCTCCTGTAAACACTGGGTATTCTAACAAAACATATGAAACATATAATATGCATGGTTTTAATTTGAAGAATATTATTTAGATGTTTAGAAATTACTCTAGAAGCCAGAAACATGGAATATTTTGCTCAAATATTTCTTAAAGTGTTAAGATAAGGGTTAGAACGTAATGATGGGAAATCCTTCTTCCCCCTTTTGTGTTGCTGTATATTTTATCTTTTATATGACGTTGTTATGTATGATGTTTTGTTAGTATTTGCACTTTTTGTTAAAACATATGATTTAGCTGCCTGCTGCCGCAATGCTCCATTTTCTCTTTCCCCTGTGATATTTATGTTTGAATTCTTTTATGTATAAGGTGTGCATTCCATTATTCATACTTGTGTTATTTGCAAAGATGAAATTAAATAAAAACAAAAAAAAACACAATAAAAAGGAACACTGTGCACCATAACAACTTTATGGGAATAAGGTTGTTAAGGTGTAAGAAGGTCCTGGGTGGTGGCTGAACTAAAGGGCTTCAGTCATTAACAAATGATCTAATCCAGGGGTCCCCAATTCCGGCCCCCCAGATGTTGCTGAACTACAACTCCCATGATTCTTTGAATTACATAAAAAGCCAGAGAATCATGGGAATCATAGTTCACCAACATCTGGGGGGCCGGAGTTTGAGGACCCCTGATCTAATCCCTACAAGCTTGCACTCCATCTCTTTGCATCTAAAGGTTCACTGAATGTCCCAAGCTTCACACAGGGCGCCATCGATGCTCTTAGCTATTAGTAGCTCCCCATTTAAAAAGAGAGTGAAAAAGAATAATTTTTCACTCTCTTTTCTCAATGGTGAGACACTTTCTCTCAATGTCCGAGAACCTACTGGCTCCCAGTCCGAGGCTTACTGATTGAAGCCTTTGAAATTGATCAGAAGTTCAGGGGCAGAGTATTTGGGCTTAGCTTAAAGACTTTGGGGTTAATCAATTTGTTAACAGTTTATCCTTCAGATAAGCTGGCACACAGGGCCTAATCGCACCATAATAACATTGTACATTTTAAGTTGTTATGGTGCCCTGGATGTGTCTTTAAGGTAATTTAGTTATATAGTGTCAGCAAATTCAGCGGCTCTGCGTTTATGTAGTTGCTGTATATTAAATATTATTCCGTTTAACCTTCAAGTATATAATAAATTTCCAGCCCCTGTCCTTACAGCGTGACTTGTTGTCCTTTCAGTTCTAGCAGAGGTCAGTGTGCGTGTAAATCACACTCTCTCTGTGCTAACCCTATCCCAATCAGTAGCAAGGTTCCTTGTCTGTGTTTAGACTGAGTAATTTTCAGTGTTATCTGCTAGGCCTTCTCTCTGTTATGGTCTGTGGGACTCTCCTGCTCTCTTTATATACCCCTGCTAAATTTAACTCTGCCTACGCAAATCAATATCCGGAGGGAGCAAGCGGCTTAGCCAAACGGGAAAAGGACATGGAGTAAGCTTCCTGAACTAGACCAGAAAAAAAAAAATATTAAAAAAATACATAAAACTTAGGGCATGATGACTTTTCTTCCTTTATATCTGACTAGTACAATCCATTTTTTTTTCTCATTTCCTTTAACTTTCACTGTGACAGGAAAGTACAGATTAGCAGATGTATTGGAATTAACTGCTGCTAGTTCGGAGGGGAAAAAGCCCTATCTCTATCCGAGGTGACATCGCTGCCCTATGTAATATCTACTGATCATTTATGGTCTTTAAATGTGGTCTCCAAATAACTGCACGGGAGAGATTATAGACCCCAAACTATTGTACAAACACAGCAATATAAACTGAAGGTAAGTATTTATTAAAAAAAAATCCAGAGTATTCACTCAAACAGGAGATTTCTACGGAATATACGAGAGGATTTAAAATTTTAGGTGAAAAAACACAAACTGGATTAGTAACTGGCTCGTATAATATTTTCTGCCAAATTTGGCCTATTTTAAAATTTCCCTATCAATATTGTGACAGAACCATCTGTATGCCTATTCTTGGTGGATTCATCTAGTTTGCCTTCCTTTCGTGGAAATGGCTTGTTTCTATAACCCATGCATACGAATGACTTTTTTTACCGAACAAATCTACCGAACGGATGGCCACACAGAATAGAAGTGTGCTGCTGGTTAACCTCTTGATCCCAATTAGAACGTTGTGGTTAACCGCAGACACTTCTCAATTAAAACCGAATACAGGGTGGTCGTCGTTCGCATGTCGACCACGAGGCAGCGGCCATTTTAGATCGCACGAAAGACCAGCGGTGTTTGGCATTGATTTCATGGAACTAAAAACGGACACTTTTTCTGCTGAACACCGCTGAAACAATGGGTCACCCTGCTCCGTCGACGAAAGCATGCGAACACCGGCCGTTCGGGAGTTTTGAATTATATGCAGAGACTTAACCCAGATAGCCTTCCCATGGAGTCAATCGCATACCGAACGACTGTAAGAACTTTGACTCCATGGCGATTGAACTATGCGTATGGGATCTGAGCACTATTCACTAATAATATGCACTCAGATCCAGGCTATCTGGGGATATGTGATACGAATGCAAAATGTTCGGTAGTTGTGGAATTATATATTTTTGTGTATTTTCTGGCATTTTACTTAAGATGGCGATTTATCTTTGTCCTGGAGATAATTGAATTACTTCTCAATTATCTCCAGGGCAGAGGGGAGGAAACCATATTGCATTGTGGGAAACGTTTGTGCCTGTATGTCTAAAATGTCCATATGTCCATCTGTCATTACAGTCTCCCATTTGGTCCCCTAGGGGAGTGTCCACCAAGTGGGAGACCTGCATAAATACGGGCAGGTAGCCCACAGTAAAGCCAGATCCTGTTTGACCATCAATGCGGAGCTTGGTCTCGTTATTGGGGGGATTTATTACCGACGACTAGAGACTGACTGCTGGAGCCGCAAGCCGCTTGGTGGATATATTTGTTCGGCGGCTAGCGACGGTTCGTGGATTTATGTTCGGGAGTTTGGAACTGCTTACGGATCCCGTTCGGGAGATTACCGCTTCCCCTGATGGTGGTTCATATACAGCAGTCTATGCGAGCGGAGATAAGGAGATTGCGAAGGGGGAAGCTTAACTAAACGGCGGTTTTCCCTCAGAGGCACCAGGCGTGTCTTAACAATTGGTGGCAAGCGACGGGATGAATCCCACAGCACAGAAGGTCAGCTACACATCCCAGTTTGGTGGAGGAAATGCAATATGAGGAATTAAGGCGTGCTTCCCTTAAAAACATACTTGAACACTAAAGAAACGTGAGATTATTGCTTTACTATTGGAAATGGATGCAGCACAGGGAATGGAGAGAGCTAATGTGCCCAGCATTCTGGATTTAACACCCGAGGAGATACAATTTAACCGGGCAGTCCAGATAAGGCACACTTTGGCCCCAACCCTTCAGCAAACAATGTGGAACGTGTGCAGGCAGTAGTGATGGCACACCAAGCGCTCCAGGAAAGAGGAGCTACAGCAGCAGAGGTACCCAATAATAATATTGGAAAGAGAAAGGTACCCTTTGCTGCATTTAAAAATGTTATTGAGACAGAGGGAGAGATTGACGGGTTCCTGGCTGACTTTGAAAGACAGTGTGCCCTACACCAGGTACCCGCGGACGAATGGGTCCCCATCCTCTCGGGAAAATTATCCGGCCGGGCCAGTGAAGCGTTTCGGGCCATTCCAGAGGAGGAGATCACTAGCTACCGAGCAGTAAAAGATGCTCTCTTGGCCACATACGCAGTGACCCCAGAAGCGTACAGACGGCGATTTAGGGAGACTAATAAACAAGCTGGCGACTCCTATGTAGAGTGGGCATGCCGAGTCCACCGTACAGCAGCCCACTGGATGGCGGGGTGCCAAGCGGTAACTGGGGAAGAGGTGCTGCAAGTGTTTCTGATGGAACACTGTTTTGATCGATTACCTGCCGGAGTCAGAGAGTGGGTCAGGGATCGAAAACCCTCCACTTTGCCCGAAGCTGCTCGTCTGGCAGATGAGTACACAGACGCACGTAGACTGGACAGTGCAGTTCCCAAAGTTCCTGCCAGAACGGAATACAGACCAGCAGCACCTCCAGCCCCTCTCGTATACCAACCTCCAGCACATCGCACTCCAACACTACCGCCAGCTAACAGTTATACCCAGCCATCCCGGTTCAACGCCCGGGATTATTCTCAACCCATTAGGTGCTTTGGGTGTAAACAGTTGGGGCACAAGCGACCAGAGTGCCCACTGAACGGCGCCAATCAAGCACAGTCATGGAGAAGACCAGCCGGCGGGAATCCACGTCCACCTCAGCCTGCTGCTCACTGTATAGAGCAGGAGGAATTCTGGGGCATACTACACGAGGCTGACCCTGTACAGGCAGCCCATCAGGACAACCATCAGCAACACCGGCAGACTGTTAAGCTAAATGGCTTGTGAGTGGTGAACGGATTGAGAGACACAGGAGCCACTATGGCACTGCTCCAAAAGAACTTGGTCTCAGAACACCAACATACTGGAGACACTGTGGCGGTGAGGGTAGCAGGAGGCGTCGTGTTCCGAATACCTGTTGCCCGGGTCCATTTGGATTGGGGAGTGGGTGCTAGACACGTGGATGTGGAGGTTATGAAGGACTTACCCTCTGATGTACTTCTTGGGAACGATTTGGCCCCTTTGGTTTCTGCTTATGCCCCGATGGGCCCCGCTGACGTTAACCCTGTGACTACTCGTGCTCAGACCCGTGCTATTGGAACCGGCTCGCCTGCTGATGAGACCCAGGTAAGACCCTCTTCCCCGACTGGTACCCTAGATCAGGCCCCTTTAAGCTGGGATTCCCCAGAGGAGTTTGGGAGGGAAACCCGGGCAGACCCGACTCTCCAGAAGTACCGGGATAGATCAGATGCTGGAGAGGAAGGAGTAGATGGGGAGCGGTATGAGTGGGTGGGGGACAGGCTCTATAGGATCCCTAAGCCTTCTCAGAAGAGTGTCCGCCGAATGGTACCTGCTACCTCCGCTAGTGGTACCTGCAAAATACCGGCAGGAGATTCTGCAGATAGGGCATGATGTTCCGTTAGCTGGACATCTAGGGTCCCGCCGCACAGCCTATGGGATCACGCAGAATTTCTTTTGGCCCAACTTTAATCATGCTGTGCGGATGTATTGTAGTACGTGCGACACATGTCAACGGGTAGGAAAGCGGGGGGACCACCCTAAGGCTAGGTTATTATCAATGCCTATTATAGGGGAGCCCTTTTCCCGCATAGCCGTTGACATTGTGGGTCCACTGGCCAGGGCTAGTCCATCCGGTAAGAGATATATTCTCACTGTGGTGGACTATGCCACTCGCTATCCAGAGGCAGTAGCGCTGTCTAATATAGAGGCAGAGAAGGTTGCTGATGCCCTGGTTAGAATTTTCACTAGGGTCGGGTTCCCTAAGGAGATCCTCTCCGACCAGGGAACCCAATTCACCGCTGTGCTCACCCAGCAGCTGTGGAAGGTGTGTGGCATTAAACCGTTGCTTAGCTCACCCTATCATCCACAGACTAACGGTCTCTGCGAGCGCTTTAATGGTACCCACAAGCAGATGCTGAGGACCTTTACAGATACTTGCAGAGACTGGGAGAGATTCCTGCCTCATCTGTTATTTTCCTACAGAGAGGTGCCCCAGGAATCTACTGGGTTCTCCCCCTTTGAGTTACTTTATGGGAGAAGGGTCCGCGGACCCCTGGATCTCATTAGAGGACACTGGGAGGGGGAGACAGAGCAGGAGGGGATCCCCATAGTACCCTATGTCCTGGAACTCCGGGACCGCATGGAGAATCTGTCTCTGATGGTAAGAGAGAATCTCCAGGTGGCCCAGGGGAGACAGAAGAGATGGTACGATCAGGGTGCCAGACAGCCAGTCTTCCAGGTTGGGCAGAAGGTATTAGTGCTCAAACCTGTGAAGGCCAACAAGATGCAAGCCTCTTGGCAGGGCCCGTACAGAGTAGTAGCACAGATATGTGATACTACCTACCTTGTAGCCAGCTGTGCAGATGAAAGGATTCAGAGATCCTTTCATGTGAACATGCTGAAGGAGTATGAGGAGAGACCTGAGAATGTTGCTGCAGTATGCGTCCCTGCTGCAGATGATCCTGAAAATTTACCCCTTCCCGATTTGTTAGAAAGGGACCCCCAGACTGACCTCACTAACGTTGTACAGCTAGGGGACAGGTTAAACCCCACCGAAAGGGTACAAGCGAAGCAGCTGTTATGGGAGAAGCAGGCGACGTTCTCCCAGGAGCCAGGTTATACTACCCTAGCTGTACATAAGGTAGAGCCCCATGGACAGACTCCCCTACGACAGCCGCCCTATCGTATTCCTGAAGCAGTCCGAGAAGGAATGCGGAAGGAGATACAGGAGATGACCCAGCTTGGGGTCATCGAACCCTCCGACAGCCCTTGGGCCTCGTCTGTAGTCCTGGTGCCCAAGAAGGACGGGACCACTCGGTTCTGTTTGTTGTTTCCTTATCTCCATTATCAAAATTGATATGAAACAGTGTCCCCTGTGGCATCTCATTCATAACACATGGCGGTTGTTATTGGTGGCATTGGAAATAGAAATAGAGTCTGCGTGTCTTAGGCATGCATAAATCTGTATGGTACACACAGATCTCCATGGTACACACAGATCTCTATGGTACACACAGATCTCCATGGTACACACAGATCTCTATGATATGCACAGTTCTCTACGGTACGCACAGATCTCTATGGTACGCACAGTAGTTCTCTATGGTACACACAGATCTCTATGGTACACACAGTTCTCTATGGTACACATGGATTTCTATGGTATGCACAGATATATATGGTACATACAGATCTCTATGGTACACTCAGATCTTTATGGTACACACTGATCTTTTGATCTGTCAAGCTGTGTCAAAATAGAGGAATATAGCAATGACTTGCAAATCTGTATATTGCATGCTTCATGTCAATATGACTATCCATACTGAGTAATGCAAGTTTTGCCGTGGCAAGATGGCGGCCACTATGGATGCCTGCGCAGTGTGCATGAGGTTTGGGAGGAGATGTTGGGGGAGAGACTATGATGCAGCCAAGATAACATCCACCTATGTGTGGTGGGGCCTGTCACGTGACGCGCTCAGCCTTTAAAAACCTAGCCACTTCCCTCAGTCAGTGTTTGGCTGTTATGGTTCCTTACCTCAGTTCCCTGGCAAATTTGTGCTTTGCTTCTTCGCCGGTACCCATCTTTCCCTACAGTTTTTGTGAATTTGATCCTTGGCTTTGATTCTGACTTCACGCCATAGCTGCCTGCCCTTGACATCTGGACTTTCTAACTTCGACACCTGCCTTCTCCCTTTTATAATTAATGTCCCCCGTACCACCACAGTTCTCTTAGGGTCCTGTATCACTTCCAGGTACCTAGTGAGGTCGTACTTGTAAGGGGGAGCTGAACCATAGCAATTGAGTTCCTCTCCAAGTAAACTAACTGGTAGGGTTTCACACATGCCAAACTCTCCCAGTTCCCAACACTTGGGCAAACTCTCTGCACATACAGCTCACACTGTCAACACATCTTTGACTGGTAGCCAGGGCTATGTATACACCGTGCCATTTATTGCAGACAGACATCAGAGACAGTGCTAAACATCCTTGGCGATTCTTATGCAGCAAAATTGGCTCTTTCAAAAAAACCCCCGATATAAATAAACTAATAGTGCAGGTCAGTAAAATTAACACATTGAAAAGTTTATATGGGAATAAAACTCACAAGAAATGAGTCGGCAGGGAACATTGGCAGCTCTGGGTGTCACTTCTCTAGAAATTAAACTAATGAATATAACACCGAAAAACACCTGTGAGTTATGTTAACTTTTTTTTTTTAGATGCTTAGTTTTCATACAATGTATATTAAAGATTTAGTGACATATTCCAGTTCAGTCTAGGCACAGCCAAGGCACTCTATGCAAATGAGCAGAAGTAGAGAAACATGACCTCTTGTGACACTTGACCCCAGGGCCAGATTAAGAGCCCAGTGGGCCTGGTGCTGACCATTATGACGGGCCTAATTACAGAATCATATCGACCAAAAACAGTAAAACACTCCTAAGCGTCATGTATCTGATGGAGATGGTGCTGGAGAGAAAGAAAACGGCAGCTATAATAAACCACATACCCTAGGCTAATCTCTCTCTAATTTATGTTTTCATCTTTTAAGTAAATCCATTACCCCTAACAGCAGTGTCCAGTCAAGCAGGAAGTTAATGGGCACGGTAAAAGGGTGTGCCACTGACACAAATCACGTAACCTGCCAAAAGGGGCGAACATGCCCAAAAAGAGGATATGTCTGCCCAAAGAATTAGAAGGCCAGCCTGGTATGAATGCATGTCAGGCTGCCTGTCAATCATGCAGCTGGCCAACTAAGGGCTTACTATGCAGACAGCACCCTGAGCTTGGCATAAATGCATCTAATGATGCGCTCGCTCAACGCTTTCTAAGGACTGTCCCTTACTAGCACTCGCAAAAGCTGGATGTAGTGAGTGTAAAAGAATGGGAACATGCCACAGTGTTAGAGAGACCAAAGTCAGCATTACCTTAAAGGATCACTATAGGGTCAGGAACACAAACATGAATTCATGACCCTATAGTGTTAACACCACCATCTAGCCCTCCTGGGCCCCTCATGCCTCCATAAATATAGCATAATCTTACTGTATTCAAGCCTGAAGCTGTAACTCTGCATGCTGTTAGACTCAGAAAAACAAGCAGTCTGCTGACATCATTAGAAGTGATGGCCTAATCCAATCACAGTGCTTCCCCATAGGATTGGCTGAGACTGACAAAGAGGCAGATCAGGGGCAGAGCCAGCATGATTCAAACACAGCCCTGGCCAATCAGCATCTCCTCATAGAGATGAATTGAATCAATGAATCTCTATGAGGAAAGTTCAGTGTCTGCATGCAGAGGGAGGAGACACTGAATGTTTGGATGCATTTTAGGCAGCCATGACCCAGGAAGGATCTCTAACAGCCATCTGAGGAGTGGCCAGTGAAGTTATCACTAGGCTGTAATGTAAAGACTGCATTTTCTCTGAAAAGACAGTGTTTACAGCAAAAAGCCTGACGGTAATGATTCTACTCACCACATACACATACATTCTACTCACCAGAACAATTAAATAAGCTGTAGTTCTTCTGGTGACTATAGTGTCCCTTTAACTATATTCATTGTCAGCCAGTCCACACAAGTTTTGTTCCCATACATCCCTCTTAAGTTTCCATACTTAAGTAAGAGTATGTGAAAAGTAGTTAGGGTTGTCACCTTTCTTGGAAAAACATACCGGCCTTGCTAATTTGCATAATTAAATGGGTGACATCACATGATGTAAATCACAAGGAGTGAAATAAGAGAAAATGCTGTAAAATCACCAAAAAACTACTTAGTTTGATTCTGCTGTATAGATGGATTCCTCCCAGTGCCCCCATGTGTTGATTACTCCAGATCTCAGTGTTCCTATGTATCAGTGTCTCAGTGCCCCATGTCTCCCAGTGTCCCCTAGTGTCGTGTTCCCAGGTCTCCCAGTGATCCTATGTATCACAGTGAAGTAACTAAAAAAGAAAAAAGGAGAGCCTAGATATGAATATGAGGCACGAATATGGGTAGAAACAAAATGGGGGGTAACCCCTAAATGGTGAAATTATATATGAATACAAAAAAGAAAAGAAAAAAAACTACCATAGAGTGTCTCAACATTTTGGTAAATATAGTCACAATGAAATGGGCATAAAAAATAACTTTTAATGGATATATTAAAATGTAAAATAGAAAAGATAAAAGCAAAACAAAAAGCACAAGGCTAAAAAATAATATGTCCTATAAACTAGTAGGGGTATTAAACCTCCAATAGAACCAATAGCAAGAGAAGTGTTGCTTCAAAGAAATACTTATTGGTGTAAAGTAAAACTACTTGCTATGTTATTTTTTGTATTCATATGTATCACAGTGTCTCAATGCCCCATGTCTCCCTGTGTCCCCATGTATCCCAGGGTCCCCATGTCACTAGGAAGATGGGAAGACCTGGGGACACAGGGAGACCTAGGGACACGGAGACACCAGTGACACTGGGAGACTAGGGGACTCTGGCTGGGACGCATGGGGACACTGGGAAAATAGGGGACACTTGAAGACATGGGGACATAGACACCAGGGACACAGACACTAGATACACTGGCTGGGGGACATGGGGCACTGGGAGACATGGGGACAAGGAGACACCAGGGCCACAGACACTAGGGACACTAGCTTGGAGACATGGGGACATTGAGACACTTGAGGCACTGGGAGACATGGGAACAGTGAGACACTGGCAGACTGGGGGCACTGGGAGACTAGGGGGCACTGAGACACCAGGGACACTGGCTGGGAGACATGGGGACACTGTGTCCCCATGTGTCTGTGTCATAATGTCTCCCAGTGTCCCTTAGTGTCTCAGTGTCTGCCATAATGTCTCCCAGTGTCCCTTAGTGTCTCAGTGTCTGCCATAACGTCTCCCGATGTCCCTTAGTGTCTCAGTGTCTGCCATTATGTCTCCCAGTGTCCCTTAGTGTCTGCCATAACGTCTCCCGATGTCCCTTAGTGTCTCAGTGTCTGCCATAATGTCTCTCAGTGTCCCTTAGTGTCTCAGTGTCTGCCATAACGTCTCCCGATGTCCTTTAGTGTCTCAGTGTCTGCCATAATGTCTCTCAGTGTCCCTTAGTGTCTCAGTGTCTGCCATAACGTCTCCCGATGTCCCTTAGTGTCTAAGTGTCTGCCATGTCTCCCAGTGTCCCTTAGTGTCTCAGTGCCATAATGTCTCCCAATGTCCCTTAGTGTCTCAGTGTCTGCCATAATGTCTCCCAATGTCCCTTAGTGTCTCAGTGTCTGCCATAATGTCTCCCAGTGTCCCTTAGTGTCTCAGTGTCTGCCATAATGTCTCCCAATGTCCCTTAGTGTCTCAGTGTCTGCCATAATGTCTCCCAGTGTCCCTTAGTGTCTCAGTGTCTGCCATAATGTCTCCCAGTGTTCCTTAGTGTCTCAGTGTCTGCCATAATGTCTCCCAGTGTTCCTTAGTGTCTCAGTGTCTGCCATAATGTCTCCCAATGTCCCTTAGTGTCTCAGTGTCTGCCATAATGTCTCCCAGTGTCCCTTAGTGTCTCAGTGTCTGCCATAATGTCTCCCAGTGTCCCTTAGTGTCTCAGTGTCTGCCATAATGTCTCCCAATGTCCCTTAGTGTCTCAGTGTCTGCCATAATGTCTCCCAGTGTCCCTTAGTGTCTCAGTGTCTGCCATAATGTCTCCCAATGTCCCTTAGTGTCTCAGTGTCTGCCATAATGTCTCCCAATGTCCCTTAGTGTCTCAGTGTCTGCCATAATGTCTCCCAGTGCCCCTTAGTGTCTCAGTGTCTGCCATAATGTCTCCCAATGTCCCTTAGTGTCTCAGTGTCTGCCATAATGTCTAAGTGTCTCAGTCTGCCATAATGTCTCCCAATGTAGTGTCTCAGTGTCTGCCATAATGTCTCCCAGTGTTCCTTAGTGTCTCAGTGTCTGCCATAATGTCTCCCAGTGTCCCTTAGTGTCTCAGTGTCTGCCATAATGTCTCCCAATGTCCCTTAGTGTCTCAGTGTCTGCCATAATGTCTCCCAATATCCCTTAGTGTCTCAGTGTATGTCTCCTTGCAGCCTTTCCCCCATCCCTTACTTCCCTGAGCTGTAGGCTGTCTCTGCAGGGTGGGAGTTGCTGTCTGGACTCTCTGTAGCTGCACCCCTGCAGATCAGTGAGTATAGATAGGCAGGGAGGGATATGCTGGAACTTCCTATCCCTGCCTGTCTCCACACACAGTGACCCCTACTGGCCAGTGCTGGTATTGCAGAGTAATCTCTTGTTTATACTGAGAAAAATACCAGCATTTGTATTGCCAGTATCACTGCAATATTGGCACCAGCCAGGCAGCCTCAAATACTGGCTGTGCCAATAAAATAAAAGCCAGGTGGAATCCCTAAGAGTAGTGTGTGGAAATTTTTTTTTTTTTCTTTTTTCTTTTTATAAATCAATGGGCCCATTCCATGGGCCTGGGCCTGGGCCTGGAGCTGCAGCTCCATCAGCCCCTATGTTAATCCGGCCCTGCTTGACCCCACTCCTTCTAGAATGTAAGTTAATTTGAGCACTACCCTCAACATCCTCTGTTCCTGTGCGTCCAGCTCATCTTGTTCCTAATACTTGTCTGTTAGTCCACCTATTGGACAACATTGTGGAATTTGTTGGCGTTTTATAAATGATAATAATAACATATAAAAAGTGTCATGTTCTTACAAGGGTTCTAAAGTAGACTTGGAGATTTTTTTTCTGTTCAAAGTGTAATTCGTCTCAAGTTGGGGTTATAGGTAGAATTCCTGAACTTTGAGCTGAAATGTACCTGAATCACTAACCAAATGAGCCGTTCAATGGCTGAATTTGTGATTTTAAATTTTGCCTGTGGCATCATAAAAAGAGATGATTGATGGCTGGGGGACAGTAACTAAAGTTTGATTTTATTCACAGAACAAGTGAGTAGTAAGTAGTATGTAATACAGGGTAATAAGAAAGAACAGTAATATCTATATTTATTATATATTTACTCAATATAGAATATATAAATATAGATTTTTATACCGCTCCTATTTTTTCCCCTATTGGTTAAATCTTCAGTTCCCAGGTGGTCGATTTTTTCGGTACTTTGTTCGGTAGATTGAATCTACCGAACACCCCGGCAGAAAGGCACGAATACACCTTTCTGCAGGGAAAATAAAAGGTTTTAAATGCCGGGCCATAGTCTAAAGGGAGCAGGCGAGCAACCAGGCTGGTTCCAGTGGACAGTGGCGAGGCTGGTTCCGCCACAGAAATTTTGAATGAAATGGAAAGTTTGAATAAATTAGAAAATTTGAATGAATTAGAATTTATTACAATGGCAGTCACTGGTTTCTGAATGCATACACATCTATTGCAATAATTCGGTACAACATTAATTACAATGTAATTCTTTTATAATGAAATTTGCGATAGCTATGCCTCTTTTCCCCAACAAACCTTTCGAAATCATCTTATATTTCTGCCTTTAGGGAGATTCTCTCCCCATAACACGCTCAGCTACAGGATCACTTTACAATGATAGGAATGCATGTACTTGGTTATATGATGGGATTACATGGAGTGGAGCTTCTTAAACTATTTTGACAGGAACACAAAACTCATTCACCGTAAAATTAACTCAGTAACACATTCTTTAAGTGCAATATAGATAATCAGATTTTGATAATTACCCTGGGTGATTGCTAATTCCAAAGGAGGAGACAATGTTGCTACAGTTTAGAATTTATTTTGGGCTGTTGACATGGTGATATGATGTAACTATTCTAAACACTGTCAAACTACTAAAAAGTGGTTCCTGACCCAGGGGGTAACGCGGCTCTGTCACTTTGGAGGTTTTGCTTACAAATTATTAGTTTTTTTCCCCGCTATATCTCCTAGTTTTGATTTACTTTATTTTAAATTCACCATTTTTAATTATAAATGAATATAAAGTAGAGGCTACCTCTTCTCATGGGAAGCATGATCTTTGGCAATCGGCGAAGCTTAGGCAAAGTACCATTTTAGATGCAAGGCTAATTTACTCCACCTTTAAAAAAGGTGTATTACTCGCCTTTCCTCCAGCATCGCACTGGTCTCGTGGTGGCGCCATTCTGCCTCCTTGGCTGAGATAACCAAATTTGACGATCTCAGCCAATCCATAGTAAGGCATTGGGGGGCTACTGCGCATGCGCTGCCAATCAGCTTCTCCTCATAGAGATGCTTTGAATCAATGCATCTCTATAGGTAGTGTTCAGCGTCTCAATGCAGATTGTGAACTGGGCAGCATTGACACAGGAAGCACCTCTAGTGGATGCTTGAGTGATGGCCACTAGAGGTGTTCCTAAGCAGCAATGTAAACACTGCCTTTTCCATGAAAATGAAGTGTTTACATGAAAATGCCTGCAGAGACTGACTATAGACACCAGAACAACTAATTTAAGCTGTAGTTGTTCTGGTGACTATAGTGTCCCTTTAAGATTCAGCACAAATTTGAAAAGATAATAAATACAAATAAAGGCAAGTGGCAAAGAGAGGATTATAATAATTAAGATGCAAAGGAAAATGATAGAGCCCCTTTAATAATCTCTTGTTTAGAGATACCAAACAATGGCACAGGGTCCTGACTGATCCACGCTATAATTAATATTTAGCCAGTTCCACTATTACCTGCACTATAATGAGTAACGAGCGCCTAGGAGCATCAAACCACTTAACAGCTAGTCTTACAGAATGAATTCTGACACAAAGAAAGATGAAAGATTGACACGCTAGGATTTGGGAATGAAAACCGTGCAAAGGACAGGCACTTTAATTATGTGAAATAAGGGAACAGAAAGGACCCTAGTAACTGTTTCCCCGTGTTACTACACAATAAACGCTCAGAAAAAAGAAAAGGTGTGTGCTTAAAAAATAAACACACAGGAAACACTTAAACAGAACATAATGTAACAAATGATGAATAATGAAAGCTCCTAATTCCCCGTATATACCAAATGACAGAGGATGGTGCATCTAGCGCAATGGTTATCTCCAGCCATCCTTTGTAGAATAGCACTGCGTAGTAATGGCAATGGAATATCCACACAAAGGAAAAAGCAAAGGATAAGCAACAATTTAAAATATATTCTAACCCCCTGAGCCCCCCCACCAAAACGTAATAAATGTGTAAATTGAAGTTACGTGAAATGTGCATTTGTCTTTTTTTATTTTACATGTCACCAGATGATTTATTTAAATTGTTTTAAAAGTATTTACTTAATGCTAAGATTCGAACCAATGACCTTGTTATCACACAAGCAAACAGATCTCTAGCCCATGGAGCGATCTTAGTGCACACTTGCTTAGAAGCTTGCTAGCTCAAGAGTTTTTTAAATGACACTTTAAATTGAGGTGTGCACGCACTGTCTCGTAACTTTAAATTTAGCAATTCCTTTAAAGCCATCATTGCACGTGCCATCTCTGTTATTTAAACGTAACATGTCCCTTTAAATCGATGTGTGCGCATGCTAGCTCCTGTATTAAAACGCACCACATCCCTTTAAATCCATGTGTGTAAAGTTATGCCTTGCAAGACAGGTGCATTTCCTGATGTGTGCAAGTTACATTGCGTCTCTCGTTGCTGCACACGGTTTAATTCCCTGTAACATGTATCTTACTTTATATCTCTGTGTGCATTGGCTACTTCAAACACAATAAATATCATTTTTTTGTGCTGAATCCATCACTGTATAGTTTAAACAACAGGTGTGTCTGGGAATGTGTGCCAGAATCAACAACAGCCTCACCACACAGCAGGCAGGCTCCCAGGCCAAGGTGCTGTCAGGTGTGCCTAGAATTGGGGATGCCTTTTAACTATTTCATTACTAATGATTGCAATAAATGGTAGTATTCTGCCCTGGTAATGCCCTGGAGTGAGGGGATCTGAGGCCAAGTCCAACTGTAACAGCCAATTAACCCTTGCAGTACCAGTTAGGCCAGGGCCACACAGCATAAAGCATCTCTTATTCCCTCTCTGGCAACGAAGAGGTTAATGGCGGTGTAATCCACATGCTGCATAAAACGCATTATATTTTCGAATGGCCATATAAAGAGCATGTGACCTTTTCAAGTCAGTAACAGGGTTTATTGCCCTATTTAAATAGTCCAATAAGTTATACAACAATGTAATATTTTTTCATTATTTGCATTCGGGTAACACAGCCAACCAGGAAATGCGGCGAACGCGGGTGGGGGAAATAAACATTGCTTGTAATATTGAAGCCATTTTTGTGAATGGCTTATCATTTCTTTAAACATGAACATTATCGCTTATGTTTCTGTAGTTGTTCTGCACTTTTAAAGATACTCAGGTAATAGGTATAATGTCATCTTGATGAAGACCCCATTGAAAGTCAAAACGTTGTCAGAGTTTAGTATTCGGATGGCAGAATAATCACATTGTCAGTAAGAGCTACTTTTTATCCTTCAATAACACTAGGAACTGCTCCTATAGATAACAGAAAAAAATTACCTTTTGTTACAATGTTACCAATTTTTGTGACATCACCAAGGAGAAAATAATATTTTAGACAGGGGATTATGGGGCCAGCACAAAAATGGCAACCTGTTATTACATTTTAGGAGCAATAGACTTTACATTGTTACATTTAGTTTATAATGGCAGCGTTATTGCATGGGGATCATTGAGGTACTTGAATTGTTCACCATGGTCTTAGAGTGCAGGGGGTGATGGAGGTGTACTGTGAGGGGTGGGCTGTAACTCAATCAATCAATCCCATAAAACTATAGGGTGGGCCTCGTAAAACACTGTGGCTTATTCATGAATCTCTAAATTGTGGAGAACTGACAAGGGCTTTGCAGATTGTAGGTAAAAATTGGCAAATTAAACAGAATTCCGTATTGGAGGATTTCTCTAGTATTCCATCAGTTGATTGTCCGCTGGTTGGTCCTTGCTCAGTTACAGAGGAACTATATACTGTTAATAAATCAGACTGATACCAGGACAACCCAGAGCCAACAAATGGCGATTGACGAGTCCCCTTTCACAAGAGAGAGATAAACCCAGACAATTGTTTTGACATTCGTTGGATGTCGTCAGCGAGCGGTGGTTGATACCCTTCGATACACAATGAGTACAAGTTTTGTCACTATAACAGGTTCATTGTCGTTATGCAAGCACATACAGAGGACAACTACATGATCCCGTGGACAGCAGTTTTAGATCTAGCTGGCGTTCTAGTCTGATGCTATGTACATATATATATATATATATATATATATATAGTGCTAACATATTTCTTATGTAACACGAGACATCCGTAGAAGGTATACAGATTACAGGGCTGCATTAATTGTACTGCATTCCTGCACAATGTATAATTTATAACAAGTGGTACTATATGGCCGACATGCTCACTGTATAACCGCGAAGCCAGATTAATAGGTTTATTCACAAAACCATGATTCTGGAGGGAATCATGTTAAAACATAATGCTTCAATTAAAAAAATAAATAAATCTCAAAATCAACTATTTTTCCAACTTGTCCACGATTCCCAGTTTAACAAACCTCAACCTTTGTAGATTTTTATCCTGTCGTATTTGACCGACTTCCTTCTACAAAAATAATGAATCTGATTGTCAAATCTGGCATATAAATGAGAAGGTATTCTATTTAGAGAATGATAAGTACAGCTGATCTAATTTATTGGTTTTTTTGCTGTTGAGAAAATATGACACAACAATGTTAAGGACATTTTGCAATCACCTGCAATCATTTTTTGGTTTTTCCAGTTGTGTTAATTACTGAGGATGACAAATCAATCAACAGAAAGCGGTTGGACAGGGTACCGACGAGCTTCTATGCATTTATATTGTTCAGTAAGTAGAATTAATTAGGTTGCGTGTGACTGTAAGCACTTTAGTGAGGCCCCTCGCTATTTTCTTTTCCTGTAACTCCAACTTGTTTTGTTGAAATTAATTGTTTGCACCATTACACAGCACTACAGAATATGATGGTGCTTTATAAATAATGCTAAATGGAGTGCTATAGAACCAGTATACAGTCGTGTAATAATAGATGTTTGAAAAGGTTGAAAAAAAAATGACGTGACCATAAATACATCCAAGCAGTCAATGTACAGATCTCACCCTACTGCTCCTTCGTATGTGCAACCATTGGCACAGATCTCCCCCCTGCTCCTTCACATGTGCAAACATTGGCACAGATCTCTCCCCTGCTCCTTCACATGTGCAACCATTGGCACAGATTTCTCCCCTGTTCCTTCACATGGGCAGCCAATGGCACAGATATTTTCCCAACTCTCCTTCAAATATGCAGCCAATGGCGCAGATCTCTACCCATGCTTCTTTGTATGTGCACCCAATGGCACATATCTCTCCCCACTGCTCCTTTAAATACGCAGTGAATGGCATATCTCTCTTCACTGCTCCTTCACATGTGCACCCAATGGCACAGATCTCTCCCCATGCTCCTTTGCATGTGCAACCAATGGTACAGATCTCTCTCCACTGCTCCTTCACATGTGCACCCAATGGCACAGATCTCTTCCCTGCTCCTTTGCATGCGCAGTCAATGGCAGAGATCTCTCTTTACTGCCCCTTTGCATGTGTAACAATGGCACAGATTTCTCTCCACTGCTTTTTCACATGCGCAGTCAATGGCACAGATCTCTCTTTACTGCTCCTTCACATGTGCAGCCAATGGCATAGATCTCTCCCTACTGCTCCTTCACGTGTGCAGCCAGTGGCACAGATCTCTTCCCTGCTCCTTCGTATGTGCTCCCAATCAAACAGATCTCTCAGTCTGGTGCCTTATGTCCCTGCCAAACTAGAGTAAAATGTTCCATGTTTTATGATGATATTCTGGGAGGTGTAGCAATCAAGGGATTATGGAAGCATTTTTAACAAAGTGTTCTATTAAAAAACCGAAAGGTCAGTATTATATATTGTCAGATAAAAAGGGACAGCATCTATGCACCAAAACCATTTAATTCAGATTAAGTTGTGTTGATGCTTAGAGTGTACCTGTGACGTTGCTGGTCCACCTGTGTTTAAGCAGAAATATCCGCAAGTCTAGGCCTGTGTGCTGATTGGATCCCCATTCTATTGGATATATGTATGATCACTCAATCAATGCTGTAAGATCCAAACCAGCTGATGTTTTTATTTTCAGATATACCATATTTACATTTTTCTATAAAGAAAATTAAAAAATGATAATTCCCAGAACTCGGTAATGTGGGTACCTTAAAACATATTTTTATTCAGCTTAAAAAATAAATCCAAAATGCATTTTAATATATGGCTATTACCTGTCTTCCAATGATTTTACATATGGAGAGGTGATGCATTACCATGTAGTAAAGCCCTATGGGGTCTGTGTGGAGCAATGTCTTTTTATCCGTGTGTCTGTCCATTGAAATGCGACTTGCAAAATTCAGGCCAGGATAGAACTAATGGAAATATTCTATACACACCTTGATTTTCATTTTATGGCAATTCAGTATTTGGTTAATAACCCCCAAACTAATAATGGGCAACAGACCCTCCTTCCTCTTGTTTCATGTCATGCTTTGTGGGCAGCATATGAATACTGTGTACTGTAGCTTTCTACATGAAAAGCATAGTATGCACCAGAGCAATGAATAATCCCTGGACTGCCTTTGTAATAATACATTAATTGATTTTTGTCTTGCAGCATGTGACTGCTACATACAGATTGAGAGCACTTTTCATGCACAGTCCAACAGTTGGAACATTTATACGCTTCCTGCAAAAACCTGGTGATCAGGCAACCTTCGCCTTAATTAAAGTTGCTTTAAAAACCTATAAAATGCAGCCTATAATCCACCTGAGATCATGTATCATCGATGTGATTAATGCTCAGGTCGTGGGTTGCAAAATAAATATCAATATTTTTGTCAGTAATTGCGAGCCTGCAGTGGCATGCTTAATGCAGCTAATATCAAAGACAAATGATGGCTGAGGGAAAGCTGGAAAAGTCACCATGCAAATCCGAGTTTCTGTCAAGCCTGAATTTTCTGCATGTCCTACTGGGTGGAGTCGACTTTCTTCAAAGCGATACCAATCTTCTGTCAGCTTGCTCCATGCATTCTTTGGAAGTGGCTCATTCCCTGAGTCAGAGGCTCCAACACTGTCTAACCATTTCTGGGCTCTTATTGGCTGATGGCCCACAATTTGGAAACCCCATTGACCAATAAGGAGTGAAAACTATTCCTGGTTATTAACTACAGAGAGAATTGTCAGGAATTCAAAGAGAATTTCAAATTTTAAACCAAAGCAGCTTTTTTTTTTACTAATTTGGCAATTTTGACCTTAAATTTGAATTTACTTTGAATTCCCAACAATTGTCATTTTAGTGACTAACCCTGTATTATCTCCATAAAACTGAGTTACATTCTCAATGTGTAGAGAACAGAAATCACCAACTTCACTTCTACAGAGTTCATACAAACATCCAACACACTCGGCAGCATGTTGAACGGTTTAGTGCAGATTATAGGAGGTGTGGTGTGTGTTATAGGAGGTGTGCGGCGCTGCAGTGAGTGTGCTGCTCAAGTAGTGTGTATTATAGGGGGTGTGGGGAGCTGCAGTGAGCGTGCTGCTCAGGTAGTGTGTGTTATAGGAGGTGTGGGGAGCCGCAGTGAGTGTGCTGCTCAAGTAGTGTGGGTTATAGGAGGTGTGGGGAGCTGCAGTGAGTGTGCTGCTCAGGTAGTGTGTGCTATTGGAGGTGTGGGGAGCTGCAGTGAGTGTGCTGCTCAGGTAGTGTGTGTTATAGGAGGTGTGGGGAGCTGCAGTCAGTGTGCTGCTCAGGTAGTGTGTGTTATAGGCGGTGTGGAGGGCTGCAGTGAGTGTGCTGCTCAGGTAGTGGGGGTTATAGGAGGTGTGAGGAGCTGCACTGAGTGTGCCGCTCAGGTACTGTGTGTTATAGGAGTGTGGGGAACTGCAGTGAACGTGTTGCTCAGGTAGTGTGTGTTATAGGAGGTGTGGGGAGCTGCCGTGAGGGTGCTGCTCAGGTAGTGTGGGTTATAGGAGGTGTGGGAAGCTGAAGTGAGCGTGCAGCTCAGGTAGTGTGTGTTATAGGGGGTGTGGGGAGCTGCAGTGAGGGTGCTGCTCAGGTAGTGTGGGTTATAGGAGGTGTGGAGAGCTGCAGTGAGTGTGTTGCTCAGGTAGTGTGGGTTATAGGAGGTCTGGGGAGCTGCAGTGAGGGTGCTGCTCAGGTAGTGTGGGTTATAGGAGGTGTGGAGAGCTGCAGTGAGCGTGCTGCTCGGGTAGTGTGGGTTATAGGAGGTGTGGGATGTGATGTGTACAAGTAGCAAGTAATTTCTATTACTTTACTTCTATTACACAGATTTCATACTGCATGTACTTTAATATTGTAGGATTCTAGATGGTCTGATTACCATATTAGTTATGTTGCTGTGAGTATCCTGGTTCCCCCTAATGTATGTAGTAATATTCATTGCTATTGATGTGACTTCTTACCTGGTGTCTCCTCCAAGGAGCTTTCTTGAGGTCTCCTGAGAGAAGCCTTGCAGAATTAGCATCTCTCTCAGCCAATGAGATCCCTCAATGCTTCCGCTCTCTGAGAGGCAGGGTATGGCAGCTGGTGGACCCCAGGTAACAAGTCGAAGTGTTTTGATGGTTTACATTCAGGGGGCTACCTGCAGTATTCCATTTACATTGCAGGTCAGTGTGACCATAAGGCACCTGTCACGACCTGATGTCACATAAATCATGGTGGGGTCAGACCTGTGTTGGTGGCTTAGGCTTCATCATCATAATATATTTTATTTCGAGAATATGTCTACATGTAGTGTGCACTGTCTGTGTATAAAGAAGGAGTGAAGGTGGAGGAGGTGTTTGGGAAGGGCTCTGTCTATTGCTGCTGTCAGAGTACTAGCGAGGCTGTGAGGTTCCCGGGGGTCAGTCATTTTTTTTTGTACTCATTTCAAATGCAGGTCCCCATTATTTGTAATACCAAAATATCTGCTGTGTATGCATAGGCTACACAGCCAAAGTAAAAAAAAAAAAAGGTGCGCTGTCTTTAAATATAGACTCAAATATTTAAGTGCCAATTAATTATTGCATGGGTGTGGAATATAATCTCAATTAACTAATTTTGTGCAAAATAGCAATTATGTGCAATCCAACAAAAGAAAGTACAAATGCAAATACAAAAATGTCTATGGTGTTTTAGTGTTATAATGATACAAAACTACTTACATAGGTTCCATTTTCAATGCATATAGCTGTATCAGAATATTTACAGCTTGGCTACTTTGGCTGTATACATACACAAGAAAAACAAGTACAAAGGCGCTAGATCAAAATCTAAAAATTATAGTAAAAAAATCTTATTTTAAAAAAGCAGCTCCTTTTAAAGTTTAATAGCTCAAACTACACTAAAATACAAATTACCCTTCCTAATACTAATCTTCGTTATCTACCAGAATCACCATCATTTCACACGTCCCCGGTTTCGACTACTGCAATCGTTTCAATAACCTAAATTGTGCGATTTCAGTATTTCGGGAATAAACCATCAAATTGTTAATGTGGAAACGTTTACATAGAACTTAGAATGTTTTAATGACGCATGGGCGCCTGATCTGGAACCTCTTTCTGCAATGCGTTGTCAGCTATCATTGTGTGTTAATGCTATCATCGCAAAATCCTCATATTACTCTCTGTCCTGCAGTGATTCTCTCATTAACGTATCTGCCTACAAACATATTAATTAACCACTCTGCGGAGTGTCAACTTATAATTTGGTGCTATGCCTTCAATCTGTTGTCAATAAATGTCTAAACTTTTCATTTGTTTGGTGATTTGCATGTCACAGTCACTATTTTCCTTTCTGTAGCTTAATGTGTATTAAAAACACGGACTGTGAATTTATTATTGAACTCTAAGCTCCCTCCAGGCTGAACGTTATCACGATCCTTAATGGAGAATTTTCTTCTGATATTTATTGGGGGATATTAAACCTGTTCTCTTGGTGCCAACGTTGTTCGCAGACGTAGCTCCTGACAATAGGATGCTCTTGAGCTGATTGAGTAGTGTTTTTGTTATGAGGTTATTATGTAAATAACACGTGAGCCTCGAGGCAGGTACATTTTACCTACAGCCAAATCTTTGCTCTTAACAGGGGCTTCCACAGCTTCTAAACTCAGCAGGAGGCAAGGCATGATAAGAATCTTTCTATCTGCGATGGAATAGGTTTATGAAGACATGTCTGTTAAGGCCTATGCACTATTCAGAAGATCCCGTAAAAAGTAGAATTTATTGGCCAATGCATTTCAAAAGGATTAGATAGATAATCTAAAATGTAAAGGCCCCAAACAAATTCAATTTTCTAGTGAGCGAGAGGGTAAGTCAGACCTTCACACAAGTTGTCCACTACTGTCAATCAATGATTCATCTTTTGAGATTTACGTAACTGGTAAAAATGTCTTAACAGAGTCACGTACTAATTGATATCAGACAGGGAATTGTCTGGCTATAGAGTTATATTTTATACCCATACGGTGGAATGTCTATGACAGCCATTGTTAGTGCAGAACCATGGGTAACGCAAAACTATTGAAAAGAAGTTAATTAGTGATCAACTGTGGCCAGTGTTCTTATTTTGAATAAAAATAAATATTTTACATGTATTGTCTACCTTTGATTAAAATTACAAACTTATGTTGGGGAATAAACCTTAAGCTTTTTTATATAGACAGCCCCAAAAACTTTGAACCATTCCCTGGAGGCAACCTCATCGAACAGCAAACGCACAATATAATTCATTATTTTGGGATTACATCACAGCACCTTAGATGTTTCCTTAGGTTCCCAGGCTAAGGTTACTTCCCAATTTCCCTCCTAATATTCCCACCACAATCAGCCTTCGTTGTTCCCCTTTATAATCCTATTACACCTGTCAACCTCACTAATGTCAATGAATGACAATGTGAATACAGGACAAGGGTGACCAGACACATACTCTCATACAACTTCATTGAATTTACAGTGGTGTGAGCGACAACAAAACAATAAAAATATACACAACACCTAGGTCGTTCTGTGTATCTATATATATATATATATATATATATATATATATATCACCAAAATCAGCTGGGAGGCCATAATAAACAGAAATAATTTAAACATATAAAACGGGTTTGGAGCGCAAAAAGTTCATTGGCAAAAACAAAACATTTAGAATCGTTAAACAGACAACCTTTAACTGTAACAAGTTTTTAAATCAGATTTATGTTGATCACAAACTGTGAGAATTCACAAGCAAATATTAAATTATAGTCCAAAATGTGGAGATTTTATTTTTTGTCCAATTTGTTAATTTCAGCCAACAGTTAGCAATTCCCTGGTCAGTTGTTGACAGTGAATTTATCACAGGTTTAAGTGAATAAACAATTAATAGAAAACTGCCCTCAATGCTGGACCGTAATCTCGAGAGTAGTCCTGTTTGTGGGTGATCACGTCTGTGTATGGTGCCCTGGATAAAGTACGGAATAATAAATAAATACAAACAGCCTAACAATAGAGAGAATTTCACCACGTTTTGTAAAAATGGAACAAATTGGCTCATTATACATTATCAATCGATCGATTTATTGATAAACCACCAGGGTTACTTACTAAATTGAGTATTCTACACAAATTTTATATTAAGGTCAAACTAGCCAAACTGGAACCATTCTCTAAGCTGGCTATGTTTGGTCTAAAATTTGATATTCACTTTAAACTCACTCAGAATGCCAACTTCAGTAAATAAACCTACAAATCTTTTTTAAGTGAAATTTCTAAAAGAACTGATGCAACCTTTGCCCACACACATATCATACTTAGTTCACAAACTGAGTTCACTTTCTAGATTAAAAAGAACATTTTATACCTAATTAAACAATACATATCTTGCTGGCCCTGGAAGGAGTTTTATACAATTTAGACTCATTACGTAAAGCGGCACTGCCACGATCTGGTGACTTTGCATTATTTGCAAAGACCCCCGATAGTGATATCACTGCTGGCGGTCCTGGGGCCGTGGGGGCAGGCAAAGGTGAGTTCTACTTACTTGACCCTGTCCCTCATGGCCACCAACATCCTCTTCCTGACACTCTTGTTCTCCTCTTGCTGCTTCAGCAGACATTCCTGCTGTAGTCTCGCGCATGCACAAGCGTACAGCATTGAGGCCTATGGAGGATGTCGCAAGACTGTGGGATCCTCCACAGATAAAGCTAATTCCCGCTGCCTTCACTGGTGACACTTCTTGTGTCCAATGTCTAGAATGGTTAGGCATAGAGTAGTCATGAATTTGTCTCAGTATATCTTCTGCCCGGGTTGGCATTTCAATGGAATTCCAAAACTGTCAATATGAGTATTTAATGAAGGTTCTATCTTTATAAAATACTCATTTTATGTGGGAAGGCGAGGGGAGAGGGCACAGTGTCACTTACTGAAAGATTCTAACTGATTCCCTCAAATTAAAAGATGTCAATCTAAATAGCAGAGTTGTTAAATCTTCTCTGGTTTCAGAGACAGAAGTTGGTGATGGACGGTTCCTCATTTACAGGGTTATTTAATAAAAGTGAGATTTACCGGGAATTTTTCGAATTCAGTTATTTTGGCTAAAGTTTTAAAATTCACTTTGAATTCACTCGAAGTTTCTGACACTTTAGTGAATAAACCGCTCATTTTTTGCAGGTTGATGTACTCTGCCATTGCTACCTATGCTGCGCTGTGCTAAAAAAAAACTTTAATCAAAATGTGTTTTCAAATAATTCTTCATCTTTTTTATTAAGTTCTCCATACTGCATTTACTAATACAGTTTGCAATCTGGTTGTCGGTTCACAGAAAGTGTTATTTAGTAAATATATCCTATCATCTTCTTTACCAGGAATATGGAATTGGTTTCCAGAGAAAATTCACTTCCTCCAGAAATAAAGTGATTACATATTGTGGTTTTCTAGAGGAGTGTCTGCAAAATGAATACTTCAATAATAGCCTCGCTGCCCTGCTCGAAGCATCTTTTATAATATTCCTTAATTAAAGGGACAGTATGGTTTTCGTCATACCTCTAAGGATCTGGCCATATATCTCTAGTCTCTGCAACCATTTGAAGACAGTGATAAAAAGAAGATTGCACTAATATGAAATGAGTAAGCTTGAGAGGCAGACGCATGAAGTACATTTCACGCGGGGGAATATTAATGTTCTTTATATTATTAATATTTCTAAAGCTCCAACACATTATGAAGCGCTGTACAATGGGTAGATGAGACATAAAAGTAGTTATAACATGACATGTTTTATTTATGGAAACCAGAATTTTTGATAGTACTGCTTCAAGGAGCTGGCAATCTAAAAGAGGTGGGGCATGTAAGGTAAGGTACATTCTGTTCAAACTATAAATGGATTGTTACATGTATTAACAATAGGAGCTTACAAATAGTGTATGATCTTTACAGAGGACAAGGTGCAGCTGGAATTATTACAGAGAAAGAAAGATAACTAGCTAGATAATTAGTTTCTTTTTGGAGCACCTTTTTATTATCACCTTTTTCTTTTATGTTTAGTTAGAAGATATACCTTCCTAAAGAAATGACTTAAAGGGTCACTCCAGACCCCTACACATATTTAGCTTGCTGAAATGCTTTACGTGTGAAGAGTCTGTACTCCTTGTTTCATTTTGCACAAAGTGCTGATTTCAATTGAAATTGACACTTTTATAAAGTAACCTGGTTACACCCCCTTGGCTTTCAAGCAGACAACAGGTAATGTTACATCCTGGTTTGGTTAGCTCAATGCAGCTGACCTCAAGAAGCAGCAATTGTCCAGAGCACCTGACTCATTGAGCTGCATTGTGATGTCTGTGATTGGACAGCCACAGAAAGTATGGGCGGGGTTAGAAGGGGAGGGTTTACAAAGGCAGCATCCAAGAGAACTGCAGGTTTGGAAGTATATCCCCACACTACAGGTTTTATATATCCCCAATGAAAAATGCATAATTAAAGACATGCAAATTTTTATTTGGGTATATTTACTAAACAGTGATTTTTATTTATTTTGTTTTTGGGCAGGGGCGTGTCCCTTTAAGTATTTAGGCTGTAAGTGGGGTGGGGTTTTACAGCCTTGACTGGGGTCTAACTTATCTGGGAAGATAATTCCATAAAGACGATGCAGCAGTAGAAATGTCTTGTAGATTAGAGATGGCAGTCCAGGGGCCAACAGACGACGGCAGAGTAGAGGAGCCACGATGGAACATTATTGTTAAATAATGAAGACGTGTAGATTGTGGTATTGTTATGGGGAGATTTAGAACAAAGGACTAGAATTAGAATTTGAACCCTAAATTATATTGAGCAAGTGGAAGGACTGGCAGAGTGGTAATAGGAGTGGGGGCAAGGGAAGCATTCAGTATGGACAGTAAGTAGGCAATCTGAATCTGAGCTGGAGTGAGACCAGTGGTGAGCAGCAACGAATATGGGAGATCATCAGAGAGGGTACAAGCATTTTAGTTATCTCAGCCAGATATAGGATACAAAATATATGTAGTCTAGGACGAATGGCATAGGATATATTAAATTGGATATATTGTATAGGATATAATAAATAGGATATATATTATAGGATGTATTGTATACTATATGTAGTCTAGGGCGTATGGCATAGGATATATTATTCTGGATATATAGTTAAGGATACAATGAATAGGATATATATTATAATATGTATTGTATATTATATATAGTATAGGATATAATGAACAGGAGATATATTATAGGATGTATTGTATATTATATATAGTGTAGGATGTATGGCATAGGATATATTATTCTGGATATATAGTATAGGATATATATTATAGGATGTATTGTATATTATATATAGTGTAGGACGTATGGCATAGGATATATTATATTGGATATATCGTATAGGATATAATGTACAGGATATATATTATAGGATGTATTGTATATTATATATAGTGTAGGACGTATGGCATAGGATATAATATACTGGCTATATAGTATAGATATAATACATAGGATATATATTATTGATATATTGTATATTATATATAGTGTAGGATGTATGGCATAGGATATATTATACTGGATATATAGTATAGATATAATACATAGGATATATATTATTGATATATTGTATATTATATATAGAGTAGGATGTATGGCATAGGATATGTTATATTGGATATGTAGTATAGGATATAATGAACAGGATATATATTATAGGATGTATTGTATATTATATATTGTATAGAATATATTGTATATGATGTATAGTATAGGATGTATGGCATAGGAGACATATTATAGAATATATAGTATAGAGTTTATAGTATATTATGTATTGTATAAGATGTATAGTATAGAATATATGGATTGTGGCATAGGATGTATAATATATTATATATTGTATGGGATATATTTAATAGGATGTAAGATTTAGTATAGAATATATGGATTGTGGCATAGGATGTATAATATATTATATATTGTATGGGGTATATCGAATAGGATGTAAGATATAGTATAGAATATATGGATAATGGCATAGGATGTATAATATATTATATATTGTATGGGATATATTGAATAGGATGTAAGATATAGTATATATTGTATACAATGTATAGAATAGAATATATGGATTATGGCATAGGATGTATAATATATTATATATTGTATGGGATATATTGAATAGGATGTAAGATATAGTATATATTGTATACAATGTATAGAATAGAATATATGGATTATGGCATAGGATGTATAATATATTATATATTGTATGGGGTATTTTGAATAGGATGTAAGATATAGTATATATTGTATAAGATGTATAGAAGAGAATATATGGATTATGGCATAGGATGTATAATATATTATATATTGTATGGGGTATATTGAATAGGATGTAAGATATAGTATAGAATATATGGATTATGGCATACGGTAGGATGTATAATATATTATATATTGTATGGAATATATTGAATAGGATGTAAGATATAGTATAGAATATATGGATTATAGCATAGGATGTATGATATATTATATATTGTATGGAATATATTGAATAGGATGTAAGATATAGTATAGAATATATGGATTATGGCATAGATGTATAATATATTATATATTCTATGGGGTATATTGAATAGGATGTAAGATATAGTATAGAATATATGGATTATGGCATAAGATGTATAATATATTATATATTGTATGGGGTATATTGAATAGGATGTAAGAAATAGTATAGAATATATGGATTATGGCATAAGATGTATAATATCCATTATTCTCAGCCAGGGGTTCACACACAGTGTTTTGGTAACTGGTGTCAGGATCGGTGTGAATCTGCCGACACACAGAATTGGATATTTTCACTCCTGGTTTTAGTCGTTCATTCTGTGTGATGGAAAAAGCGTCCTGTGTAGGACAGGGGGGTCAGGTGGATGGGCCCCGGGGACTGTTCAAACCAATAAGCTTCCAGTTCATGGAAAAGTAAATAAGCGAGAAATGTCCGTGAGAAAATGTAATTTGCAGCAAAACACGCTTTGTGATTCTTTCCTTGGCTGTTTAGCTGCTGCAGATTCCATCACAGCTCACGGCTGGCACACACACACTTTCCATGTCAGCAAACACAACAGTACTACGGCCTAAAGTATGTCCATTCTCAGCCATTATTAACATTAACCATTCATAATACCCGGCCAAAACATGATCTACCATACTGGCTGGGGCAGCCCAAGGTACTATGGGTAATTTACTAGGGGGCGCTCCTTCAGCCAATTTTAGGGCACCCACAGTACCAAGAACACCATGTAAAGGCATTAAAGGTGACGGTGTCTGTGTGTATATGTATAATTACACCTGTCTGTCTGTCTGTCTGTCTGACTGTCCATATAGTTATCTTCTCTACACTCAAACCCACCTGTTAGACATAACTATGCAGCCGGGCTCAACATTTAAAGTTTTGGGCTACCAGTCAGACTTAATTTTTTATTTTTTTTATCTTTCATTATTCGGAAGCCAAAAGCATAACAGGCAATACATGTGGGAAAGCACAAGACAAAATAAAGTATACCTGGTATTGGACACATGCCTTTAAATGAAGGGGAGAGATTGCTGCGGGCTTGGGGTTTTCTTATTCTAAAAGAGGGTAAAATAATGTAAGATTGTAACATAGCAGACAGTGCATTCCGTGCCTGCATCTGGTGTATTCACTTAGCTACTTAGGAATTACAGATTGGCAGCTGCCTCCGAGACATAAATAAAAAACTATCGTAAATATACCTAAACATATCACCCATTGTGCTAAGAATAGAGCCAGGCCTAAATTTTACAGCCATCTTGGAAAGCACATGAACAGTATGGAAGTATCAGCGTTTATACAGGCAGAATAATTAATATTATGATTCACAGAGTCCACAGTGCTGTACAATCGATGGACATTTACATTCTATGTTTCTATCACAGTAAAGGAGGAGACTATATTTAAAAGAAGAAAAACTACCACAACAAGAGGACATAGTCTTAAATTAGAGGGACAAAGGTTTAAAAATAATATCAGGAAGTATTACTTTACTGAGAGGGTAGTGGATGCATGGAATAGCCTTCCAGCTGAAGTGGTAGAGGTTAACACAGTAAAGGAGTTTAAGCATGCGTGGGATAGGCATAAGGCTATCCTAGCTATAGGATAGGGCCAGGGACTAATGAAAGTATTTAGAAAATTGGGCAGACTAGATGGGCCGAATGGTTCTTATCTGCCGTCACATTCTATGTGTCTCGACTATTAAACATGTAGTTACCACAAGACAAGGTGGACTTACAGGGACAGAAGGTGCTGAGGTCCTCTCTAGGGTGAGTAAAAAGAGGTAAGGGTAAGAGTAGATTGCCAGAAAAGATTTTTGGATGCCAGGCATAGTTGCAGGAGAAAAGGTGGGTTAGTGAGATGTGGGGAGGTAAAGCTGTTAGTTTAATTGATATGAATTCTTAAGAAGTGAGTTTTCAGTGATTCCCTGAAGGAATAGAGACTGGGTGAGAGTCTAATGGAGACAGGTAAGGAAGTTCCATAGGAGCGAAGTCTTGAAGGTGGGAATTAGAGTTGCGAGTACAGACAGAGCTTAGAACGTCAGTCTTTATTCTTCAGCAGCGCGTAAGGGCCAGGATGGGACATTGGCGAGGATAGGTGCGGAGTGGTAGACCAGAGCAATGTTATGAAGAGATTTGTATGTGAGGACCCGAATTTGAAATTGGGTCCTATATCTTGCGAGAAGATGAGACTTGCTGAACTCAGAAAGTATTTGTGTGAAAATTATTTGTGGGAATGCAGGTTTATCTATGCGATGTGCATTTGAATGGTGTTGGAACAGCTTTTGCCACTTGGCAACGGTTTGCCACTTGGCTGAAAGCAGAAAAGGAGGGTTAGGATACGATAGAATAGGATAGGATAGGTGCCAACTGGCCAGCAACCTCACGCTCAATACACCAGATAGACTCACATTATGTATGGACACTGGTGTGGTGAGTGCATATCTCCCAAGTGTTCCTGTTTAGGAGAAACAGTCCTTATTTTGGGTCCAAATCCCTTTGTCCCTCTTTTCTATTCTAATGTCTGTCTTTTTGTCTTTAAACTACAATAAATGTGTCTAGAAATCAGTCTGTGTAAATAACACACATTGTTTTCTTTAATAAATTAGATTTTAGTTATATAAATTATTAGTAAGTCACCTAAAATTTCTCAGAATAGCCCCACCCCTTGTCACACCCTTACTCGCACCCCTAAAATTAAAGTGTCCCTTTTTGTCCATGTGAAATGTTGGGAGGTATGTGAGGGTGGAGTAGAAGAGAGAGATTGTGGGGGAGCAGTTATGATTGTATACAGAGTGTGTGCATGTAATGTACCCTCACACAGATCTCT
This sequence comes from Pelobates cultripes, assembly GCA_933207985.1. Taxonomy (NCBI): domain Eukaryota; kingdom Metazoa; phylum Chordata; class Amphibia; order Anura; family Pelobatidae; genus Pelobates; species Pelobates cultripes. The sequence goes on from OW240919.1 coordinate 9,952,144, forward strand.
GCATTCCCTGACTGCTCCCTCTTGGTTCTCATGAGGAGAGGTGGTGGAGGGCGGCCCGTAATTAATCAATGAGGAAGGTCAGTGGATTATGACATCATTTTGTTCCCATGGAAAGCATAATCTGTCAATGTCTGTCCAACCTTTCCGAGGACGAGGGAACTTCCACTTCCTGGCAGTCTGTTTATTGACACCACAAAATCAGAACAAGACTGCCACACCACAGGCCCAGACCACCAGACCAGGCTACTGGCCCAGACCACTAGACCAGACCAGTAAGTCCACCTGGCCAGGCAAGCATCCAATCAAAGAAGATTCTTTTTTTAAGTCTAATATCCAGACCCCAAAGTACAAAATAAGGTGGGATATTAAAAACCCTTTAGGTGGGAAGGGCAGCAAAAACCTGTTGCCACCTTTAATCTGCAACCCTGCCCCCAGGTCTAGTCGACTTAATAGTTATTATATCATTGTATGCAGAATTTTGATGAGCAACCATGATTGTGTGGGCTCGTTCCTCAGAAAATCAGGTGACCGATTCCTATGGGTAACAACATGACAATGGATGAACCAAGCACAAACTAAGGTGGACTTTTACCTGTTGTAAAAATATGGCTGAGCTTCTGGTAGTTTCCGTACAACGCTAGCTTAATTGCTAACCTCAATTTAAATTTCCCCTTGAAATTAACAAATCCCCTTCAATTAAGAGAGAATTGTAAGTCACAAATCAAAGGCCCAAAGATGGACCTTTACTGGGGGATAAAGCACATGGGGGGAGGAGTATGACACCTCCAGTACCAGATAACAAGGTATTTTCCCTTATTTTATCGTTGACTGTTGACAAATGGGCCTTTATGGGTGGTATGGTGCATTATGGGCAATTTTTCTGTATTTTATGCATAGAAGATTTAAACACAAACAGCAGTGGTGGAAAAACCCAAAGGCAAGACAAATATATATCTATATTTTTTCTTATCTTGGGGTATTTTCTAAAAAGGTTGTCCTGTCACGCTTTAGTGAAAAAACCCGAGTCTTGTTTCGACTCCTGTAACATTGGCAATGGATCTTTACATTCTGCTGCAGGGAATCCCAACCTGTTCTAGCTAAAGACAGCAGATTGAATCAGCTGTCGAAAGAAGCAGAAAAACTTTTTCAGCTGTTATTAAAAGTGAGTCATTAGCGGGATTAGGCAAATGAAGAGAATTAACTGAAATTTATCCACTTTGCTGCAGGAAAAGCTTTTTAACACTGCCAAATATCCATCTTCCTTTCTTTATTTACTCAAAATGTGTTTCTTAGGCTTACGGTGCAGACAGATCGGTGTCACACTGAATTCTGCTGACTGTTTTACAGTGACAACAAATTGTTTGCACCTTTCACATCGATTTACGTAACAATGGAATATTTCTCATATAAATGTATATATAGATATATGAGCGTTTCCTTCACAGTTCGCATTCCTTGGTTGCCAGTTTTTTTTCTTGCAAAACTTTGTTTAAAGTATTTTTTAACGAAAGCTGCATCAGTTTATAACAAATGCTCAGTTTACATGATGGAAGTGACCGTTCAGCCACTCTCTCTTATTTAGAGGGTTCTAAATACAAATTGGGGGAAAGGGCCGCTTCCATGTACCCCTATAACTGCTCTTGAAACATTTACGGATGAGATATGTAGCCGAGGTGAGTATAAGGCACACTTACCTCTGCAGGACATCCAGATACTAGAATCAATATTTTCTTGTGATACTAATTTTCTTCCCATAATTCCATTCGCATGGTATTCGAAATCCAGTGATTTACTTTATGGGAAATCAGTGAAATTATTCAATGAATACTGTAAAAAAATGTAAAACAAAAAGCTATAGTTTAAGAAGAAAAAAATTAGAAAAGGTAGTTTAAAAAGAAAATAAGGTTGAGCAAGTTGCCCAGAGCTGACATTTTCTCATTAAGACAAGATTGATAATGAATCCAGTGCATAACATTAACTGCTAGTTTTACAAATGTTCACATGTCTTTAATCCATATATATCGCAACTTTATATATCCCAGCTGCTTTCTGAGATGACACAAGCAAGGCATTTGATGCAAATTCGCTTTATTTTCCCAGAATACTCTGGTATGTGAAAATAGTGCTAAATTTCACAAATTTGCCAGTTTGAGTTTCCCATTTTTTTAAATTTCCAAGAGCTGGGCTTACTAGAAACAAGTCAAACATGAGCACTCACTGGATTTTACCTTACAAAGCAGCACTTTAATAGATATATATATAATAAATTAAACAAGTGAAATGCTCTTTAACCAGACATTTTCTCTCTACCATAGGAGTCTGAGACAAAACAGAAACTTGGAACAATATAATGATGTCACTCTCTGTCTTTAAGATTTATTAATGTGAGTCTCTTTAGATCCTTCAAACTGCAGTAGCCCCGCACAGATTTCAGTAAATACTAAATTGCCGCAGTCTGCATGGTTTAGGCTTTGTGTGCCTTATTCGGAAGTACCCCTAGGCATATTGCTGCCTTGTTAGTGGGAAATTCGACTCAGACACTAAAGCTGCTTAATTCTTTAACTTCAGACATCCTCACTTAAGGATTCGAGTAGTTAAAGATTCTCAGGAATTCACCACCGACAACCAGAGATGTAGATGGAAATCTTGCAAAGTTCTATCAGTTTTATTTTCTATCGAACATCCTATAATTAATTTCTAAAAAATTACATTACACATAAAAACGTATTCTGTTTCAAGTGCATTTTAGTAAATTCAATATGTTGATTCCACGTCAGTGACAATATCGCTTTTTTGAGCAAATGCTCCTGGAGAGAATTTTTAGAGAGGAGTCACAAAAATTCTGAATCTCCCACCCTGCTGTAAGTTAACTAAACGTGTGTGTGATGCAATGCCACAGGATGGAAAAGCGTTACGAACAATTGAGAGCTGTATTCTTCAAATGGAAAATAGACTTGGATTATAGTTTATTTCTTTATTAAAAAGACCATTGATATTTTTTGGATACATTTTGAAAATAATGTTTTAAAAATATTAAATCAAAAAATATTCATATCTAAAAAACATATATATATATCAATATATAATAAATAACTAAACATTAGAGTGTTTTTTCAAAATATTAAATCATTAAAAAAGTTTATCCAAAGTTAATAAATCATTTCACGTTTACCCATACATATTTAATGTAGGCCAAAAGAAGGTGTTACCTGTGAATGTATAATAATGGTCTAGGGAGGTAGAATGGCAGACTAGCATTGAGCTAATTGTACCTCCAAGCTGATGAACTTATGGAGCGTGTAAATAGTGAACCTTGCAGGCTCCTGTCCCGATGATGGTGTGTGTCATAGCTAGGGTGATCCTTTCAATATGTTATCTAGAATTTTAAAATTAATAATTTTCTAGATGAGAGGGAGAAGCCCTGATCCATTTTTTGAAAAGCAGCTTTGAGAATAACTTTCTAAAATAAATACACACATAAATAAAACTGCACCTCGTATCACTACCACGGGTGTGTGCAAGAGTTGGGCCAAGTGGACATAGACATACCCTAAAGGGTCACTCCAAACACTATCATCACTTCTGTGATTTGAAAAGGTTATGTTGCCTGGAGAATTTTGCTATGAAATGCTGTAGTATAACCCAGGCTTCCCCAAACTCTGGCCCTCCAGATGTTGCTGAACTACAACTCCCATGATTCTATGAATGAAATAGATAGGCTGAGAATCATGGGGGTTGTAGTTCAGCAACATCTGGAGGGCTGGAGTTTGGGGAAGCCTGATATAACCCATCTACTGTAAATCCAGTAAACGTCATTGTGGCGTCTTTAATTGGAATAATAATTCCCTGTGGCTAGTTTCAATTCTGTGCATATTGAACATCTGACATCAGCATGCTCACAACAGGAATCAAAGGCCCCCACGTCCTCCCCTTAGCCCATCATATCTGGCTTCTGTCCAGGGCCGGACTGGGGATACAAAGCAGCCCTGGAAAAAAAATTTGTGCCAGCCCCATAAGTCACTGCGCCATATATTGTCACGTGTAATATGTAAGGCTATGTCTTGCCAGGACAGATGATTGAGTAATATATATATATACATATATATATATGTATTGCTTTTTCTAATATAAAATGTTGGTCCTTTCAGGGTAAAACGTTTAATTATACAGTAAGCATACGCACATGCAGACACAGGCAATTTCACTGACATTTCAGTGACACACACAAGCTCATTGATACACACACACACAGCTTAATGTGGTGGTACTGGTGTCTATAGCATGTCCCTACAGGCTTTTCAACGTAAACACTGACTTTTCAGACAAAAGGCAGTGTTTACATTGCTTCAAAGTGACACTGCTAGTGACAGTCACTCAGACGGTCACTAGAGGTGCTTCCTGTGTTAGTGCCCTCCCGCCCTCGCGCGCTGCTGAATGAGACTGGCGCCGGAATATGACGTCATATTCCGGCGCCGGTCTCATTCAGCTGCGTGCTGGGGAGCAGAGCCAGCGCAGCTCGCGCAGCTCCCTCAGCGGCCGCCAGGACAAGTCCGCCAGCGGCCGCCAAAAGACCTCCCCAGCGGCCAGGGGAGGGCTGGCAGCCTTAGGCCTGGGGGGCAAAACCAGTCAAGTAGACTGGTGCACCTGCCCAGGATCAGAGCCGGTGCAAGGATTTTTGCCGCCCTAGACAAAATAAAAATTTGCTGCCCCCACATGTCACATCACAATGCCCCACCCATATGATCTGCCATATGAACTAACGCCAGTGCTGCACACAGTGTGTGTTTACATTAAAAAGCGTGCAGGGGAGGGGGCGGAGCCAGCGCCTGAGCAAGCAAGTCGCAGCACACTGAAGCTCCGAGAACGCGACCCGCTAAAACCCACATTCCAGCGATAGAAACCAACTCCGAGACCCGAAGACTAGTTCCCCGGAATCCCCTGCACCATGGGGAAAAAGACAAAGAAAAGCCGAGCTGACCCCAACTTCGGATCTCAAGATATCGGCACTTTTATGCGCCCGGCGCAGCGGCATGAGTCTGCCAAGATGGCGCCAAGCGAGGCCTACGCCACACAATCTTCGGACGAAGATAGCCCACCTGAATCCGTTCATGCTCCCAGCAGGGCACAAACCAAATTCCAACAGCCCCACGAGCTAGGAGATGCGGCACCTGCCACAAAAGCCGACATAAAGGCGCTGATGCTAAATATTAAAGAAATGTTTGATGCAGACATGGCGCTAGTCAGAGGCGAGGTCTCTAAGCTCTCTGGCCGCGTGGTGACAATTGAAGAGTCCCTCAAGAGCACTAGGGTGGCGCAAACGGCCACGGATGCTACATTGGGATCATTGCAAAAACAATGTGCAACACTGACGGCCCAACTGGCCGGCATGGAGGACAAGGCTAAAGCTAGAAACCTGCGGATCAGGGGAGTGCCCGAATTGGTCACCAACATGGAACTACCACATTATTGCAGGAGGCTCATAGCCACGTTACTGGTCCCTAAACAGGCTAAGCAAGTAGGGATTGACTCCTGCTTTCGTCTCCCCAAAGCGACCAAGGCACCCCAGGAAGCACCACGGGATGTGCTTATTAAATTTGTTCGGGACTCGGACCGAGGGGCCCTTATGGGGGCTGCAAAAGGCTCACCCACAGTTACATTCGAGGGAGACACTTTAACACTCTACAGAGACCTATCAAGACAGACCCTCATGTGGCGCAGATCCCTCCGTCACGTTACCCTGCAGCTACGGGAGAACTCCATCCCCTATAAATGGGGTCCGCATAGACTGGTAACGGAACACGCCGGAAAGATGACCTACCTGTCACACATCTCAGAAGCGAATAGCTTCCTCCAGTCACTGGGACTTTCAACACTGGTAGCACCAACGAGCACCCGCCCGCTGTGGAACGTGGAAGATATCACTCCTTTTGCTCCCAGGGAAACAGCACTGAGGGCGACAGGACTAACACCTAGCGTGCCTATTCACCCACAATTGACCTAAGGAGATCATCAATACAGGACTCAGGGCTGGACTTTTCCATAAGTGCTCAAGTACCTGGTATATATGTCAGTTTTTTGTGCCTCTATGTGTTATAGTTTAAGTTAAAGGCTTACTTTACAGGCTTCAGTTTATATATAATTTTGTATCTGGCTCCGCAAGCTGATAACCTAGGATTCAGTTCATGCTGTCCCCCACCTCCCCCACCCCAATCAGCTGTATAAGCGGCCACTGGCCATTTAGCCGTGTATTCCCAAATCCCCAACCAAGCTCCAAAACAAGCATACAGCCCCAACCTTCTTAAGCAGGGCTCATCAAGCTGAATACATGCACCCTCCAAGTACGCGACTCTGAATAACTGTGTTCAGCAGGAGGAGAGACTGCCGTGACTTTCCAAATAAAAATGGGTAGACTCGCTCATGTGCAATTAGACTACAAGATTTTTATCTAGAATGTATTGTATGTATGACACCTTATGTATACAAGACACCTTATTCGCACTTGATGTTAAGCAAGTTATAATTCTGCATACCCGCAAAAATAAAGAATTAAAAAGCGTGCAGGGACCAGCTATAGACACCAGAACCACTTCATTAAGCTATAGTATCCCTTTAATGTGAGGTAAATTATAGATTAGTGTCACTAATAATATACTAGATTGCCTACTTACAAGCAGATGAGGATGATGATGGGCTGCAGTTTGGCTCCACTGGTCTGGTGTAGAACAGGATCTCTGGAGGCTGTTTGCAACTGTGGTCACAAAATTCAATGTTCTGGGAGAATTGGAAGCAGCTCAATTTTTTTGGGGCCCCTTACACAGCTCAAGGTCTGGGCCCCAGGGCCTGACGGTGAGTATGCCCATAAGGCCCACTCATAAGTTCCACCCACCCATGAGTTCGCTCACAGGGAGTGGAGTGTGTAGGGGATGTGTTATGTGTTATTGTAGAGGATCTAATATGTGTGCTTATGGTATGTAGTGTTTAGGGTTACCAGTTTGTGCAGGTGATGCAGTGTGTTTGTGTGTAGTGGAAGAAGTGTGTATTTGTGTATAAGGGATGTATTATGTGTTTCTGGTTGTGTGTAAGGGATGCATTGTGTGAATCTGTGTTTGTATGCATAAGGGATGCAAGGTGTGTGTCTGTATGTGTGTGCATGAGATGCATTGTGTTTCTGTGTGTATGTAAGAAAAGAAGTGTGTGTGTTTGCATGCATGTGTAAGGGTTTGCATTGTCTGTTTCTGTGTATGTGTGCAAAGGATGGATTGTCTTTGTGTGTAAGGGTTGCATTGTGTGTGTGTAATGGATGCATTGTGTGTTTCTCTGTGTGTAAGGGAAGCATGTTGTGTTTCTGTGTATGTATAGGGATGCATTGTGTATGTGTGCGCGCGTAGTGTGAAAGAGCTCCCTGTCTTGGCCCCTGTCCTATAGAACTGCCCCTTCTTCTTATTCCCCTCC
>OW240919.1:9959695-9984394 GCA_933207985.1 Pelobates cultripes
CCTCATAGCAACACCGTGAACGACCGCAGCTACATTAAACAAGAGTTATACATTGTGCTGTTCAGTACATTATTGGGAAAACACGCAGTGTATCACACGCTATAATCCCGTGGACTTTGGGTAGACCCTTGTGGATACTGGAGATTCTGTTAAGAGTGATGTAATGATGTTAATGGTGTAATGATGTCACAGGTGATCACAATATAGTGTCCTTTGAAATAAACAAAAGCACATGGGGTATACTAAAACATATAATTTTAAAAAGGCCAATTTCAATAAGTTAAGGGAAGCTTTACAATATATTGACTGGCATAAACTTTTTAGTGAAAAGAACACTCAGGATAAATGGACCATCTTCCAACAAATATTAGAAAGGTACATTTCTCAGTATGTAAATATAAAAGAAACAAATTAAAACCAATGTGATTTAGTAGAGAAATAAAACAAGAGATTAAAAATAAGAAAAGGGCATTTAAAGCATTTAAATTGGACAAGTCAGATGCATCTTATAAAAGATATAAGGAAGCAAATAATGCGTGAAAAATTAGACTTGCTAAACTTCAAAATGAAAAAATTATAGCTAAAGAGAGCAAAACCAACCCCAAAGCATTTTTTAAGTACATAAATTCTAAAAAAAAACAAAAATGAAAGTGTAGGTACACTAAAAGCTGAAACAGGGGTGTTAGTTAATGAAGACCAGGAAAAGGCAGGAATTTTAAATAACTATTTCTCCTCTGTATATATTAAGGAAGAACCCATGGCAATAGATGTGCAAATGATTGCTACTAAAAACTTGCAGAATAATTGTAATTGGTTAACTCAAGACAAGGTGCTGCTGCAGCAACTAAAGAAAGTTAATATAAACAAAGCTCCAGGGCCTGACGGTATCCATCCACGAGTACTTAAGGAACTAAGTGTAGAAATAAGTGAACCTCTGTTTTTAATCTTTCAAGATTCTTTTCTTTCAGGAAGTGTTCCTGGGGGATTGGAGGAAGGCAGATGTGGTTCCTATATTCAAAAAGGGTTCAAAATCCTTGCCTGGAAATTATAGACCTGTGAGCTTAACTTCTGTGGCTGGGAAATATTTGAAAGGTTATTAAGGGATAATATTCAAGAATTCCTTGAGAAGAACATGGTTATCAGCAAAAATCAGCATGGTTTTATGAAGCACAGGTCATCTCAAACTAACTTGATTGCGTTCTACAAAGAAGTAAGTAGAAGTATAGATCAGGGTGTTGCAGTGGATGTGATCTATTTGGATTTTGCCAAGGCATTTGATACAGTTCCACACAATAGATTAGTGTTCAAACTCAAGGAAATCAGTCTAGATGAAAATGCTTGTTCTTGGGTAGAACATTGGCTTAAAAACAGAGTACAAAGAGTTGTCGTTAATGGTAAATTTTCAAGCTGGACAGAGGTGGCAAGTGGTGTCACTCAGGGGTCTGTTCTAGGACCCCTTCTATTTAACATGTTTATAGATGATCTTGAAGACAGCATTGAAAGTCATGTTTCAGTGTTTGCAGATGACACAAAACTCTGTAAAATAATACAATGTGAGCAAAATATTACTTTGCTGCAGAGGGATTTAGGTAGACTGGGGGACTGGGCACTTAAATGCACTTCGGCGTAAAGAATACACAAGCAACGTATACCCTTAATGGAAGCGAATTAGGGACAACAACACACGAAAAGGACTTGGGAATTGTTATAGACAACAAACTATGCAACAATATGCAATGTCAATCAGCAGTGGCTAAGGCCAGTAAGGTATTGTCATGCATGACAAAGGGCATTCATTCTCGGGACGAGAATATCATTTTGCCTCTTTAGAAATCACTGGTAAGACCCCATATTGAATATGCTATGCAATTTTGGGCACCTGTTCTAAAGAAGGATATTATGGCACTAGAAAAAGTGCAGAGGTGGGCTACAAAATTAATAAAAGGAATGGAACATATCAGCTATGAAGAAAGGTTAACAAATTAAAACCTATTTAGTTTAGAAAAACGTCGCCTGAGAGGGGATATAACATTATACAAATATATTCGGGGCCAATACAAACCATTGTGTGGAAATCTATTCACAAACCGGACCTTACATAGGACACGAGGCCATGCGTTTAGACTGGAAGAAAGAAGATTTCGTCTAAGGCAAAGGAAAGGTTTTTTTACTGTAAGAATAATCAGGATGTGGAATTCTCTGCCTGAAGAAGTGGTTTTATCAGAGTCCATACAGATGTTCAAACGGCTACTAGATGCATACTTGCAAAAACAGAATATTCAAGGATATAATCTTTCAATGTAGGGTAATAACTGCTTGATCCAAGGATAAATCTGACTGCCATTCTGGGGGTCAAGAAGGAATTTTTTTCCTAGCTTGTTGCAAAATTGTGCTTCAAACTGGGTTTTTTGCCTTCTTTTGGATCAACAGCAAAAAACAAATGTGAGGAAGGCTGAACTTGATGGACGCAAGTCTCTTTTCAGCTATGTAACTATGTAACTATGTAATGTAATGTTGTCCTAGTGTAATGATGTTAATGGTGTAATTATGTTGTGGTGTAATGATGTTAACGGTGTAATGATGTCATGGTGTAATGATGTTCTAGTCCACCTATTGTACAGCGCTGCGGAACATGTTGGTGCTTTATAAATAATATCAGTAATAATAGGCAGAGGCTAATTCAGTAAATACTTTGTTACAATTGCTATCACCTGTTACCTCCCTCTTACTGTGTAACCTTCCTGTTGGCAATGAATGTGTCAGTGTTACTTTATGTTTATATCCGAGTGTCACTCAGTGCAAGGAGCATTCTATCTGTAAAATATGATGGATATTTTACTTCGATGTTAATTACCCAGCAATATTGTAACTTATCTCCTTTCTGAGGAAGTTGCCCCTTGACAAGACCCATCCTAATTAAATGACACACTAAGGTGGATCTGATGCAGAAAACTCATTAAATGCCTGCTTGTTGAAGTGGTAGAAAAACAATCCAGTCACAATCCTGAGACTTGGGAGCGAGCCAGCTCGCCTATCTGCCAGCTGCAGGTCAGACCCAGGCAAAGCTCCATGTGTTTACTGGAGAAAGAAAAAGGTTGAAGGTTACATCATGTAGAAAGTAGAGACAGCCCTATCTAATAGATCTGGGGCACGGGGCAAGCCGTGCAACTTACAGGGACCTGGCTCTCATTAGAGGTCTAGACCTACTGCGTGAGGCCTTTCACTCTGAGTAAAAGTAATCATTAAATTTAAACGTACGTGCTATGTCCTTATACACAAAAAACAGGCGTGATTGCATCTCAAAGAATTGGATGATAATATGGCCCAAAGGCTAAACATGGGCACCTATTCCTCTCAAAAAACTGAGGAAGTATGTTTGTAGATACTCTGAGAGTGATAACAAATTATATTCCTTATTATCCGTCAGAATATTGGAGGAATCAAGGGGTTTCCTATTAACAGGTTACATATATATAAGGACTACTGAGGAGACTGGAGATGGTCCTTTTAAAATGTGATAAAAACTTCAAATATTGAACAAATAATGGCATTTTACACTTTGCAGCATACAGAATTACCAAGCCCTGAGTTGTAGGTGAAACCAGATTTTTATCCCTATGGGAAATAATTCAGGAATCGTCCTCGGCTTCACTCCTGAGTAATTCTTGAGCTATTTGAGGCTCTTTTAAGACATGTGATTTGGATGAATTTCAAATTGGAAGTCATCAAGATACCCATGTCAGCCGTTTGGTAAATGACAATGTATAAATGGACTTATACCCTGATCCGGGTTGTCTGACCAGAAAAGGATTAAGATCCCATGGGTCCCTTGTTTGGGGCCATCTTCATTCTTTACATGGGGATGGTTAATGGGTCCAAGCAAATTGGCTCTAGGCGGCTACCTATGGTCGACTTATAGTTGGTATTGCTCTGAACGTGATGTGAGATAGTGAATATGAGAAAAATTACTGGGACATAGCAATACCAGGGTACTCTTTTTATAGAAAAGACATGGAAGGCAAGAGAGGTGGGAGGGTGGCCCTGTATGTGATAAAATCTAGCCTAATAAAAGTTAGTGAGGCAAACATAGAGTCCGTTTGGATTACTTTAGAATTTGGTAATCACACAGTAACTCGTGTAGGTGTTATTTATATGCCCCCAGGACAAATAGAAGAGTTAGATAATCTACTAGTTGAGGAAATAGCTAAAATGACAATGAAGGGGGAAGTTATCATCATGGGTAACTTTAATCTTCCTGATGTGAATTGGAAAACCAAAATAACTGCTTGTGCCAGGAGCACACATATTCTAAACTCCCTACTGGGATTGTCTCTAAAACAAGTCATTGAGGAGCCAACTCGTAAAGAGGCCAAACTAGATTTAGTGTTAACAAATGGAGATTTGGTATCAGATATTACTGTAGGTGAAAGTTTAGGATCCAGTGATCATCAGTCAGTGTGGTTTAAAATAAGAACAGTGCCTGAGTCACACCACACAAAAACTAAAGTTTTAGACTTTAAAAAAACAGACTTTTCTAAAATTAGAATATGTGTAAAGGAGTCATTATCAGACTGGAGCATTTTAAATAGAGTCCAAGAGAAATTAGATTATTTAAAAGTTGCACTGCTGAAGGCAACAGAAAATTGCATTAGGCTTGTCAGTAAAAGCAAAAAATTCAAGAAACCACTGTGGTACTCCGCAGATGTGGCCAAAATAGTAAAAAACAAAAAGTTAGCATTTATTAATTATAAAAACCCCAGAGTGAGGAAGACAGAATGATCTATAAGATTAGGCAGAAAGAGGCTAAGCAAGTTATAAGAGCTTCCAGATCACACACAGAAGAGAAAATAGCACAGTCAGTAAAAAAGGGGGATAAAACATTTTTTAGATACATAAATGAGAAAAGGAAAGTAAAACAAGGATTGGTTAGATTAAAAACAAAAGAAGGAAGGTATGTAGAAGAGGATAAAGGTCTAGCTGACTGCCTCAATTAATATTTTTGTTCAGTATTTACAGATGAAAATGAAGGAGAGGGACCTCAGTTAAGAAAAAGGACAAATTAGTCATTTATTACATGTGAGTTTACAGAGGAAGAGGTTCTATTTCAACGGGACCTGATGGAATACACCCAAAGTTATTAAAAGAGAATGAAAGATGAAAATGAAGGAGAGGGACCTCAGTTAAGAAAAAGGACAAATTAGTCATTTATTACATGTGAGTTTACAGAGGAAGAGGTTCTATTTCAACGGGACCTGATGGAATACACCCAAAGTTATTAAAAGAGCTTAGTGGTGTACTAGCAAAACCATTAACAGATTTATTTAACCAATCATTGTTAACAGGAGTAGTCCCAGAAGATTGGACGTTAGCGAATGTTGTGCCCATTCACAAGAAAGGATAGGATTGTTGGACATCTAAAAACACATGGATTTCAAGATCAGAGACAACATGGATTTACTTCAGGGAGATCATGCCAAACTAATCTTATTGATTTTTTTGATTGGGTAACTAAAATAATAGATCATGGTGGTGCAGTAGACCTAGATTTCAGTAAGGCTTTTGACACTATTGCATATAGAAGGCTTATCAATAAATTGCAATCTTTAAGTTTGGATTCCAATATTGTTGAATGGGTAAGGCAGTGGCTGAGTGACAGGCAACAGAGGGTTGTAGTCAATGGAGTATATTCAAAGCTTGGGCTTATCATCAGTTATTAAAAGAGCTTAGTGGTGTACCAGAAAACCATTAACAGATTTATTTAACCAATCATTGTTAACAGGAGTAGTCCCAGAAGATTGGAAGTTAGCGAATGTTGTGCCCATTTACAAAAAAGGTAATAGGGAGGAGTCGGGCAACTATAGGCCTACAGTAAGCCTTACTTCAGTAGTGGGGAAAGTAATGGAAACCATGTTAAAGGATAGGATTGATGAACATCTAAAAACACATGGATTTCAAGATCAGAGACAACATGGGTTTACTTCAGGGAGATCATGCCAAACTAAGTTTATTGAATTTTTTGATTGGGTAACTAAAATTATAGATCATGGTGGTGCAGTAGACATTGCTGTTGTAGTCAATGGAATATATTCAAATCTTGGACTTGTCACCAGTGGGGTACCTCAGGGACCCATTCTCTTTAATATTTTTATTAGTAATATTGCAGAAGGTCTTGATGGTAAGGTATGTCTTTTTGCTGATGAAACTAAGATATGTAACAGGGTTGATGTTCCAGGAGGGATAAGCCAAATGGCAAATGATTTAGGTAAACTAGAAAAATGGTCAGAATTGTGGCAACTGACATTTAATGTGGATAAGTGCAAGATAATGCATCTTGGACGTAAAAACCCAAGGGCAGAGTACAGAATATTTGATAGAGTCCTAACCTCAACATCTGAGGAAAGGGATTTAGGGGTGATTATTTCTGATGACTTAAAGGTAGGCAGACAATGTAATAGAGCAGCAGGAAATGCTAGCAGAATGCTTGGTTGTATAGGGAGAGGTATTAGCAGTAGAAAGAGGGAAGTGCTCATGCCATTGTACAGAACACTGGTAAGACCTCACTTGGAGTATTGTACACAGTACTGGAGACCGTATCTTCAGAAGGATATTGATACCTTAGAGAGGGTTCAGAGAAGGGCTACTAAACTGGTTCATGGATTGCAGGATAAAACTTACCAAGAAAGGTTAAAGGATCTTAACATGTATAGCTTGGAGGAAAGACGAGACAGGGGGGATATGATAGAAACATTTAAATACATAAAGGGAATCAACACAGTAAAGGAGGAGACCATATTTAAAAGAAGAAAGACTACCACAACAAGAGGACATAGTCTTAAATTAGAGGGACAAAGGTTTAAAAATAATACCAGTAAGTATTACTTTACTGAGAGGGTAGTGGCTGCATGGAATAGCCTTCCAGCTGAAGTGGGAGAGGTTAACACAGTAAAGGAGTTTAAGCATGCGTGGGATAGGCATAACGCTATTCTAACTATAAGATAAGGCTAGGGACTAATGAAAGTATTTAGAAAATTGGGCAGACTAGATGGGCCGAATGGTTCTTCTCTGCTGTCACATTCTATGTTTCTATATATTCTAGATAAACTGACTGATCTTTGTCTACCTTGTGGCCATTCGACCTGTAGTCTATTGTCACAGTCTGACACTGTCGATACCTGGCCTGTTACCCTCTGAAAGTGCCTTTGAACACAACCCAAGAACGCAACATGCTGGATAGAAAATGGTTGGTGTGTGTGTGTTGGATTTGCCCATTTGAACTCATACCTAGCCTTAACAATAATCATCAAAACACTAATTCACAAACAACTATAATGATTCACAGATTTCGTTTTGTGTGGTTGACCTTCTCTGGAAAGCTAGTTGGGTCTTATTTTAACACACAGTACAGCGAATATTACAGGATACTGTACAAATTCTCACATTGTACGGTTTGCACAACTTGTCTGTTTAGCTGGTATTTCTTTTGGTTAAAAATACTACAGACGAATTTGGTGAAAAGTGATAAGCTTGTCAGATAACAGTATATCTCTCCTCTTGAGTAAGAATTATTTTGAGACAGCTCTCATGTCTTCAGAGATAATGTCCTATAACCTATCTCAAAATGAACCTGACCACCGCTGATTTATGTGCACTGTAACAGTCTCCATACCTTTTATGGCAACACAAGTAGCTGGGAATCTCCCAGACAAGGACCCTGAGATAGATAAATCTGTCCTAAAACAATGTACGGAAGAGATGTTTGCAAACACCTCTGATCCAGAAATTCAGCAGAACCGTCTGATAAAGATTTAACTGAAGACAGATAAGGTTTCTTCTTCCGGACCAAGCGAGGAAGGGAAAATTGGCAACCGGTACAGCAGTCAGTGTCCTCCGACACAAGTGAGAGACAGCCATTCGGTCAGCTCTCTTACACCCACGGTTCCAGAATGGTAATTAAGAGTTCTCTATCACCTATGTAAATTAAAAAAATATAAAGTTGAATCTACAGAATATAGAAATGTACCTCTGCTGTGAACTCGTCTAATAAAATTCCAACTGTCTTTAGTAATAACAAAACACATAATGGCTTACTTTTTCATGTTTGCACTGTAACATTTTACAGCAGAATGTTTAATGACATTGATGGATTGGGGAGAATGGGTCGTAACTTTGGAGAAAATGTGTGTAAAGCCAGCACCGGCTGTGAAGGTACTTTCTGTCTGCTATGGTTTTGTAAGGAGGGGGACTTCCAGACAATCTCCAGGTTTTATGTTTTATGAATTGGGATATGACATTGCCGAAGAACGATGGAATAGAGCATTTCAGATCCATAAATGGCTCACCTTATGTGCAACATATATAGACATTATGAGAAGGCTAACCCACATAGTTAATACAAAAAATAGAAAGTGATGTCACTCAGACACGAGCTCCATGCTACAGGCGTGGTGGATATGCCCACTGATATCCATGTACTGGTCTAAAGTACACATGTTGTTATTTAGGGCAACAGGGGTGACTATACCACCAACGGTTGAGTCCTATTTATTGCTTTTGTTGCCAAACAACCTACCCAAACAGTCTCTGAAACTTATATTTCTAATATTAATAGCGACAGATACAATAATGGCTAGAACGCGGAGATCTACTGCAGTGGTAGCAGAAACGGATATAAAAGTACACGTTTAACTAAATTGCTTCAATCAAAAATGATTCTTAAAGGACCACTCTAGGCACCCAGACCACTTCAGCTTAATGAAGTGGTCTGGGTGCCAGGTCCAGCTAGGATTAACCCATTGTTTTATAAACATAGCAGTTTCAGAGCTAGAGGCGCTTGCGTGCTTCTCACTGTGATTTTCACAGTGAGAGCACGCCAGCATCCATACGAAAGCATTGATAATGCTTTCCTATGCGACCGGCTGAATGTGCGCGCAGCTCTTGCCGCGCGTGCGCATTCAGCCCAGGAGGAGGATCGGAGGAGGAGAGAAGGAGGAGAGCTCTCCGCCCAGCCTGGAAAAAGGTAAGTTTTACCCCTTTTCCCCTTTCCAGAGCCGGGCGGGAGGGGGTCCCTGAGGGTGGGGGCACCCTCAGGGCACAATAGTGCCAGGAAAACGAGTATGTTTTCCTAGCACTATAGTGGTCCTTTAAACACGGTTGCGAAATCAAGAAACTCATATATGTATGAAACAATACTCACATATCCAAAATGTTTTCATGTCTGACTACATGGGCAAGCAGAACTAAGGGAACCACCTTAAGAATCTACCCACCTCTCCTTCCCCATCCTCTGCTTCGTTCTCCCTTTTATTGTTTAATTAACCACTATAAGATTTCATTTCAGTTTATTTAATTTCCTTTCACTTACAAACAACCGCAACCTTTGTGTATACTAATTATGCAACGTCATTGCATTTCATGGATTGCAAGATGTGTGTTGTTGTGTCTTTTTTTTGCATAAGACTCAATAAAACATTTCCAAATTGAAAATTGAAGTTAGCAAACCTTTCATGTAGGAAGTGTGTAGCAATGAATTCAATGTATCCTTATTTAAACCCCAGGTTTGTGCTTCGGTGGTTTGGTCAGAAAGAGTTATGTAGTCCCAATTTATTTTTCTAGTTCAGGGGTAGGCAACCTTTGGTACTCCAGATGATGTGGACTACATCTCCCATAATGTACATCTCCCATTATTTTCTTAACACCATCAGGGGCAAAACATCAGGGCAGATGTAATCCACAACATCTGGAGTGCCATAGGTTGCCTACACCTGTTCTAGAGGAATGTTTTACATGGGGTGTGCTAAATCATCCAATTCTACCCTAATAGCCCCTCTCTCGCCCCTCTCCTTATTCATTATCAGTAATAGAGTAACATGTCGTAATAACTGCTAGGCAGATTATATACTTTTTGAAAAACTGTCAAAATAAGACATGACCAGTTTTTAACAACAGTTTAATTAGCCTGCCCTACGACACATGATGAGTTAAAACTAGCTAACTAGTATTCTTTTATTCTTCTGCACTCTGTTTTGGTTCTCCACAAATTTAAAGGGTATTCCAGACGTGGACCTCTTGCTCACTGTGCCTGGAGGGGTATCAGCAATATTTCACTGACAAGGTGTAACAAGGCCCAAACGATCGTCTGAGGTTGTTGTATCTCTCGTACATAGAGAGACGGCCTACTTTTCCGATCTGGACTGCCTTTTTGGGTGGGATCAGTCTGAAATGCAAATTGCCCAGGTTCTCTTTGTAATTGATGCAAGATGAGCTAAAACGTGCTTGAGATTTGAGCGGGGACCCACCGTGTGGCAAGCTACATGAGCTGTTGTCTGTTCTCAGTATTCCCTCGCACCCGGTTTTTGACCTATCAGTTTGAATTAATTCATGGACGGAATCCAAATTTAAATGCTGTCAGTGATTAAAATCTTATTATCTTATTATCTTATTCACCCTATTACAGCCATTGAATCAGTTCTTGGAGGCACATATTTTGAGGATCCTTGAGACACACTAGTGTCCTACGCTAGTTGAAAACCACTGCCCTAGACCTCAGAGCACCCTCTCCTGAGATGGCCCTGGGATAGGAAGGGTTTGAATAGCTCTTAATGTTTCCTGTTCTGTCTGTTGGCTGAGAGGCAGTTGAGTGGCAGTTGAACGGCAGTTGAACGGCAGTTGAGTGGGTCAAGACAGATAGGTGAGAGCAGCTCAAGAATTAAAATCCACTTGTAACATAAATGAATGAAAAAAAAAGTATCAATTCACCTCCCCACTACCAATTTATTTTAATAAGAAAATAAGTGTAACATTTATTTGAGATGAGGAATGCCTAGTTATAACATATACTGTGAAATTATGTAAATGTATGATATTTGTATTTAATGTTTAATGTTTTATAGAAATATTTTATAGGACAAATCGTTGTAGAGATTAGATGGTATTTTATTTTTTTACATTGCATTATTTTACTGAGCCAGAATCTGAAATATGTGTATAGGAGCAAGACTACCAATGATGCCACTAACAGCAGTTTTGTAAAAAAATAGATTAATTAAAATGGTTAAATATCCTTTAAATGTTTGGGATAAAGCCCTAATTCAGGGCCAAACTGCGCTCCATGCGGTCAGGTTACATGTATGTGGCTGCTGTGCATCTTTAGGCTTGAGTAATCTGGACATCATTCTGGCATCATTTTACCCGCGTCATATAATATGGTCTGTAGCCGGCAACAAAATAAGGATGACGAGGATCCTGTGTCATTCTTACTTCTTACAATATACCCGTGGCTCATCGCGGGATGTCGAAGGGGCGGAGAGTCAACCCAGCGCCGAGGGACATTGGTGCTGGTATCACGTAAGTAAATAAAGTATTTTTAACCCTTTATTTAATGCTGGGGGGTGTGGGGGGGGGGGAAGGTGAGGCAGGGTTAGCGATAGTGACAGCTTTGTATTCCTGGCAATATAGTATCCCTTTTAAGCAAAATCCAGCTTTATTGATCCATCGTTAAAATATCCATCAGAAACATGATAATAAATATAATAAATGCTACACCCATGTAGCCCTTGCCAGTCTACGTGTTTTTTTTTCTATGAAAGCACCTTTCTTAAAACTTCACAGCAATGAAAGGATGATTCTGCCCAAGCCTGTATTGCATGCATGCTTACATTATTATTATTATTTTATTATTTAGCGCCATCAGATTCCGTAGCGCTGTACAATGGGTAACATCCAGTCAATGTGTTACCTGTATACTGAGTAACTTACCTGTCCACTGTGGCCCCAGTGGCCCCATTCCACAGCAAGCAGGAGAAATAATTGATTCAGTAATATCGGGAATTATGGTATAATGATACTCATCAATGTGCAGCTCTGAACATTATAAACAATGAAAGAGATAAAACATTATTTGCATAGTTTATGCTTCAACTATCTACTTTAGAGCTGTGGTTATGTTTGCGCCTTAGAGTGTCCCTATAAGTGCGTTTTGCTTAACCTTTTAAGGACAAGAGACAATCAAGGCTGTCATCAGCGTAGTAATGATTTACTGATTTACCACCAGGAGCTCTGCAGATCACATGATAAATGATCTGGGCATTCCAGGGGAGATTTAGCAAAGTGGCAAATTCTGGAAAGTCCGGCAAAGTTATAAAATAGGAGCAGTCACCAATAGAAAGTGCCTGCTGGCTTTCTTGGTTTACGTAGTGATTGTACTACTATTAACACTTTTTACCATTTTTCAGAACACAAAACTTCCATAAAACTCTCCCTCTGTGTCAGAATTGAGCGTCTAAGGACCAGAATGCTAAGAAACACACTCATTGATCCTTATGGGTTACGTTGGTTATGTGTTAATATGTTATTCTCATTTTCCTGCAGATGCTGAGAAATCCGAGGGACTGACCTCTCTACCATGGCCTCTCCGTGCTTTGCCCGTAAGTAGGAAGAATTATTTGTTGCATTATTATTATTTTATTATTCATATAACGCCATCAGATTCCATAGCGCTGTACAATGGGTGGACTAACAGACATGTAATTGTAACCAGACAACTAGACGTACAGGAACAGAGAGGTGGAGGGCCCTGCTCAATGAGTTTACATTCTATAGGGAGTGGGGGAGCTTATATTATCCAATATATTTATTGACATAAAAAGCCATGCTTTCTGGGAGTAAATGATGAGTGCACTCCAGGGGTGTGTAAATAGCATCAAAGGAGATCTACAAAACAGTTTCTATGGGATCTCTTTCATGATTGACAGCCTCTGACAGCATATTGATTAGTTAGTGTGATAACAGGACTCACAATTTCACATCCTACGCTAGTAGACAGTAGACTCATTCACCCCTGCAAACCTACAGGATTCATGGCACAATCAGCAGGGTATGGTTCTAGTCGCCAGGGCTGAATTTTCATTAGTCAGTGGCTATTGGGCAAGTTGAAATCTAGTGCCCTAGTAAAAAGATTTTCCAGCTAGCTTCATGTATGTCATATTGATGTCTTCTCGATGAGGCCACAGTTCCCTTACAGCTAACCGATATACCTTACTTTGTCATGGCAGGACTTCACATGGATGAGAACTTGCAGGTGATGCAGACTGGGTCAATGATGAGAAAAGTAAAATCCAGAAACTGGAAAAAGCAACGATATTTCAAACTACAAGAGGACTGCATGACCATCTGGTACAAGTCAAAGAAGAGTGGGAACACTAAGTCCACCTGTGAGTTACATGTATCTATAACAGATACCCCTAACACACGTATATAATGTCATGTAGACCATGACTTGTAATGATCACAAGTGATAGAAAATGGAAAATTGAACCCTGTGGCCATACTTCACACATTTACTTAAAGGACCACTATAGGCACCCAGACGACTTCAGCTCAATGAAGTGGTCTGGATGCCGGGTCCATCTAGGGTTAACCCTGCCTGCTGTAAACATAGCAGTTTCAGAGAAACTGCTATGTTTACATTAGGGTTAATCCAGCCTCTAGTGGCTGTCTCATTGACAGCCTCTAGAGGTGTTTCCGCACTTCTCACTGTGATTTTCACAGTGAGAAGACACCAGCGTCCATAGGAAAGCATTGAGAAATGATGGACTGATTGAATGCGTGCGCGGCTCTTGCCATGCAGGCACATTTGGCGGAAGAGGGAGGAGAGTGCCCAGCGTCGAGGGAGCCCTGCGCTGGAGAAAGGTAAGCCTTTAACCCCTTCCTCCCCCTAGAGCCCAGCGGGAGGGGGGCCATGATGGTGGGGAGGACCTATTAATACTATAGTGCCAAGAAAACGAGTTTGTTTTCCTGGCACTATAGTGGTCCTTTAATATATTTAACCTTGTAAGCATAGCTCCCTTATGGTCCTACGATGTCCACTAGTGATGTCCATCTGCCCCGGTGCTGTAAAATATACTCACTATACTCAGATTTAAACACAATAAAACACAATACATCACAAGCAGAGCAAAAATATGCTTTCATACATATTATTAATACATATGAAGTTGTTAAATATGTTTAGATGTTTTTATGCCGGCAATGTCCAGTTAATAAATTCATTATAGTTACCATATCTGCCGTATTTTGGGGTTGGGGACCATGGGGCGCCTTAGAATTGTTTGCCTACAGTAATCCAACATGTCAATCCAGCCCTGGTCAAGGCAGGCGCACATCCATATACATCAGAAAAAATCAATAAAACTGAGGAAGGCTAGCAGGAGACAAGATATGTTTTATAATGATAAATAATCCTAATGCATTTAAGGCAATTACAAATTAAACCGGTGGCAGATGACACGTCCGGACTGCTGTGATATAAACTGCCATTTTTTTAAACAAAGAATGTGAAGATTTTGGAAATTAAGGCTGATGAAGATTGATTGTTGGTAGATGCACAGAGTGAATTGAAGAAAGGCGTTCATAGATAACCCCACGAAAGAACGGGGTTCATGGAAAATCTGGATCTTGACGACACTTTTTCCTGCAGTAAAAATGGCAATTTAGTAATTAGTTTTACACCCACACAGAACCAAAGCCAAGAATAAAACTAAGAGAAAATTAAAGAGACTTTTGCATTGCAGAAGGAAATATTTCTCCCTGTCAGGCATTTTTATTGGCAGCAGTGAAAAAATACCATTAGTCGGCACTCAGAGCAGCCCGTGGCAGCAGGCTGCATGTGTGAGTGACTGGTTCTGGCAGGAGACTCTCCGCAGTTCCGGTAATGTGCCTGCGAGAGTCTCTGCTCAGCCTCCCCACTCACAGCACAGCATCAGTGAGGTCAGCAATTAATGCATTGCAGGGCATCGAGTGGTGATGGCTTTTACAGCTAAGTGCTGGGCTTTCTCCCTGCAAGACGGTCAGATGGGGTTCCTCGATGTCAGACGGTGACTCCATGTCTGTTTATAGGTCTTTGAATCCAATACTTGCCATATTCATCTAAAATAGCCCTAATATTCCTGTAACCGTCTCTTTCTGACATTCAGTAATGTGTATATCAACTCAATAGTTAATACTGACAAATCTGCCGTGTTTGGTCCTGTGCGAATCTGTATGGGATAGAATATATATGGAAAACTGAGTGGTAAGGTGATCACAGCCAACACCATATACTACTGTGACCTACTAAAAATATGTACAAAGAATATACACGTGCCCCTTACTAACGTAGGGGCCTTCAGATGCAGTGCTCAAATAAAACAAAACAATTTAAATAAATATAGTGTAATATTGTATAGGGAACAGCAAATTAGAAATAAAGTGAGATGGATGCACTCACATAATACAGAGCCTACATGGATAGGCTCTAATCTCATGCGCAGGTGTGCACTCAGATAGCAAAAGATCTCTTGAAGTTTCTATCAGAAGGATCTCAAACGAAAAACAAAAGTATGGCATCTAGTGTAGTAAGTAGGAGGTAAAATAGTATGCCAGGAGACAGTAAAACTGTTCCCTTTAAATAGAATAACACAAAACAACATTGGGGAGTATGGTTCTTAAAATACTTGCTACAATCACCCCGTGTCAAGTCACACAATATAAACACACAATAAAAGTGAAGAAACTATAAAAGATTGTTGACAACACACATAAATACTGAATACTGTTTCATCCTGAAATACAAAGAAAAAGGCAGACCATAGTGTGGTATAATAAATATCAGTGACACACATGTATATTTCTCACATTCAACTCACATGTAGTTGAGCCTATTTTAGCAGGCTCAGACTTAAGGCCTCCCAATGGATAAGGTGTTCTTTGGTCTAGTCTTAGAATGTAATTTAATTTAATCTAGTTTACCCTGTGACTTTTTATGATCTCTGTGATAATTATTTGGAATGTGTACCGTCTTCTTTTCTGATGACTGTGGCCGTCCTTTGTCTCGGTCTAATCTGCCTGTTTTCTGTTAGTTTCCATTAGTGATATTGAGACCATTCGAGAAGGCCACCAGTCTGAGATCCTGCAGAGCATCGCCGATGAGTTTTCATCTGACCTCTGCTTTACCATCGTCTTCCATGGCCGTCGCCGAAACCTTGACTTAATTGCCAACACACCAGAGGAGGCTCAACTCTGGATTCAAGGCCTGGAAAAACTAGTAGAGGCTGTGACAAAGATGGATCAGAAGGAGAAGATGGACCAGTATCTTTTCAGTAGTTTATTAACCAATATCAATGCAAGCTACATAGTCAGAGGGTAGATCAGGAATCATATTACCCTGTGGTAAGGTTTTACTGTTATGGTAACCTGGGTTAACGATTCCTCCAGAAAGCCACCTAACGTGATGAGTCCTCAGGGGATGGCTGGCAGCCTTAGGCCTGGGGGGCAAACCCAGTCAAGTGGCCCATTGCACCACCAAATCACTGCCCACCTTTTCCTGGTTTTATAACGGATATTGATGTTATGCTAATCAGTAGCTCTTTGCAATACCCGCTCTTTCACGGCTCTGACTGCCAATGTTGTCAGAGTGCAGGCTGAGAATCTCTGAGCCTGTGCTCCAACTCACTAACTGAGCGCCGAAACCACGAGGGAGAGGATATGATCTGACTGCACCTAGTGCTGGTGCGCACCAGTGGACCACCAGCGAATCGTTTAAATTGAATAGGCTGGCGTACCCATTTTGTGAGCTGTGTTGTACGCCGGGCGCCTCTGTTGTCATGGCACCCTGCGTGACCGCACAGCGTGCACACCCCAACGGCTGGCCCTGCTGACACACACTGACGTTACTACTTAGACATCCCTCAATATTAATACAGACATCAGAGTAAACACCAATAAACTGTGGAAACAGAGCTGATCCCCCCAATTTGTAAAGATTTGCTTAGTGGATTTGTTGTAAGATTAAATCATGCCTCCTCCTCTCTCCCATGCGCTGCTCTGTAGGCTGGGAGGAAGTGAAGAGTAATCACAATCTCCCAGCACAGCGGCACCTGTGGCTGCATGGGGAACAGATGGTTAATGTAATGCTTGCAGGACGGCCAGCTGCCGCAGAAACTCTTTGTTCCCGTCTCTGCAAAGGGCTCCACGCACTGCTTGCTGTGAGTGTGAGCCACTGTAAATTAGGGGCAGAGGGCACTTGCACTGCGGTAAAGTTGGGTCTGGGCAGGAGGAGAGTGCAGTGCAATCAGTGCACTCCCTTCCTGTGGGTCACCAGTAGACTGGTGCACCTGCCGGTGCAAGGATTTTTGCTGCCCTAGACAAAACAAAAATTTGCTGCCCCTCCCCCCCACGTGACATCACAATGCCCCACCCATATGATCTGCCATATGAACTAACGCCAGTGCTGCACTGGCCTGCAGGGACCGGCCTGCAGGGACCAGCTATAGACACCAGAACCACTTCATTAAGCTGAAGTGGTTCTGGGGACTATAGTGTCCCTTTAATGTGAGGTTAATTATAGATTAGTGTCACTAATAATATACTAGATTGCCTACTTACAACCAGATGAGGATGATGATGGGCTGCAGTTTGGCTCCACTGGTCTGGTGTAGAACAGGATCTCTGGAGGCTGTTTGCAACTGTGGTCACAAAATTCAATGTTCTGGGAGAATTGGAAGCAGCTCCATTTTTTAGGGGGCCCCTTACACAGTGTTATTGTAGAGGATCTAATATGTGTGCTTATGGTATGTAGTGTATAGGGATACCAGTTTGTTCAGGTGATGCAGTGTGTTTGTGTGTAGTGGAAGCAGTGTGTATTTGTGTATAATGGATGTATTGTGTGTTTCTGGTTGTGTGTAAGGGATGCATTGCGTGAATCTGTGTTTGTATGCATAAGGGATGCAAGGTGTGTGTCTGTATGTGTGTGCATTGAGTGTGTGTAAGAGATGCATTGTGTTTCTGTGTATGTAAGAAAAGCAGTGTGTGTGTTTGCATGTGTGTGTAAGGGTTTGCATTGTGTGTTTCTGTGTATGTGTGCAAAGGATGCATTGTCTTTGTGTGTAAGGGTTGCATTGTGTGTGTGTAATGGATGCATTGTGTGTCTCTCTGTGTGTAAGGGAAGCATGTTGTGTTTCTGTGTGTGTAGGGATGCATTGTGTGTTTCTGTGTATGTATGCATTGTGTGTAATGTGAAAGAGCTCCCTGTCTTGCCCCCTGTCCTATAGAGCTGTCCCTTAACAGAGCGCTCAGGCGGCTGCAGCATTGGGACCGGCCCTGTTGCAGCGGACGGGTTTAAAATGATTTAGGGCGGCCTGGGGGTAATTGCCTCCCTGCCCCCGGCCCAGCCCGCCCCTGTGAGTCCTTAAGTTCTACTCAGAACAACTTCCCAAGAGATGCTGATGTTGCTTTATGCAAAGAGACCAGTAGGGTTATCAAATTGTGTCTTGTATTAATGCTCAGTAATTGCAGGCTCATTAGAACATTTTAAATCTTTAGTTAAACGATGATCAGAATGGCGCTCAGTGGACATATTAATTTTAGAAAAGCAATAATAACTGCTAAGTGATAGGGGTTTAGTTAATGTGTTAAGCGGTGTATATAACTCAACGTGCGACCAACACTTAAAAATGGGGGAGGATAATGTTAATTAATGTTAATTACTATAAAATATGTATTATGACATGTCTTACAAAACCACTATAAGGATTAGCTTTTCCAATTTTCTAATGGAGGTAATGTTAAAACCCAGACTATACTTTAAAAAAACAAAAAACACAATTGTTGCTCAGTTTATATGACGCATAATTATTTAATCAGAAGGCTGCAATTTTACAATACATCAGGCTGATAACAAAGATAATTGTCATAAACTTTTATTTATTTTTTAGGACAAAATGTAAATATTCTTTTACAGTGGTGGCTCTTGACTTTGCGAGTCCTTTGGGGAAACTAAAACATGAGTCCCTCACTATCACTAATAGTGAAAAAATAAATAGGAGTTGCATTGTGTGTGTATATGCAGCTGTATCTATATTAAACGGCGGCTTTCAGCGCTGGATACTGAGACTTAGTCTCTGTATTCATTGTTCAGGTGCTTACAGTGCCGTGGCTCCCTCTGCCGCTGCGTTGTGAGCTCTCAGACTGTAGTTATGGCATCATTTGAAACTAAATTAGTTAGTAATTAACAAATGTAATTAGCAATTATGCTAATTGTGTTTAACCCCTTAAGGACACATGACATGTCATGATTCCCTTTTATTCCAGAAGTTTGGTCCTCAAGGGGTTAAGCGATTGCGGTGTATGGTTGCATAGCCTGGCAGACATGTATACATATGATCCGGTGTGAACTGGTTATTGGAAACAAAAATTAATATTTTGTTTGGGCAAAAAAGCTTTTCAAAAATAATTTACCAAATAAGAAAGTTACAAATAGGAAAAGAGTGTCATAGACATTTTCCCCACATATTCTATTTTTACATATCTATTATTCTATATGTTCTTTATATACGTTTCCCTGTGTTCTGTACGTGTATGTATATTATATATGTTATATTATATATGTTGCCACTTTACCTTTGCATTGCCCATACCATACCATACCACCGTCACATTGCAGCCATAAACACTCGCCTAGCTCACCGAATTAGAGAGCCACCTCTGTTCTTTACCACAGCTCCCTCTAGTGTCATGAGTAAGGAAGTCACATGTGGACAATGTCTTTCCTGCTGAGTTATAAATAGGAAATAAGAATTATAAAATCACAAGGAAATAAAACTTAATATGCACCAGGGAATACAATGAAAGCACATTCTGGAATAGCTCTCAATGATGCCTGAATTCAATAAAAAGTTATTTACTACTGTATGTAATGAACTCCAGGAAAGCAAGCATTTTAGAACAATTGCAGTATAAATGATCAGTTTGCAGAATCTATGATGACAGTACAGCCTTGCTGATTGTTCCCAGGACCTCTGATCAGATACAGGAGGTGTGACTTCAATGAACACACATATTGCTACTCTGATAATCATCTATAACTATAGCAAATATGTACAAAAATAAGATGGAGCCTTTAATAATACTGGCCCATCCTTTTTTTTACCCCCCTTTATGAGGCTGTATTATCCATTAGGATGTATCACCTTCGGAAATTCCCTTAACATGCCACAGATGGATTTGTGATTGGTTTGTGAAGGCAGACAAAAACAAGGATGGCCGTATGAACTTCAAGGAGGTCCAAGACCTGCTGAAGATGATGAATGTTGATATGAACGAACATCACGCCTACCGTCTGTTCCAGGTATGGAAAAATACAAAATCCGCCCTGGTCAATCCAACCTGATTAACTGCATACTGAACCAGAGGAAACATGTTTTTATTGTAACGACACATTTTGGAAACTTTTACTGGTAAAGCATAGAATTTGATCTTAAGGTTATTCGTGGATTTGTCAAAATAGCTTCATGCAGTAGTAACCTCGACATCTCTGCTTTCTGATTGTGAGACATCGTTTACTGTTCATATATTCAGTTATCAGAAAACGTTCCTTCTGTTTTTGCCCCCACTCTGTCTTGCAGATGGCGGACAAGTCAGAGTCCAGCACTCTGGAGGGCGATGAGTTTGTGTTGTTTTATAAAGCTCTAACACAAAGGGTTGAGGTACTGAAAATATTCCAAGACTTCTCCAAAGACGGCAAGAAGCTCGCATTGCTAGAATTTGTGGATTTCCTGCGTCAGGAGCAACTGGAATTAGACAACGCAGAGGAGTTTGCCATGGACCTTATTGCTCGATATGAGCCATCGGAAACAGGTGAGGTCTTAGACGTTTACTACAGACTAGAACAAAACCACCTTTTTAATGCAATATCTAGATAATAGACTTGTGCATAGTGAAACAATTTGGTTTGACGCAACATTTTGTCACGTCCAAATTTTGTCCATGCAAACAATTTGGAAAGGATGAACAAAAAGGACCCAAAAATGAGCCTTATGCACAATATATAAATATTACGTATAAGTATACATATTTTGCAGTACAGTGATTTTTTTACTGCTTTGCTTTTATTGAAGCAAATTCCAGTTAGAATTTGGTTAACCAAATTCTGCCCGGATAAAATGGTTTATTGGAATACAGTCTACAATCAGTTATTTAGGTACATGTTTTTGTTCGGTCCCACTGATCCCTGATTTATATCTTCATTGTTTATTTATTTGGTTTCGTTATTTATTTGATTTAGTGGCTGTCCCCTTATTATCAATAATCTTTTTTTGGGTTAGGCGGCCTGAGCAACAAATGACAAACCAAATAAACCAGTTTGTCCCTTGGTTGGCCATTTCGGTTGTTTCGTGATTTGGTCAAGAATTGGATCATCCACCATTCAGTCAAAATTCTGACAAACTGTAATTCATCTGAAACATAATATGCAAAAGCCCCTCTGCAAATACATTTAAAAAAAAAAAAAAAAATAAAAAAAAAAAATATATATATATATATATATTTGTGTGTGTGTAATCAATAATGGTTGGTTTGATTGTACCCTGAATGACTTGTATTGTGTCCCGATCATTAACAACTGGTTTAATTAAAACTCTGTGCTCGGATTCTAGCACAGACACTCCATGCCATGAGCATCGATGGCTTCCAAGCATACTTGTGTTCACCAGAAGGATCCATCTTCAACTTCGAACACGAGCAGCTTTTCCTAGATATGACGCAACCGCTGTCTCATTACTTCATCTCATCTTCTCATAACACGTACCTTATGGAGGACCAGCTCCGAGGGCAGAGCAGTATCGAGGGTTATATCAAGTGAGCAGCTTCATCTATTCTATTCATAATGGACCAATCATGGGCAAACTCTGACATTCCACCCACTGTGGACCCCAGTCATGCCATATTGAAGTGTCTGGTGAGGTTGCCAGATACGCTATAGTCTTGGACACATATAATTTGTTCTTTACAGTTGGCAATACATGAAATGCAATTCTTTGAAGTTTGTATGTTTAAGTGCAGAAAGCAAATCAATTAACCGATCAATGCTGTTTCTTTGATATTCCTCCTTGATCAATGTTTTTATTTCCATGCTAGAGTGCACAAATCTTACATATTGCAGGGTAGCACTTTTCATGTACTGCCCATCCCAATATAGCAATATTTGGTACCCAGGAAAATGTGGCAGACCGGACAACCCTAGTGCTAGTAGCTTTTTATCATTGTTCTGGAACAAAATACACTGCCAGGCCAAAAATAAGTCACCACCAAATAAAAGGTCATGCTTGATGCGTGCCAATAATTTGACCCTTCTCAAACAGACTAACATCTTTTCCATGACCACAGGATTAGTGATGTCCCGAACGGTTCGCCACCGATGGCGAACATATGCACTGTTCGGTCCGCCCCCTATTCGTCATCATTGAGTAAACTTTGACCCTGTACCTCACAGTCAGCAGACACATTCCAGCCAATTAGCAGCAGACCCTCCCTCCCAGGCAGGGCTGGACTGGGGATACAAAGCAGCCCTGGAAAAAAAATTTGTGCCAGCCCCATAAGTCACTGCGCCATATATTGTCACGTGTAATATGTAAGGCTATGTCTTGCCAGGACAGATGATTGAGTAATATATATATATATATATATATATATATATATATATATTGCTTTTTCTAATATAAAATATTGGTCCTTTCAGGGTAAAGCGTTTAATTATACAGTAAGCATACGCACATGCAGACACAGGCAATTTCACTGACATTTCAGTGACACACACAAGCTCATTGATACACAGCCTCATAGACAAACAATCTTACTGATATACATCAGCTCATTGACATAAAAACACAAGCTCACTCACTAGCAGGCACACGCATGCAAGCAAGCTCACTCACTAGCAGACGCACACACACAGCTTAATGTGGTGGTACTGGTGTCTATAGCATGTCCCTACAGGCATTTTCAACGTAAACACTGACTTTTCAGACAAAAGGCAGTGTTTACATTGCTTCAAAGTGACACTGCTAGTGACAGTCCCTCAGACGGTCACTAGAGGTGCTTCCTGTGTTAGTGCCCTCCCGCCCTCGCGCGCTGCTGAATGAGACTGGCGCCGGAATATGACGTCATATTCCGGCGCCGGTCTCATTCAGCTGCGTGCTGGGGAGCAGAGCCAGCGCAGCTCGCTCAGCGGCCGCCAGGACAAGTCCGCCAGCGGCCGCCAAAAGACCTCCCCAGCGGCCAGGGGAGGGCTGGCAGCCTTAGGCCTGGGGGGCAAAACCAGTCAAGTATCCCATTGCACCACCAAATCAGTTCACCATCCATGCCCACCTTTTCCTGGTTTTATAACGGATATTGATGTTATGCTAATCAGTAGTTCTTTGCCATACCCGCTCCTTCACGGCTCCAGGCACTGCTTGTTGTGAGTGTGAGCCACTGTAAATTAGGGGCAGAGGGCACTTGCACTGCGGTAAAGACGGGGCTGGGTAGGAGGAGAGTGCAGTGCAATCAGTGCACTCCCCTCCTGTAGGTCACCAGTAGACTGGTGCACCTGCCCAGGATCAGAGCCGGTGCAAGGATTTTTGCCGCCCTAGACAAAATAAAAATTTGCTGCCCCCACATGTCACATCACAATGCCCCACCCATATGATCTGCCATATGAACTAACGCCAGTGCTGCACACAGTGTGTTTTTACTTTAAAAAGCCTGCAGGGACCAGCTATAGACACCAGAACCACTTCATTAAGCTATAGTGTCCCTTTAATGTGAGGTAAATTATAGATTAGTGTCACTAATAATATACTAGATTGCCTACTTACAAGCAGATGAGGATGATGATGGGCTGCAGTTTGGCTCCACTGGTCCTGTGTAGAACAGGATCTCTGGAGGCTGTTGCAACTGTGGTCACAAAATTCAATGTTCTGGGAGTGGAGTAAGCTCCATTTTTGGGCCCCGCCCGCACAGCTCAGGTCTGGGCCCCAGGGCCTGACGGTGAGTATGCCCATAAGGCCCACTCATAAGTTCCACCCACCCATGAGTTCGCTCACAGGGAGTGGAGTGTGTAGGGGATGTGTTATGTGTTGTTGTAGAGGATCTAATATGTGTGCTTATGGTATGTAGTGTTTAGGGTTACCAGTTTGTGTAGGGGATGTGTTATGTGTTATTGTAGAGGATCTAATATGTGTGCTTGTGGTATGTAGTGTTTAGGGTTACCAGTTTGTGCAGGTGATGCAGTGTGTTTGTGTGTAGTGGAAGCAGTGTGTATTTGTGTATAAGGGATGTATTATGTGTTTCTGGTTGTGTGTAAGGGATGCATTGTGTGAATCTATGTTTGTATGCATAAGGGATGCAAGGTGTGTGTCTGTATGTGTGTGCATGAGATGCATTGTGTTTCTGTGTGTATGTAAGAAAAGAAGTGTGTGTGTTTGCATGCGTGTGTATGGGTTTGCATTGTCTGTTTCTGTGTGCAAAGGATGCATTGTCTTTGTGTGTAAGGGTTGCATTGTGTGTGTGTGTGTGTGTGTAATGGATGCATTGTGTGTTTCTCTGTGTGTAAGGGAAGCATGTTGTGTTTCTGTGTATGTATAGGGATGCATTGTGTGTGTGTGCGCGCGTAGTGTGAAAGAGCTCCCTGTCTTGGCCCCTGTCCTATAGAGCTGCCCCTTCTTCTTATTCCCCCCCTCCCCTCTTCTTATTCCCCTCCCTCCCCTCTTCTTATTCCCCCCTTATCTTATTCCCCCCCTCCCCTCTTCTTATTCCCTCCTCCCCTCATCTTATTCCCCCCTCCCCTCTTTTTATTCCCTCCCTCCCCTCTTCTTATCCCTCCCTCCCCTCTTCTTATCCCCCCCTCCCCTC
>OW240919.1:9984494-10185646 GCA_933207985.1 Pelobates cultripes
GCTGCAGTATTTAAAGGGCCGGCCCCAGGTGCCGACGGCCCACCGGGAAATTCCCCTTATCCCGGTGGGCCAGTCCGGCCCTGCTTCTGTCCCCCTTCAGCGAGGAAAGTGACATCGATGGCAAGAACGTGGCCTTGGCATTGGGACAGAGGTACAGTGTTAATTTTGGCGGCAAATTTCAATTTAGTTTTAGCCATAGTCTTTTGAGTAAAAGCCATTTTAGTCTTAGTTGTATTTTATACATCTGAATTATTTTCGTTTTAGTCTAGTTTTAGTCGACTAAATCTCACACATTTTAGTCAACTTAAATTGTTAGTTGACAAAATGAACACTGCAGAGGTAAGTTAAAGCTTTAGTTTATTATATTTAATTTTTTTTTTCATTTGTGGGGAGGGGAGCGGTTCAGCACAGCAAGGCTGACTGTAACAATAAAACACTGGTTTTAGTAATTGCCTATCCAGGTAGGTCGTTACTTGCACTCATATGTCAGTTTGAAATAGCTCATTATCAGCTGAAGCATAGCTTTTATTTAATAAAGCTACTGATTGGTAATATTATAATATGCTGAATTAATAAACCATAACTTTTACTTGTTAATTACCTGCGTGATGTAATAATCTAAAATGACCTGAATGTATTAATATAAGGGTGTTTTAGCCCTGCAGTTTATTTTCACATGGTTACAATGCATTTTGCTTTAATTAGTTTTACATTAATAATGAAATTAATGTTAAATCCTGAATGCATTGTATCTCATCCTTCGTTATGCTTTCCTCGGAATTCTGCTGAAAATCTAATCACGGCCTGTTCTATTGTTGTAACAAATCTATTCACATTAAATATTTCATTTATCACAGTTTAGTTTTTTTGTTTGCGCATTGGATCTAATTATCACTGGCTTCTAACCCCCTCATGGAATGAGAATAAGATTTAATTTGTATTTTTAAATTAAAAAAAGGAATGAGAATGAAGTCTTTCCCTATGCTATAGTGTATATAATGCGTGTTAAGTTATTTAAAGTGCATTTTATTATAATGACAGTGATATTGTCTGCCAGCTATGGATGGGTTGTTGTGAAAGAGGGGACAATGCCAGACGTATTTACACAGCAGTGAATATACTTCTCTCAGCAATGTATAAGCACCTAATATTTGTAATTGTTTTACCCCACTATGTATTATAGGATATTTAGCCTCCAAAACGCCCTAAAAAGAGTCATTGTGAGACTCTGCATTATTTTAGGAAATTGATATTACAATTTAAATATTTATTATATGTATAAAAACAAAAAAGTGAAGAAAGTGTGTCAGCACCTCAAATAATTGTAGTACACTGTGTATGCAACAAAAATCTGCTTCCCCAACTCCGAAACATCCTAAAAATGCAAATTAACACCCAGTGTGTACATACACAGAAATACTTAGTGTATATGGTATCCAGAACTAAATCAGGCATCTCAAATGAGATAAATACTAAGAAAACACACATACTGCAATCTGTATACAGTATATGTATGCTGTTATATGGGAATAATGTCACTCACATGACTAAGAGCCATATCAGTCTCTATATAAGTTGCACATGGGTGCCTTTTCAAACCTTGGTATCCTCTGCAGCCTCCAGAGATATAGGACTCTAAATCTGTTTATATCAAACAAAGTTTATTTATACAATATAAAAATATATACATGAAATAATGCTAAAATTAAATATACAAGAGCCGGGAAAATGGCCAAAAAATGGCCAAAAATGCAGTATATATACACGTCAGAGATATGAATGTCCAAAGATAAAGCTCACTGCGTCAAAGCAGATGCGTTTTGACCATAGGAAGCCTTTTTCCTCTGCAGAATATACTAAGTAAGTATTTTTGTATAAGTATACATGGGCATGCATTTTGCACGATTTGCATTTTCAAAGGTATATAGATACATATTCGCTATATACTATATGTATAAAATTGGGTTGTGTATAAGAACAGATCTAATTATTATTAAAAATAATAATTAATACTGGTTATGTCTAATTCAGTAGCTAAACATTGCACTTGAACAAATGAATCACAAGCAGGTTAGACAACCAAACAGACCACTTCTATATAGTATAAAACTGAATTGATGCTGGTAGTATGAGTAATATCTGCATATAATTAGACGTGCTGTAACCTGTGGATTACTAATCCGTTTAGGAGAAATGACACCAAGCATGATATAAAATAAATGAACGTTAAAGTGTAGGATATGGTTTAGTCTCGTTTTACGAATTCAACTGGATGCAAATCGTCTCATTTCGGATCTCCGATGTCATAGCTCGATTTATCAAGGCAAAACAAGTGTTATTCTTGGTGGTAGGGCTAATTACGGAGCAATCACCATGACAACCAAGAGACTGTCACTCAGCACTTTGTACCCCAAATAGCCCCTGATTTACCTTGATAAATCTATCCCTAAATTAACTAAAATTCCCCAAATATTCCTCAACCCGTTAAGGACCAAACTTCTGGAATAAAAGGGAATCATGACATGTCACACAGCTTCACCCAAATTGTGCACCTTTCAGATCTTCTTGGTTAATAATTAACTGGATCTTGTTTTTGTGGGTAGAATTTATAATATAAAAGGGAACATTCAGCCTTTCACAGGCATCCAAGTTTTACTTAAAAATCATTATTAGCTGCACATTTTATAAATAGATTTCATATGTTAGGCTCGAAATGAACATAATCCACTTCCCTTTTAGGAGATCCAGAAATGGATTTAAAAATGCCATTCATTGGGTTGTTTGAGCTGCGGGGTCCCTGAACGTGACATTCTCAGTCCACACACAGAGGACACGTCTGGAACACTTAGGCTATCTCTCCGCCTCCTGCGGCGTAATGGCCTCCTTTAGTGTATTTTATTCAATGCTGTCCTATGAGCTTCCACGTCATAGGAAAGAATTGCAACAGAAATACTTCTAATGTCTGTCAGGAAAGGAACCACTGATGTTGGATTGAACCTTGTAGTTTCTTAAAAACGGTGATGTTTTACAGCTCAGGGTAAGAAGGACAGGACCTCGGCCTTGAGATGACTCTAGTGTCCTTTTAAAGTTGTCCTTCAGAAGGGACTAACAGGAAACCTATTCCCATACAGTGGTCAGTAGGTATACACACTATTTTATTCACTAAATGGCACATCGAGATCAATTGACCTTCAGGTTACAAAACGTAGGTGTAAAAATTGAGATATAACTCCAATTTAATAAGCAGGATAAATTGTGATAAAAAGTGTCACACAAGCGGCATAATGTAAGATATATTTATAATATAATTAGAAGATATAATATTGTCAGTAATCATGACTGTGTAATTCGTATAAAGTTCTCCATACGTTTCAATTTCCAATTTCTCTCTCTCCTTAAAGGATCACTTCAGACCCCTAAAGCACTCAATGAGTGAAGACTGTGTCCTCTTATTTTCATTTTTCAAAAAGTGCAGCTCTCAATAGAAATTTACACTTTTTTTTTTAATGAACCTTGTTTGTTTAGCTCAGTGGAGATAAACTCAAGAGGCAGCAATTGCCCAGAGCACCTGCCTTGCAAAGAATTCTCATTGAGCTGCATTGGGAAGTCTGTGATTGGACAGACACAGAAAGTCTGGGTGGAGTTAGTAGGGGAGGGCTTGCAAAGACTGTAGACAAGACATCTGCAGCTTTTGGAAACTGTTTTTAAATATCCCACCAATTAAAATAATGCACAATTAAATTGGATTAAATCTAGTAAATAGAAATGTTTAATTAAAAAAAAAAAAAAATTATTTGGGCTGTGGGGTGTCCCTTTAATGAATCCATGTTTTATTTTACTTTCTTGTGAAAATGTTTTTTTTTCTCTTCTTTTTAATACACTCTGCTTTCCAAATAGCACTTAACTTAATTTCCTAAAAGCTGTAACGGAAGTATCCATTAGAAAAAGGCCTTGAAAATCAGGACGTGCCAAGCTTGTGAATCTATTACTTGTACAATATTTGTGTAACACAATAGCTAAAAGGGACAATGTAGGTACCATAATCTTTCATCCAATTGAATTCAGTAAACGTAATCCACTGGCAGCATAATGTGGTGCATCAGTCAAGGATTTATTGGATCATAAGGACAGAAGAAACACACAACGTTTCAACCTTCAGGCCTTAGTTGTGTAGAAAAACATATGTAAATACATGTGGATAAATGAGAATTTTTTAAATTTATTCCTGGCAAAGCCAAAACTTGTAAACTAATTTAACCCCCTCAGGGCTGTACATGTGGATCAATTTAGGTATCCGGCACCATTGGAGAAATGTCTTACCTCTGTGGCAAAAGAAAAGTTTTGAAGTTGGCCATCGACTCACCCAAGCAACTGATCATTAAATTGATACCGCAACCTGTTTAAAGCAATTATACAGATTGAGTACACATTTCTGGACTATGAAGGCTGAACCACTATAATTTCTCTTTAGGAATTTGTAAACACACACAAGGTTTATTCAAGAAAGTGAGAATTCTAATTAATTCAAAGTAAATTTCAAACTTGAGGCCAGAGCAGCCGAACTGAAACCGGAGCTGACTTTCTCCATTTCCCCTACTTTGACCTTAAATGTGAAATTGCGTTTAAATTCTCATTTTAGTGAATAATCCTGATAGAATTATTAAGAACCTTGCTCTGCCTCACCTCATGGAACGTTTTGATCCCAAGTAAACTCACTGCTTTTTAAATCCAGAAACGTGTAAGAAGCCACGTGGCCTTGTGGCTGCTGGCAAACGATAAGCCCGTGTCACCCAGGTGAAGTCCTCACTCTCACTGTTACTGGGAGTGTTAATTTTGTGGCTCCAAGCATGAGGGAGCCGAGCCAGCCCAGCTGTTTGGTAGTACACAGGCCGTCCTCAGCTTTGCAGGTTCTGTCATGACTTCTCAATGGTTTGAATAACCATTGCACTATCTCTAAAAATACCCCCCCCGCCCGACCCCAAATAAAATAAATATAGGAACATTTCAATCCTCCAATACAAGCTGGTTGTGACGGCAATATGTAAATCTGTGTTAATGAGTTTATATTGTTAAATCTTTGTTATAGTTTCAATTTAGGTCTTGTTTTCATGTTGTGACGTATCTTACTTAATGATCTGTTTTAGTAAAAGCACGCGTTTAAGAAATAAAGAAACATTTTCATGTACTTTTACAATGTGACATTTTCTAAGCTTACGAATGCTCTATCTGGGAAAATTCTCTCCCATAGCGCTTACTGACTAGAGCAGTGACAACCATTCCTGTGCTCCCATAATACATTGCCAATCTATACTAGCGGAGGATTATAGGAGTTGTAGTTAGGGAATGCTGCAGACCTAGCTGTCGCTGGTTTTAATGCAATTGTTAAGCAAGATCCTGCTTTAAAAAAGTAACAGACATCGGTCAAAGAAAAGTAAAATAATTTTTAACCAGATTCCAAACAAAAAATATGTACAGTGAGTACTACACACACAATGACCAATCACAAGGAGAAGGAACATTATTTAAATGTTTTTTTCCGTGAGATTAAAAAATGTCTATTGTATCTCGTTGATATTTGTCACACAGTGATGTTATTTAAGAGAAGGCTTAGATGGAGCCTCAGTAAGTATGTTTTGTGAATATATTTTATGAGGATTGCTAAATACTACCAGTGGGGATTCACCTAATTTCCTTATCCTGGCTGATTAAGATTTAGATCACCGGCAGAACGAAAGCATTCTCATAATTTCTGTTAGGAAATTTTAATTTCTTTTAGGAAAACGTGTTGTGAGTAGAAGGAAGTAAATTACATTTTAGATTTTTTTTCTTGTTTAGTAATTGTTTCACTTATATTTGCAATATAGCTTCATTATAAGTTCTCCATAATTTTTATAGTTTTTTTTTTCTTTTTGACGTTGAGTTCTTTTTAGTACATAACTTGAGAACTCTCTGGATTTGAATAAATGGTCTTAATTTAGCAAGTTCTTTCCTCCTGGCAACTGTGTCAAATAACGACACTTTCACTTACAGTTTGGGCAGCACTGCACAATTTTTGACTTGGTCCTTCGTTTTGTATCAAACTCTCTTCCTTTCATAGGTCGTCTGTCCTCTTTTACCCAGTGCCAACCTGCTTCTTTATCTGGAACAGTGGTTCCCAACCCAGTCCTTGAATCTCCCCCAAACAGTACAAGGCTGGGTTGGGAACCATTGATCTGGAAGAACATGATGGGGATCTCCAGAGGACTTTAACACAAAAAAAACCGGCAATATATGTCAATATGTCAATAGGTTGTCAGTGAGCACTCCATTTGGGTCAGAACTTTGATCATGGTAAATCTGAGCACTAACTAGAACCAAGATCACTGAGTTTATTTCTTGTTAGTTTGTGTATCTTTGTTCATAGAGAAACATACACAATCACAGAAGCAGGACATGACCCCCATCCAGGTATAAACTGGTCTATAACACGGAGACTGAAAGGCTTCACAGTGTGTCCCGATGGTCTATGTGTTGTACACCCAGATGAAACAAAGGATATTGTATTAACCGGTGTGTTACAGCATGTTACATGGTCATCATATGATGAGACACTGTTTTATAAGGTTCCTGATTACCGAAAACAACTCCTGGAAAGATTCAATAAAATGTATCCTGTGAGACATGACCTTGCTCAATATATAAATGTAATACTGTTTTATAATAACCTCACGCTGCAAACATTATTAAACACAAAGAAACTATTAAAGCTGCAAAAAAAGTAAAAAAAAAATGTCAATCATTTTATATGTTTGCAAATACTATGCGTGCTCATTTCTCTTTAAATTATGTAACAATTTTGTGTTTTACTGAGCTGTATGTATCCTATATGAATAGATAAGTAATAGGTATGTTGGCACTGAGTGAGACAGGTTTCCCATAATGCTCTATTCCTCATTTTACCATCCTTGGCATAGACAAAAATTGCTCGAGGGTGGGCAAAAAGGGGGTGAATGTGCCAGAAAGGAGGACTCGAAAAAAAAAAAAATCTTCCAATTGCCTCCTCCAGCGTCATTGAACCGCTCACCTACAAACTTTACAGAAACGTTTTCATTTCCTGATTCCTACATCTCTGTAAACACTACTATAGCTATATAAATGGCAATAATAATAATAATAATAATAGCTCTCACTATAGCTCTTACTGTGAGTAATACAGCAGAGGTAAGTAGAAACCGCACAGTTGTAACAGCACCCCGGGTAGGTGAATGGGTTAACACCGCCAAAGCTGTTCTTTTTCCTGAATATGAAGTCAGCTACCGAACGCTCCTAAGCACCGAACAGGAATCATACAAAAAATCCCCCCCAAGCACGAGACGAGGCTCTGTGTTAAGGGTTAAGCAGGATCTGTTTAATGGGGGCTACATGTCAGCATTTTATGCAGGTCTTCCAGCTAGGGACACTCCCATAGGGACCTTGTGGAAGACTGAGACAGTTTTTACAATATCCAATCATGTATAAGTACAGTATGGAAACACTCCCACATAATCAGTACAACTCCTCCTCTCTATCCTGGAGATAATTGGGCTAAGTGCTTGAAGTAACTCAATTACCTCCAGGGATAGAAAATATCCCCATTTTACAATATTAGTAAAAACACATTAAAATACATATTTCCTAATATACTGAATGGAAGCCCCACACTCAACATATCCCCAGCACGATGTTCGTATGAATTGGAACAAAGCAATGGATGGTTGGTGATCTCAGCGGTGTTCGTGGGGAACAGTGTCCAAAATTAGTTCCAAGTGGTTGTCGACGAACACCACTGGGTGTTCGACTGTCCAAGATGGCGGCCGCCACGTGTTCGTTCATACGAACGACGACCACCCATCCGACTGTTCGGTAGTTGGAAGTGTCTGCGATTAACTACAATGTTAATAAGGGCAGAAAGGTAAACGAGCAGCACACTTCCCTGCTGGGTGGCCTGCCATTCAGTAGTTCATTCGTCTTTTGACGAATGCAAGCAGGAAATATACGAACAACCGGGAACTAAAGAACAAACAGACAAAATAGGTTTTAAACAATAATCCAGAGGCAGGGAGGTCTGCCACATGCACTTACCTCAGAAACATCTCTGTGTCCAGCTTTCATGCTTATTTGGGCACTATTATTATTATTGGTATTCATATAGCGCCAACGTATGCAGCAGCGCTGCACAATATTGGCCTTGACATTGCTTTAAAAAAAACAGGTACCTAGGTTGGTAAACCAGATAACAGGAATCGTTTTACAAATCTTATCATTTTTTGGTTACTAGCTAGACTGGGAATTGTTGGGAACTGACCATTCAATTCACAGCCGGATCACCCATTATGTGACCAAGATGGCCGCCTAGGGCCTGGTTATGATCCTGAGCAGGCCCTCCTCGAGCCGGCAGAGAGATCTAAATATGTGCCCCTCTCTGGTATATCAGGTACAGACCGCTTTAAGAGTTCCCAAGCTGTCCCCAACTCAGTGAGTGCTTTACCTAGCACTCTGTGTCATCGCCTGAGACCTGATACTGTGAGGGAGCTCTTTTAGCGGCATGTACCTGATATTGATACAAATGAAAGAGCTCCCCCACCAGACCACCAAGGATCCAGCTCACCCACCACTGGACCACCATGGAAAGTAAACGGGGGAGGATATACACACACATAACAATCAACCACACACAGCCTCCCCCATACAACTCTCAGACACTCTTACACAAAGCGCTCAGTCACTACAGACACTCTCATACACACAGCACTTAGGAATTACAGACACTCTCACACACACAGCATTCATGGACTACAGAGACTATCACACACACAACACTTAGCCACTACAGACACCATCATACACACTGCATTCAGCCACTACAGACACTCTCACACACAGCACTCAGTCACTACAGACATTCTCACACACAGCACTCAGCCACTACAGACAGGGATGTATCTTACACGAGGCAAACAAGGCATATGTATCTGTATGTGTTGGCCAGTGATTGCGTGCATCTGTCAGTGTGTGCATCTGTCAGAGAGGGTGTGCATCTATCAGTGAGTGTGTGTCTGTCAGTGATTGTGTGTGTATGTCGGTCAGTGAGTGTGTATGTGTCGGTCAGTGAGTGCGTGCGTCTGTCTGTCAGTGCGTACGTCTGTCAGTGAGAGTGTGCATCTGTCAGTGAGTCTGTCAGTGAGTGTGAGTCTGTCGGTGTGTGTCCGAGTAATAGTGTGTGTCTGTCTATCAGTGTGTCAAATCAGTGAGTGTGTGTGTATGTCATTGTTTGTCAGTGTATATGAGAGTGTGTGTCTGTCAATGAGTGTGTGCGTCTGTCAGTGAGTGAGCGTCTGTCAGTGAGTGAGCGTCTGTCAGTCAAAGTGCAACCTTGACAGGAAGGGGAGGAGAAAATGTAAATTGGTGGGGGGGTGCCCGAGCACCGTCCTGCCTAGGGCAGCACAAATCCTAAATACACCACTGACTACAGACACTCTCATACACACAACACTCAGCCACTACAGCAGTGGTGTATCCTGGTTTTGTGCTGCCCTAGGCATGACAAAACTCAGGCACCCGCAACGTTTCGACCTGTTAAGGTCTTTTTCAGATTTTATGTCACAGTAACCAGATTGGGAAATTCTCCAAATCAGCTGTTTAATAAATGTGAGTTCACTTTGAATGGTGAATAACCCTGCAATGTTTTACATCACTGCCTATATATAATGTCTTGTGAAACACGCATTGTTCAGCTCTGATGGACACTCTTCCACTTAATGGATTTAAAGAGGAATTATAGCTTGCTTTCTCTGTCTGCATACACATAATAAAAATCGTACGAGATCACTATGTGATGACATCACGATGTCTGGGCTATTACATAACATTCCATTGCTTTTTGCTAATCCATTTGCTTACAATGACTCTGAGCTACGAATGTCCATTGTGCTTCGTGTCCTGGAATCAAAGTGCTTGTAGATTCTGGGAGGAGCGTAAAAATTGCTGACTGGTAGTGTTTCATATGAAGCATCATCAAAATAAGTTAATTAATTAATTAAGGAAAGCATCCCAATGGAAACATTGTAATTAACTGATTGATTTCACTCCAACGTCTTGTTAATTCTGGACACTTTTCATGTCCTCCCTGGACACTTTTCATGTCACGCCCATGTTTGTTTAATGCATAGGTACATAGGCTGGAAAGAGCAATGCATTCATAAAGTTCAGCCTTTCTCATATTTGATCCAAAAGAAGGCAAAAAACACAGTCTGAAGCAAAATTTGCAACAAACTAAGAAAAATAATTCCTTCTTGACCGCAGAATGGCAATCAGATC
This sequence comes from Pelobates cultripes, assembly GCA_933207985.1. Taxonomy (NCBI): domain Eukaryota; kingdom Metazoa; phylum Chordata; class Amphibia; order Anura; family Pelobatidae; genus Pelobates; species Pelobates cultripes. Next base: position 9,994,830 of record OW240919.1, read on the forward strand.
TCTCCTTGGACCAAGAAGCTATTACCTCACATATTAAAAATGATATCCCTGAATACTATGTTTTTGCAAGTATTAATCCAATTGCTGTTTAAACATCTGTACACTCCGACAAAACCACCTCTTCAGGCAGAGAATTCCACAACATTATTGTTCTTCACAATGTTCTTCACAATGAAATTCTCAATATGATCTACTAATAACCCTTCAAATACTTTCCCAGTCACAGAAATTAAGCTTTTACAGGTCTATAATTTCCAGGCAAATATTTTGAACCATTTTTGAATAGAGGAACCACATCTACCTCCCTCTCAAGAGAACACTAGTTAAAGGTGTACTCCTAATAGGCCTATGCGTACTCCTCTGTCATGTGGACATAGATCGCTGGATTTAATAGGCATTAAATTATTCTTTTATAGATAATTTGTTTTTCTATTGAAAGAAGTATGTAGAGGGGTAGCGACTAGGGCTTCAATTTAATAATGTTGGATAAGCTCTTCAAATGATTTAATATTTTTGGATAAACTTTTAACACTATAAAATATTATTAAAAATATTTAGATTTTGTCCCAAATTTAGCAGGTGGATTGGGCTTACCCCACTTCATCCATTTCTTTCACGTGGCTCAATTATTCCATATTCAAAACCTACATGTCCCAACGGGATTTATGAGATGGGTAGATCGAGAACATGGCATCCTAGGCAGAGATGTACCCTCACTATGCTTGTGGGTAACGAGGCACGCCCGGGCACACCCCTTCCCCCAACCTCACCGGCCTTGCTCCTTTCCTTGCAGACTTGGGACAAGCTGGCCCTCAAATGCTCCCTCAAATCTTACCCTTCTCCACTAATGACAATATTACGCAATACACTATTCACCCCGGGCATGAAACCTGGCGATTTTGCCCAATTCGAACACAACGACCTAACCAAGCTGCACCACCTTTACAGAGACTACCAGATTATACCATTTAAGGATTTACCAAGGAACAGCCCACTCAAGACCTGTGACCATTTCAGATATCTACAAATAAAAAGCTTCCTAAGTATCCTTGACATAAAAAAGCAGGTACCACCCCATTCACCTCCTTGGAAAAAGCGTGCATGGCATGCTCTGTCCAAAAAGGACAAATCTCCATGATGCCACCCAGGCCATCACAAAGGGCCCTCTGTCCTACCAAATGGCTTGAGAGAGAGACCTGGGACCCCCAGAAAACACATCGGACTGGGGAGACATATGGGAAGTCACTGCCTCGATATCCATTTGCGTCAGCCACAAGGAACAAGCCTCCAAAGCCCTAATGAGATGGTACCTCACTTCTCTCAGGTTAAGGCAGATGGGCAGGGTGGACACGGACCTGTGCTGGAAGGGATGTGAGAAAAAGGCACTTACATCCACCTGTGGTGGTCGTGCATGCATATACATGAACTGTGGCTCCAGGTCTCCCAACTGGTGTCCAAAATACTACACACAATTATAACTATGGACCCCTGAATATGGCTCCTTTCCAAACCACACAAAGACACCCCCAGAGCACAAAATAAACTTATAGCAAAGATAGCACTAGCGGCCAGACTTGTGAAAGCGGAAAGATGGGAAGGCCCCGAAGTCCACTCCACAGACACGATAGAAAACAAAGTGGTAGACACCATGAACCAGATTAAACTCTCCGCCCTAATCCATGACACCACAAAACATTTCAACAAAATCTGAGACCCTTGGATCTATGAATTCCCACTACCCCCCAAGGGGACCCAGCCTCGGTGACTCGGGGGTGGGTTGGGGGGGGGGGGGGACGACTCTTCCCCCCTTTTCTTCTTTGAAAACATAACACATATAAGATAACAATCCTAAATTTCCCATGGTTACACCTCCTAATTTTCAGTACCAATCCTCCTCCTGCCTTCACTCTTTCCTTGTATATTTCACTTTTTTCCCCCCTCTATTTCCCCTATCCCCCTCTTTCACTCCCCCATTTCTTCTTCTCCCCTCATCCCCTTCACAGATTTCCCCTCTTTTATTCCCCCTCCTCTCTCCCTCCCTCCCTCCCTTCTTCCAATCCCCTGGGGGACGTGACCAAGTGGCAACCAACCATCACGGCAACCCAAAACAATCCACACACCTGCTAACCATGGTTGCACCTCATAGAGAGTGATATAACACTCCAAAACAACACAGAAGGGCACGGATCAACACAAAAACCTATGACAAACCACACAGCCCAGACCTTCAAATCTGAACCCCTTCAATGACCATCTAGTTTTACAGCACGTCCATGTTTTATTACTCAAAGCATCCAGTCACCTTCCTACCCCCCCAACTGTCACCCCCTATTCTGAAACATGACCAAGGGCATTCACTAATCAAGCAAAGGACGAATAACCTAAATGTATATATATATGCTGCAATACCTGTATGCTCAAGGTGTATATGTTTTGAACTATTAAGATGAAACAAGTGCTAACCCTTCCCCTTTTTTTCATTTTGTATCCTCCTATAACTCATATCTAAAATCTTTGCATATGTGACATGTGCATATTAACGTTGTAAAATGTAAAAAATTATAAAATAAAGAATTCAAAATTGTATTTTTCTATTTTTTTATATTTTTATATTGTTTGATATATTGATATATATTTTATATATGATATATTTTTCGAGATTTTAATATTTTGAAAAAAAAAACAATTGAAAAAGTATATCCGAAAATACTAAATTACAACGTGGATGCCAAACAGCTCCATGACCACTCCAACGATGCAGTAACACTAATAAGGAAACATTGGCATACACCCTGGTAGCGCACACAAATGCCAGCAATGATTTCTGTTTCCGGGTATGGTGCCACTCTGCCGTGACTTGATCCTGCTTGCTTTTTACTTAATAGTACCACAAAACACACATGCTATAATGCCCATCCCCCCATATATCACCTAATAATATGCATTCCTACATATCACCCCCTTTGAATCACTCTTAAAGGACCACTATAGTGCCAGGAAAACATGCTTGTTTTCCTGGCACTATAGTGCCCTGAGGGTGCCCCCACCCTCAGGGTCCCCCTCCCGCCGGGCTGGATGGAGAGGAAGGGGTTAAACTTACCTCTTTCTCCAACGCCGGGCGGGGAGCTCTCCTCCTCCTCTCCGCCTCCTCTCTTCCTCTTCGGCTGAATGCGCATGCGCAGCAGGAGCCGCGCGCGCATTCAGCCAGTCCATAGGAAAGCATTCACAATGCTTTCCTATGGACACTGGCGTCTTCTCACTGTGAAAATCACAGTGAGAAGTGTGGAAGCGCCTCTAGCGGCTGTCAATGAGACAGCCACTAGAGGCTGGATTAACCCATTTATAAACATAGCAGTTTCTCTGAAACTGCTATGTTTATAGAAAAAAGGGTTAATCCTAGCTGGACCTGGCACCCAGACCACTTCATTGAGCTGAAGTGGTCTAGGTGCCTATAGTGGTCCTTTAATGTGCGGCAACCAATATGCTTATTCAGACACCCGCATTGGAACACAGAATGCGTTACATTGTTGTTTGACTTTCTTCTGTTAGGTGTAAACGTTGCTGCTTACACAACGTGCTCTTCATTTATATATAAGCTACCTATTACTATACATTTTCACTTATCGCCTACTTAGGCTTTACAACACTTCGATTCAACCAAAATGTTTCTTCAAACCTCTGCACCGGAATACAAGGCCTGCCTAATGCTGTCAAAGATTATCAGAAGAAATCCCATTTAGTTATGCTTACTTGTCTCTTTTTACTTGAATATATAACATTGCCACACATGAAACTGCATTAGCAATTTTGCTATCTTTTTGCCTTTATTGCGAAATAAAAAAATAATTTAAACCAAAAATATAAAATTATTTAAAAAGCTTATTCAAAAATATTACATTGAGGCCCAAGTTTGTTTTGTTATTATTTCACGGGCACACATGGGAGGAATTCTAGGCATCCCTTGAAACTTGACTGGGAGAATGGAAGTGATTTTTCGAGGCAGACTAGGTAGGCCTAAAACCTACCTTGGGGAGTACTGGGCACTATTAGTTCCAGGGGGACTGGACAGCCCTTGAGCCATATACAGTGGGTGCTGAAACACAGTGAGCGTAATTGATGGATTTACCAGTGGGCGGGGGGGGGAGAGGCGGGGGCTGGCATATTTAAAGAAAAATAGTATTGGAAATTAGCCCATATTTTAACTCTCCCAAATCGCTGGCCACTGTACATAGGATTTGAGATGCATATAACCCACCTGCAGGTCATTTGGACATTCTGAATGTCTGAATAAGGGATTCTATTTGTTAGCCCCCCCCCCCCCTTTATAGTAGGGGGTCCTGAAATCCTCTGTTCATTTAATTCTGGATCTTTTACATCCACAAATGTTTGGGGAAAGGCAATCGACAATATGTCTGTACGTTTTGCAGAGGTCTATTATTAATGTAAAAATGTATTTGCTTTTTTAACTGTGTGCATGCCAGTGACTCGGTGCTGCCCTTGTACAGGTATTCAGTTTGAGACATGATGTGACCTAGAATTTCTGACATCCTTAACTGACCGGCTTGGTTTATAGAATGCTTAGTGAATAGCTGACTTCATATCCCTGAAATAGCATCTCAGCAATATATCGAACCTGTAACCTACCAGGGAATCGGAACTGGTGACTCGTTTAGTGACCAGCTGGCTCAAAGCTTCTTTCTCTCTGCAGTTATTTCACTCTGGTTTTGGGTTTAGTTAATTTCAAAATTGATTCTAGAAATTTTGTTAGACAGACCCCAAGGAAAATGAAAAGACACATCTTTGCCTTTTTGTAATTGCAATTCTGGATTAAGACACGGGTTTCTTAAATAATAACAGATCTTTCTAGCCTCACTCACCCCTCTTATTGCTTCCTATAGAGAGAGGTAAAGCGCAAGAGGAAACCCACGCGGATTTCAAATTCTAAGCCAAAGCTGCAAATCTAAAACCATAACGGACTGAGATTTTTTCCGATTTGCTATTTCAACCAAAAATTTTAAATTAATGTTGAATTTCTGACAGTTCACGCTGATATACAATATAATTTTACTCAGATTTTTAAATAATTTGCTAATTTTATACATTTTTTTACCTAGAATAAAAGGCACTTTTTTCAGATAACGTATCTCGGTAACAGCAATGAACCTGCATGTTCTTTAGACAAAGAATGGGATTGCATTGAGGATAACGAAGTCAATGTAGCCTAATGAGTTAATTATTTTGTTCTTGCTCTGTATTGCAATTATCACTCATTTTTTGGCTCTTAGACCAAAGTCTTATATTTTAACCTGTTACAACATCTTCAGTTGTTTTTAGATGAAGGGAAAGCAGTCTGAGCTGCAGTGTGGTGGAAGGGTGACTCAAAGCCACTGGGAACATTGCAAGCAAGCCCTCGGGCAACCTGGAGATGGGGTCCACTCACCTGCACTGACATGTGAGCCTCTCTATAACTGAAACTCACTTTCCAAGACTGACTGCAAACAAATCAGCCGGTGGGAAACTACAAGTGAAATAGTGGATGCATCATACATTGATACTTTCCAGTTCACACGCAACATTCTCATTGTATGTCGCTCTCACTCAGAGACAATTCTTTGTATTATGCAATCTGTCTATCTATCTATCTATCTATCTATCTATCTATCTATCTATCTATCTATCTATTTATCTATCTATTTATCTGTATCTATCTATCTATCTATCTTTATCTGTATCTATCTATCTTTCTATTTATCTGTCTGTCTGTCTATCTCTATCTATCTATTTATCTATCTATCTATCTATCTATCTATCTATCTATCTATCTATCTATCTATCTATCTATTTATCTATCTACCTATCTATCTATCTATCTATCTATCTGTCTATCTATCTATCTATCTATCTATCTGTCTATCTATCTGTTTATCTATCTATCTATTTATCTGTATATCTGTCTGTCTGTCTATCTCTATATATATATATCTATCTAGATAGAAGGATGGGCAGATAGACAGACAGACAATCTGTAGTCTGTATATTAATTAAGGAGTTATCTTGTAACTCATGAGATAACTTGGTTGGGCCTACTCTGTGAAGCTATATTTGACCTTAGAAGGTCTTACTGATTTTCATGTTTGCTTTTTCATAGATTTAATAATTGATATAAAACTATAAGTTACCATGTCATAAAAACTGGATTTGTTTTCTTTAGAAAAAAGTGTGTATCAGAGGTGATATGATAACGCTATACAAATAAATACAGGGTCAGTTCAAACCGCTAAGTGCTAACCCGTTCATTAGCAGGAATATACAACAGACAAGAGGTCGCCCATTGAGACTGGAAGAAAAGAGTTTTCACTTACAGCAGAAGAAAGGGTTCTTTATAGTAAGAATAATAAAGAGGTGATTTATTCTACCTAAAGTAGTATTATCAGATTCTATAGATAGTTTAAATATATATATATATATATATATATATATTTTGTAATTGAATAATTGATATGTATGTGAACAGGTTGTTGATCCAATGAGAAATCTGATTGCCATTATGGAGTCAAGAAGGAATTCCCCCCACATTGTGACATTATTGGCCACAGTTTAATATTGGGAGTTTTAGCTGGCTTTTTAATCCATGGCATAAAAAGATTTTTTTAGAAATACCTTTTCCAACCGATTACTATATAACCATATAATTTTACCAATGACAAATGTGTAACGAGTGCAACCATTACAGCAATTGATTCATTCAGATATACAGTGTTGCACTATGTCCTGTTTATATTTAATATTTAAGGTATACAACTGTATCCCACTTATCTTGATACATTTGTCTTTGTTCTCTGTGAGATCATTTACAGGGAAGTGATAGTGGGTAGCTGTATACAAAAGCTAAGTTTTACTATTGATTTATCTCTGTGTGGGATATTTCGACATATATTACAAGTTCTATATAATTTTGCCAGCATAATATTGAGATACCATCCCTTCCCACTTTCTATTCAATGGACTTGACCTAAAGGATTTTGAAGTAGATGTATAATTTGTGTAAAAGGTGTCGTTCGGTGTAATCCTGATCGGATGGGTAAACAGGAATATTCCCTGCCAAACAGAGAGGACTGGTGGATTAATCACGAACGATAAAGGTTGCATGGGATTTGTATGTTTCAGGGAACACGGACACACCACAAGCTTCATACACACAGCTCCCAATATATCACCTTCCAATTGCCCCTTCTTTCCTGTAGTTACATAGTTAATCTGGCCATGCAATGTGTCAGCAATGTGTCTGTATTGTGGCCAATAAGGTTCCATTCTCAGCCCTGATAAGGGGACAGTGTTTTCCTCTGTTTGGTTGCTAAGCAGTCAGATTGTGCTAAAATGAGGTAGGAAGGAAAAGAAATCTTCAGCCCAAGACGAGAATCACAATATTCCTTATTTCTATTCATTCTAACAACTGGTGGGGTAATAGATCATTACAAAAGAAAGACTTATTTGACACACTGCACCCTTTTTACGTATGACTGTGTCAAAAAACATATTAGTCACAATTTTTACTATTTTCAAAGACATAGCATACACTCCTAACTTTCTGTCATGGAAAAGGGAATACGTGGTGCAGAGAAGCAGAGTTTCTGTACGTTTTCGTTGCTTTTAAAATGAACAGATCACAAATTCACAACAGCTATTGATCTTCCAAAATGTAAAAAAACAAAATTGCCTTCATCTTTCCGTAATAAATAGTAAAATGAGCCATTAAGCATTATTAATAGCAAAAGTCAATAGATGGTTGATGCTACAAAATTCTGACAGGTTTTCTTGGCGAACACTTTAACGCTGTTTACACAGAAGCTTTTACACTGTTTATAGTCTTCTATATCTCAAACATGCCTCCAATGGTACCGACCAATACTTAGTGCTTAGTGCCTTGCTGCAAACTGGACGTCCATTAAGGAAAAGGCATATTGTGAATTGTATCGTGATGGCAACTTCTCCGGAAAGCTGTAAATGCTTTGCTCGGAACATGCGCACTTCACCTTTGATCAACTCAGTGAGTTGCCTTGTGTTTGCATTCAATTTCCTTGCCAAATTTAATGGATGTTTATTGAAAGCCACACAAAGCATGCAAAAGCTTTTTCTATTGAAATATAGAACAAATATATTTATTAATGCAGAATATAATGAGAATTTGCAGTTGTTAATTTTCCCTTTTATATGAGGCAGTTGTAATTCTTAGTCAGATGCTAAGTTAAATAAGTGCTATTTTACATTTATGTTTTTTTAATTAATTTCTACAAGAGAAGTTAAAACTTTTGGCAGCTGCTATTTATAAATAGACAAATATAAATGTTTGCTGGTAAATGCTGATGAGAGCAACGGCCATTTTAAGGACTACTGACTTGTTATTGTGGCAAGCATGGAAACAAGCACAAATGAATATGTTGCTTAAAAAGACTTTACTCCAATAGCTACAGTGTATTTAAAAAACTGTCTTCACGTCATGTCAATATTTTTGGGGCTGTTAATGGTCCTGTAACTCTGCAGTGTCTCAACATTTCGCACCTCCCAACTGTCTCAGACCTTGTGGTATTATCATGTTTTAGGACCAGTGTTAATTTTGGCGGCAAATTTCAATCTAGTTTTAGTCATAGTCTTTCGACTAAAAATTTTTTTTGTTTTAGTCGTATTTTAGTCATCTGAATTGTTTTAGTTTTAGTCTAGTTTTAGTTGACTAAATCTCCAGTAGATTTTAGTCAACACGGCTAAAACCTGATGGGTTTAAATAAAGTCTCTATCTGTCTCTTTTGCCACTCCCTCAGCTCCTCTGTCTTTTTTTGTGTCCTCCCAGCCTCTCTAGGTGTCTCTCTTACAAACCCTCGTCTGTCTCTTTTATCCCTTCCACAGCCCCTCGGTGCTGTATTAATTTTGGCGGACTCTGACTAAAACTAAATTTCAATTTAGTTTTAGTCATAGTCTTTTGACCAAGAAGCCATTTTGCCATTTTTGTTTAAAAAATTTTTAGTCAACTAAAATTGATAGTCGACAAAATTAACACTGTTTAGGACCAGAGCCGTCTTAATGCAATGGCACGATGGACAGTGGCCTGGGGCCTTACGAGCATACGGGACCCTTATACTTGCCAACTTTTCAGTATTCTATTCCGGCAGATTTATTCAGAACCGTCAAACCATCTTTCCTAAAATGTTTAGGTGGACTAATAGTAGTCATATTAGTATTGACATCCTGAAGATCATTGACTTCAATCCAATTACAATCAATTTCTCTGCAAGAAATTTCACAAATGTTTGCGTTGAACCCTAGATTAATAATAAATAATTCATATTAATTTCGTACTGTGCCATCTCCATCTGTATGAGTTACCGAGTACATTATATATCTTGAATTTCAGTTTTTTAACTTGAAGGCTCATGTTATATTGTCGAAACTATTGTGTTGACTAATCTCTGCTGTACAGCATGTTTTCTTATATTTAAACACAGGGTACCAATAAATATAAGCGTAATGTTACTGATAAGTGAGATTTATATTCATGTGAGTGGCTGAGTAGACAGGGACCCAGTGCACTGCATTTTGCCCGGCAGCCAGTAATGCTCTTAAGACGGTTATTTGTAGGACACAATTCATACGTTCCTGTATTATGAAATGATGCACTGATTCTCTGGGACAGTGAACAGTTACTGTGTTTATTTCATTGACCTGAAAAGATCGTTTGCCAGACACGGATGAATTAATTAAAGATTTACTACAACAAGAAACACTGCTTCAGCAACATAGTGTCTGATATTTGTGGGGGTCCTTATGAATGTCCAAACATTACTAGGAATAAGCCCAGCCTGGTGATTTAAATCTGCCAATTGTAAAGATTCTGTGATGATAGCTTGCCTTGTGGGAGTAATGTTGATGGCAATTGACCTCTGATCAGCTGCAAAGAATATAATCACAGGGCTGGAGATTGTTACAGATCAAACCAACAGAATTCATTGACTTTATGCCACCCTGGACCCCTCCCTTTGTGATCCCAAAGTGGGTCAATACCTATTGTTTATTAGCTTTGTAAGAAAACATATTGCTTAATTACAGCCAAAGATGTCAATTAAACCTGCTATTGCTGCTTGGTTACAATTCTCCCACGCACTAAATGAATACCTGTAGAGGATTAAAGCAGTTTGGTGCAAGGATTCGCAGGTCTGTGCCCTAATTAAACTCACTCCATGCTGGCTGCAGACTTCATGAGCAAGGATGTGTTTCAACAAGCTGGCATTGCATTCGCGGTCTGTGCCAACTTTTCCACCTGAATCTTCCACATTCCCCCTTTCACTTCAAGCCAACTGCTCCACAAATTGAACATGAGACCACTGGCATTTGCAGAGCAGCAGAAAGGAAGTGGCCCCCTCAGACATTTTATTTTTGTAAACCACATTTTATTAAGGTTTCATTAGGAAGTATGCACAAACCTTCACCAAGAACAGACATATTAAAGTCATTGTAAAGGCAGCCTAAAAGAAAAAGGAGAAATTAGCCAGAGGCAGAATCAAGTAAACAAATATATTAAAATCTTGCAAAACATTCTTAAACATTGGCAAGGCTAAGGGTACACATAGCTGTCCGTGTAGGTACTGTGATCCTGCCAACAAATGGCCAATAACCTGTAAAACTAGGAGGGCCAGTGTGTAGGGGAAAATCCAAAATGTTGACTGGGGACCAGCGGGACCTTCCTCCCGTCTACTGCAAAGCTGTTTCTGTTACAGAAATAAATGAGATTGCCATGTTGTGTTAGAATTTGCGTTATTGTAACAGGGCCTCTAAATCTGGAGTCTCCGTAAAGAGGAACCTTTGGGTCTAAGTATCTTGGTAAGATCAATCTTCTCAGAAATCGAATTCCCGGCGCGTTTGTCACATGCTCCAAGCCTGCAGAGAACTGTCCAGCAGATTATATGGTCCGTATACGAGCCCATATGGAGAAATATATATCTGGATTACCATGCAATGCACTAATAATTGATTCAGCTTATTTTTCTGAGCATGTAGACACGCCAATTTGTACCTAACAGCACTATTTATTCTCTGGTCTTCTATCATATAGCGCATCCTGCAGGATCTTGCATCCTTGAGAGATTCTTCCATTGTAATAAACCCACCCATTTTCAGTAGACATTCTCCTTTCTTTCTCATAGCACAGCAGTCAGACGTGGGGTCCAACTAGCAGTTTGGGAATGTACTCAAGAAGTGATAATAATTGGATTTAGGGTTAAAGTAGGGTATATCTAGCCGGTATCCCACATCTCATACTAAACATAAACACAAATTGGACTCTTATCCTTAATGTATTTCAGCTTTATATCTAAGGCCAACTAGTACGGCATGTTTTAACTTATTCTGCAACTATAAATCTAGTCCCAATTCTCAATGTAATGAAACAGTAAATATATTGCAATAAACCTCACTTAACTTCAGCTGGATTCCAGAACCGGCTTTCCCCAGATGAGACATTAATATCGCAGCTGGAGCTTCAGTCTGTCCCACTGCCTTAGGCAGAGAAATTTAAAATGACAGCACCCCTTGCACTGTAGAAGAACATGCACGAATCATGCTATCCAGAGACCCTTAGTGCATATTGTGTGTTATGTGCCATCTTTACCTAATTAATTACAATTTATTAGATTGTACCCTCGTAATAGGCTGATGTAATCGGAGAGCGAATATACATGAAAAGTAAATGATAAGCATTGGCGCGATGTGTAGAAACTCGAGAATAATGTTCTAATTATCTTGGATGAGACAACTGGAAAGGACCAGTTGGGGGACTGAATGATGGACAATCAATGAAGAGGTTTCGGGTGTTTGTGAAAAGATGTGAGGAAGGTGTGGCAGACGGGGAAGTGGGGTCATGAGATATCCAATGAGCTAGTCTACTGGAGTGTCTTACATTTATCTAATGCGTTAACCCCTCATATGCCAAAGGGACGAGCCACCTGTCTGCGATAAAACTGTAAAGAGTTAAAAATCTGTGTTATCACCATTGTTTGCGGTCCTTTCCTCCCAGGTCTGTTAAACATACTGTAGTTTTGTAAACTAACAATTTCAAAAACAATAATTAATGTGAAACTGTTCAGCGGGCCTTGATTATAATTTGACCGGAAATCCTGCGTGGACGCTCTTTGATTTCCCAGCTAATTGACCAAGAAATTGAAAGTTCAGAAGTAACTAATTACAATAATCAGTGTTTATGACACTCCACCTTTATTAGAAGTCAAACCCAGAGTGAATCATGCACTTCTCAGGTCCGTAGTCTTGATAGATGTCGTTGATGAGATGAAGGAAAGTTGTTGTCCCGAGTAAGTGGCAGGGAGAGGCTCGTTACAATGTCACATGTGGCCAGAGTTCCACATTGGTGCCAAGAACCATCACATCCGTAGCAGCCTTGTTATGAAAACAAGTACAGCAAGAAACAACAAGTGCACATTGGGGACTCTATCGGTTCCGTCAAATTTCACAGTTTAAAGTTAAATGTGAAACACAAGTCAAGGCTTGCTACACACTCCAGTAACAGTGTATACTCAGCATAATTATATATGGACAATGTTGTATACTGCCAATCATTATAGGAGATGTAGGCTATTGCAATTTACTTAGGAAGTGCTATAATTTAACGCGTGGTTGTGAACGAATATATATTTAAGACAATAAAAATGTCGAAGGGGAAATCGGGTTACCCGACTTCCACGAGTTTACAATGGGGTGTATTTACTTGCAAGAAGGAAAATAATAGCATAATATTCTGCAGCCATATTTTGCTTTGTTTTTTTCCAGATGATGAATTAACTTGTCAGGTGTATATTTAAAATAGCTAGCACAAAAATGGAATGTTTTCGATAGAATATGCCGTGCCATATTGCGTTTAATGGTTTTGTGCTTTTTTATTACTGAACTCCTCAAACCCTCATAGTTTGAGGTTACTTTTGTATCACGTGACCCGTGTCTAATCTCTAATGATCGGGATCTGATATTGCAGGATTTTGGCAAACAGATCAGTTTCTTTGCTGATGCTAAATCATGACAGGTTGCCCCATGTATCAGCACCATTCATTATCTGGCATTTGGTGGTTGGTGTTTAGCCCTGCAGTGTTCACTAGTAGGATTCTGGGCAAGATGCTTAAACTGGTAGATTACTTATCGTCCTGAACAATGCATCTAGCAGGTCAATAGATTTACACAGCTGTGAGGATACCATTAGGAAGGGGTGTTGTAGGTCAAGTTGGAGATGCATCCTGTGGTTTAAGTAAGTCTCCTCCATGAATACATGAGACTTAACACGCACCCAGAGGAATACAGCAGAAAAAATATATATAATCAAATCTCTTCAGTTATGAATCTGACATTAAGGATCGCTGGGCACCATTCCAGGAGGAGACGCCTGTAACTTTTACAGTCTCTATGATTAGAAAGTGACTGGACCAGATGGGGAAGGAAGTAATCCATAATTTCTTTTTAGAGTAAAAGGCTTAGTCAGAGTGACAAGCCCACGCATCCCTTCCACAGATCCAGTTTGTGAGCAGGAGATACACGTGAGAGGGTCACAAAGTGTGCATGTGCAAGCTTGAGTTGTCACCCGTGGCGTTTTTATTAAGCAGGCCGCCCAGGCTCTGTATTTACAAATATAGCCAGACTTCCAGAAACATTAATATCGCTTGCTGAGGAAAAAACGAATAAAGTGCATGGCATCTACAAATATAAAATCAAAAAGAAGAATATTATTTTTAATAATTTTTAAAGTGTGCACGTGCAAGCTTGATTTAGTGTTTAATTAATCATTCCGCCCAGGCTCTGTACACAAATACAGAGAGACTCTCAATATTATTGTATTATATATATTAATATATAAATATTAATATGCTTGCAAAGGAAAAAGCAAAGTGCGTGCATCTATAAAAATAAAATAAATACGAGGGCTATTATTTTAATAATATTACAATTAAATTTGCAATCTTGCAGGTCCCCTGACTAGCCTCAGGTTAGCTCACTTTATTTCCCACAAATTGTCTGGTTAATTCACGAATGACACGAAGTTGTGTCATTACAAGGTCTTTATGACCTGTTTCGTGCAATTATATAGTGGCAGAGAGTGCATAAATTGCCCTGGTGCCCCCTCTATATGTCTACCCCCCACCACCTCCCCATACATCTACCCTCCCCCTCCCATTTGTTGCCCCCCCACACATGCAGACAAACAGATACACATGCAGACACACACATAGACACACACACATATACAGATACACACTGTAACAGACCGTTTTGCACACAAGGGGTTAAAACCGTTTAGGCGATCGCCCCCCTTTCAGAGATGCAGGCACAGCTACTGTAGAACACCAAACTCCCGAACCGCATGTAAGGGAATGCTCCCAACTCCCGAACGGCATACAATATAGCACTCCAAACTCACGAACTGGAACCATACGAATAACTGCTAGCAGACGAATAGGAAAAGCATCCAAGCGGCTTACACTCCTACCAATCAGTCTCTATCAGCATTCAGTAAATCCTCCCAAAGACGAGACAAGGCTCCGTGCGGAGGGTCAAGCAGTGGTCTGTTTAATGAGGGCTACCTGACCAGTATTTATGCAGGTCTCCCACCTGGTGGACACTCCCCTAGGGGACCAAATGGGAGACTGTGACAAGGGACAGACAAGTAGCCAAATAGGACACACAGTCACATTGTATTCCCACAATGCATCCTGGCTTCCTCCCCTCTGCCCTGGAGATAATTGAGAAGTAATTCAATTATCTCCCAGGACAAAGGCAAATAGCCATTATGCACGTGGGGATACTAACACAAGAATTATTATTAAAATACACTATGTAAGACACATTACATTAAAACTTTACAATTAACATGTCCCCAGATAGCTCAGGTCTGAGCGCACATTATTAAGCGAATGGCGCTCAGACCACACGAATACAGTTCAATCGCCATGGAGCCAAAGTCTTTACAAAGTTAGTTCTCATACGAATGAGCTCCATGGGATTCCTATCTGGGGTATAATACAGTCAGGTAAAACTACCAAACACAGGGCCGTTCGTGCACTCCTGCCGAACAAGAAGGGAGGTCGGCGGCTTCAGCGGTGTTCGCGCCAAACTGTGTCCGTTTTTAGTTCCATGAGTTAGGCGTCGAACACCGCTGTGCGTTCGCGTGTTTAAAATGGCCGCGACCTTGTGTTCATGATACGAATGGCGGCCATGCAGTATTCGGCAATAAAGCTGCGGTTAACCTAGGTGGTCTAGTCATTCGTGCGGTTGTTCGGTAGATTGAATCTACCGAACACCGGGCAGAAAAGCATGAATAAGTCTTTTCTGCAGGGGAAACAAAGTCTTTTAACATGGGGCCATAATCCAAAGGCAGCAGGCAAGTAACTAGGCTTCACCAATGCAATGTGGCGAGATTGCTCTCGTCACACACACACACATACACACAGACACACACATAGAGGCACATATAAACACACACATACATACATACATGCAGACACATACATACAGACACAAACACACACACACACACACATATACAGACACACAGACATACAAACACACATACACAGACACACAGACAGACATACATACAAACACACATACATACAGAGACATACATACAAACACACACATGCATACATACAGACTCACACACACATACACATATACACATACACACACACACACAGACACACATACATACATACATACACACACACATACAGACGTGCGGCCCTGGGGTTCTACCGCGCCAGTCGGGCGTGCAGCACATGCTCGAGTGGCGGGCCCGGTTGCAGTAATCCTGCCATTGTACAGTGGTGACTGGCGGAGGTTGGTCAACTTCCCACCTGTTTTCCTATTTTTGTGTCTTTTAGGATTCCTCCCCTCCTGGCAGTTATTAAGTCCAAACCTTATCTAATGCTTGCTTTAATGATATTATATAAAGTGAAGTGTAATGACTTTTATATTGGTATTTATTCTCTAACTCTTCTCTTTTCCTTCCCATTTCCCCCCCCTACCCCATTGCTGTCTTCTACTTTTTTTCCCTGGCTGCTACTGGGGGGAGTGCACTGAAGGTGTGGATACCCTTATACAGGGGGAAGTAAGTTCGATTAATGCTAACTTATTGCCCTTATACCATATCCTACTTATGCTTATGTCAAATTGTTCACCTCCGCTCCTTGGTAATGGCGCTCAGAATTATTTCACTAAACGTTGAGACATGGCCTCCTGAGAGAAGTTAAGAGGCTCAGAGCAGAGATTGCCTTCATTTAAGAGACAAACCTTAACTGGTCTTCCCCTATTTTCCTTAAAGGAACACTATAGTCACCTAAATTACTTTAGCTAAATAAAGCAGTTTTAGTGTATAGATCATTCCCCTGCAATTTCACTGCTCAATTCACTGTCATTTAGGAGTTAAATCACTTTGTTTCTGTTTATGCAGCCCTAGCCACACCTCCCCTGGCTATGATTGACAGAGCCTGCATGAAAAAAAAAACTGGTTTCACTTTCAAACAGATGTAATTTACCTTAAATAATTGTATCTCAATCTCTAAATTGAACTTGAATCACATACAGGAGGCTCTTGCAGGGTCTAGCAAGCTATTAACATAGCAGGGGATAAGAAAATCTTAATTAAACAGAACTTGCAATAAAGAAAGCCTAAATAGGGCTCTCTTTACAGGAAGTGTTTATGGAAGGCTGTGCAAGTCACATGCAGGGAGGTGTGACTAGGGTTCATAAACAAAGGGATTTAACTCCTAAATGGCAGAGGATTGAGCAGTGAGGCTGCGGGGGCATGTTCTATACACCAAAACTGCTTCATTAAGCTAAAGTTGTTCAGGTGACTATAGTGTCCCTTTAAGGATCACAGCTTAAATAGGGTTTATGCCTCCATCACGCTCACCAATTGTATTAGGGGAAGGTGTATTGACTCACAAATGGTACCCAATTCAGGTTTATCATTTTGTAAACATATATATACTACCAATTCCCCTGAGCCAAGGTTTTGGAAATCATCAGAATCCTAAATTCACTTACGACCACACAGAGTTGTCCTTCTGATCGGAGCTGCCGCTCAGGCGTACAATGATCTCAAAGGATTATGTGGGGGGGACAGGACAAACTGCTTTATCATTTTATTTGATTGATGATTGGAGGATGAAGCAACCCAATGTTCTTGCCTTTACCTTAATCTCTGCTCCCCATCATTTCTTCTTAACAAATGGACTTGGAATTAAATCTTTAGAGAGAACTGAAGTCAACAATATAACGTGGTTGGATCTCTACAACATAGCTATTTACTAAGAGGAGCGAAATGGACATGGAAGCGTGATTAGTCTTTATTAATATATATAAATATTCAACAAGAGATGTGCAAAATCCTCAGAAAATACTTTCTAGATAGTACCTCTACCACCTTATCTCTGGCCACCATAGGGTCGGCCCAGTCCTCAGGGGTCATTTTATAAAAATAGCAACACAAAGTAAACGTGAAAAGACTAAACTTCTTTCAATTTACAGCAGGCCCTTTGTACATCAGAACAGGAACATAAATAATCTTATTCCAGCTAAATTAAAAAAATTACAGGCACTTCGACACTCGATTAGGAAAGCATCCCTGACTGACGAGGCCTGTTTCATACTCTTGTCCAAATGACTAAACGTCAAAAAATCCAATACAATGGATACCTTGCTACCGTTATGATCTCATTCAGTTTGCATGTAACAATCAAATATCTTCCCTCTGGATCTATATATTGATATACAATTTCCAATTTTACGGAGTAGGGAAAAACAATAGCGACACCCCCGTTTCTTTTTATCCTCTAGGGAAGCTTGTATAATAGTGGGGAACTGGGTGCCTCCCCGTTTAATTTCATCAGCTTCTCTCCTTCGTTGGGGCACTAAGACGATCACAGCTATTAGAGATGGAGATGGTAGTGTGGTGACCTCCCCGGATGACACAAATGGAATCTTCACTAATTTTTAATCTACCCTATGCAATTATTCCCCTCAGCACTCTGTAAATAATGTAAGGATCGAGAGGATAAGGCATCACTTACAGTCTCTGGCACTCCCTAACCTGGCCTCTGGGATATCAACATTATAGGCTCCCCCATTACTAAGGATGAGCCATATCGGCTTTGATGGGCAACAGGACTCCTGGTCTTGATGGAGTTGATGGAAGCTACTTTAAGATGTTTATAGATGACCTGGTGTCACCCCTGGAACCACTTTTTAAAGACTTTAAGTTGGTATTAAATTGAGTCCTGTATATGGGCATCAACAATAGCGCTCAGCGCTATTAAACCAAACCAGGACAATATGGATAAGGCAGCAACCCTGAGTAAGGGGTCCCTCAAAAACCTTTAAGGATAGTCACAAGATGGGTAACAAAAAGGTAGGGTAGGACTGCACCACAGGTTATGAGTAGAGTGTAGATATATACGTATATATATGAATAGTATAAAAATCTTGTTAAGAGTACTTTGGATCAAGTAAGTTCTTTTAAAGCCAGGAAGAGGTAGTCTTTATGCTTCTCAGATGTCCGTATATGCAGAGACGGGCGACAAAAGATGAAGAGGCTAATAGTGCGTTAAATCTCACTAGGTATAGATAAGACACCTATCTAGATAAAAGATCATTGGTATATAACTTTTTGTCTAAAAAAAACGCAGAAGTGGGGTTTCTTCAAGAAACCCACTGGAGAGAAGCTGATAAAATTAAACGGGGAGGCACCCGGTTCCCCACTATTATACAAGCTTCCCTAAAGGATAAAAAGAAACAGGGGGGGTCGCTATTATTTTTGCTTACTCCGTAAAATTGGAAATTGTATATCAATATATAGATCCACTGGGAAGATATTTGATTGTTACATGCAAACTGAATGAGATCATGTACACACTGGTCAACATATACCTTCCAAATTATTCCCCGGTTACAACACTGAATAAAATACTGGAACAGGTAGATTTATTAAAGACTGAATTCTTTTTAATAGCAGGAGATTTTAACTGTGTGCTTGATCCCAGTAGAGATTGTCATGTATTCATCTGCACATAAAAATGTGATTAATGGCATTTACTGTCCTGACAGGAAAAGTTGTGCTGAGCAGAAATCAATCCACAGAAGGGTTAATGCTGAGCAGCAATTATGCAAATAGGAACCTGGTAACTGCCTTTGGGGTCAAACGCCGGTTACAACCAATCAGATCTAGAGGAGGGGTATTTAGGCCCAGTTTTCCTCTTGCTCAGTGCCCTGTCGTGGTTTCCCTTGTGGTTGTCCGAGAGCACGTTATTGATTCTGGTAATTCTGGTTATTTGACTTTGGCATTGTTTTTGACTTCCCTGTTTTCTGGCATCCCTGACTCCTGGCTTTTCCTTATCATTGTGTCTCTTTCTGTATTCCTTGACCTCGGCTATTCCTGACTATTCTTTGGTACGTTAGTCCGGCCATTCTACAGTTACACAGTTACACATTCTACAGTTACACAGTTCTACGTGCTGGATCATTCTGTAATCCTGACAGAGATAAGAAACTATCTAAGCACCAAATTCTGGATAAGAAACTTATCAAGACGGCTGAATCTCTAGCTAATAGTATGAATACAGTTGACTGTCTTGACCTGTGGATATCTTTACATCCAGATGAAAGGGAATATACCTATTTTTCAAGAGTTTAGCACTCTTACTCTCGTGTCGACATGGTTTGGGACAATCCTGTCTCTCTTGGAAACATAGAATCGATTAGAATATTAGAGGATGCATGGTCGGACCACAATATTATTGTCTGCTCCATGAAAGATCAATGGAGATTCAATAACAGAAGTACGTGGCGTATTAATTACTTCCTCTTATTTAATCCAAAGAATTTAGAATATTTAAAAAAATGAGATTTTTTTTTAAAGAATACGAGATACTTTGTATGTTATCAACTGGTGTGCTTTTAAATCAATTCTAAGAGGCATCTTGATTAGTCTAAATTCACGCCTTAGAAAATATAATAGAGTTGAACTGTCGACTCTATACTCTGATCTAGAAAAATCTTTTAGAAGACATCAAAAACAAATTTAGAATCCATAAAAAATATTCAGACACAAATTAACCAAAATTTTTTAGAACAAAATGCTAAAATTATGGAGAGGTTAAGAGTGAAGTCATACAGTAAGGGCAATCAAGCTGATACATTGATGACGCAGAAACTGAGAGACAGGACTGCATAAAAATAAATAAATCACCAGACTAGTGGTTGGTAATGTAATACACTTCACCCCTAAAGCAATAGGTCAATGCTTTAATTCATACTATGAGAAGCAATATGATTTGCCTCTGCTTAATCATGATATTGACACCTATTTAAATAAGATGTCCACTCCATCAATTTCAGAGAATCAAACACATATTTTAAATCAACCTATACGGTACAAGACGTGGAGGAAGTTATTTCCAAATTAAAGAATAAAAAAACTCCCGGCCCAGATGGGTATTCAAACCTAGTTTATAAGACCTTCAAGGAGCTATTAAGTGTACACCTAGCAGATACATTTAATCAAATAGTTTTACAAGGTTCTTTCCCACAGGAAATGCTGAGAGCAAATATTCTGACCATTTTAAAAATAGTAAAAGACCGGACTAAAGTACAAAGTTATAGACCAATATCATTGATAAATGGGGATGTCAAAATATTCTCAGCAATTCTATGTAACAGATTGAAGGAAACTTCAAACACTATCATTAACCAAGATCAGATTGGATTTGTGCCAGGTCGAACCTCCACAGATAATACCAGACACATTTTAGACTGCGTGAATAGGAAAAAAATTCACTTGGTGTTGATGTCAGTGAACGCCGAGAAGGCTTTTGACAGGGTCGGTTGGGAGTTTTTAAGTAGGGCGCTTTTTAAGTTTGGTATTCAGGGATGGAGGCATCAGGCAATCCTGTCACTCTATTCTTGCCTTTCGGGAAGAACAATTGGACCAAGTATTTGTTCTGAATGGCTTACCTTAAACAACGGGATCAGACAGGGTTGCCCGCTATCTCCAATCCTATACATTATTACAATGGAAATCTTTGCCAACCAAATAAGACATAACAACGGTATTAGAGGTCTTACAATAAAACATAAAGATATTAAATTAAACTTGTATGCAGACGACCTGCTGATGACCCTAACCGGCCCTGTCAATTCCCTGAAAGATTTTATGAAGGAGATAGAGACCTACAGCGCTATTTCTAATGATAGAATTAATGTAAATAAGTCAATCCTTATGGATACTAATGTAAGCAAAGAGAATAAGAACTGGATTAAAAATAACTATGATATTGCATGGGCAAAAGAATCTCTCACATAATTAGGTATAGATCTCACACGAGATGTAGCAAACACAATGCAGACTAACTTCTTAAAACATCTTAAAGCTGTGAATTCATCGGTAAAAATGGAAACATGTTGAAGGTGGGGGAGAATGAATCTGATCAACGCCCACATTTTACCTAAATGGTCCTACTTATTTAAAAGTACCCAAATCATGGCTAGATATGACCCAGAGTTATTTTACAAATTTCATTCTGAAAGCAAAAAGACCAAGAATCAATAAAAAAACTATTGTGCAGAAAGTTAGAGCAGGGGGATTAGGATTTCCTATTATTGAGATGACATACCATGCTAACCTACTATATCACCTATATAGATCTCCCTAGGTGGGGATTATACCACCCACACGCTATGCACTGAGCAGTGAGTCTGCTCGGCAAATTGAAAGGATATTTCATATATTTTACTTTGATTTTTAAAGATACAGTGAGCACTATATTCTGCCACCTTTTATCATTTCGGTTGGTTTACTCTGCTGCTACACAAGATTGGAAGTTTGGAGAGCCACATATATTTGAGTGGGGATTATTCTACTTCATGCTTTTTAAATCAGAGCTGGATTTTAGCTCTGGGAAATGTGAGTAGTATCTCATTGATATACTTCTTGAAATATACTGTCCATACATACCATACCATTGGAGTTTCCCTTTTTCTTTCTCTTCACATGTCCTACTGGATCTCACGTTTTATTCTATGACATCACTAATATCAATTAAGTCTGCTGCTCCATAAAGAACATTTCCTTACCCACTACTGAACTGCCTTACTTGGACATTTGTTAAGTTAATTTATATATTTATTTATTTATATATTTATCACTTACAGGCACAACTTTTTTTGCTTTTTTGTCTTTCATATTACGTTCATATTGGGGGGCACTAGAGGGGACCCCTCTCTTTACAGTTGTGTTGCCTACACTTTTTTGAAAATATAATCCTTGTGGCATGTTAGCGCTGATCCTTTTTGACTCTTCTATCAGAGCCTTAACCTGATATCCAAGGCTGTGTATTTCTATAAGGTTTTCATTTTCTATATGGTTTAACGTGTCATTTTGTGTGGCGCGGTTTTCCTGTAGTAGGCTCAGGCTCCATGCGTCTGAATATAGTAAGTAATTTCCTCTCCTGACCATCTCACATGGGTTACACTGTATTCCATACATATCAATCACATGCCTTGCTAGCTTTATCCGATTAGGCGTTACGCAATGTGCCTTTTATTATGACTTGCATTGTCTAGATATTTTACTCAGCTTAAAAACGTAGACAAGTGTGCCAAGCTTAAGCATTTTCTGTATTTATAGCAATGCAATATGACGATAACTTAACATAAACCTCCTGTACTAGACAAGTATGTCGAACCTGTTTCTATTATTTCCTCATAAAACTGTGCCGAACCCTTCTATGCCACGCTACAGTTATACTATGTTTATTCTTGAAACGCATGCTGTTGCTCTTGTAGCACCGCAAGCTTGTTTGTATTCACACACAAAAACAAAAAATAAAGATGACAAAAAAAAAGAAACATCGTTTGCGTTTCTACATCTGTCTATACTGTGACAGCGATTGGCAGGAAGTCAAAATAAGAGGCGCTCAGTCCCGGGACAGAGCGGAGAGAATTGATCTATTTCTACATTTAATTTTAGTTTTTAGATCTGCCTTAATACTTAAATATATATAGGGTATAAGTAAACAAAATATTGAAAATTCCTGGGAAGTGACAATTCCCCTCTTAATGAAAAAATAAACAAATCCGCATATTTTGTTCAATTAAATCCTTTTGTAACATAGAACAGCTAAATAACTTTATTAGAACACTGTACAGCAAATGATAGCACCAACATGTTCCGCAGTGCTGTACAACAGATAGACAAGACAATCAATTAATTTTAACAAAATATGTTTCACATATTTAAACAGCAGGTGAAGAGGGCCCTGCCCAAATACACTCACATTCAATTTTAATGCAATTTAAGATTTTACAGAAAATAAATTAAACCTGTAACAAATATATATTAGAAGAATCTGCTGTATTCTAGCCCCTCTGCCCTCCTTCCCATTATTAATAATAATAATTAATAATAATAATAATAATAATAATAAAGTGATACCCCAGGCTCACACACATTGGGTGTAATTTGCCAAAAAAGTTACAGTTCTGATTATGTGATTTTTGTTTTAATTAATAAGCTTTATTTTTTAACAATAGTTAGTTTTGATCCATGAGTCAAGCCATTCTGCCCATCCCTCTCAACCTGTGCTTCACTCTATGCTCACAAAATAAAAAATACTTCATGACTTCACGTGTTGTGTTTTTGCAGTAGAAATCTGAATAAACCCATAAACTGTAATATAGATATCTTGGTCTGGCTGAGATTAGTGGGATTTATAGTGTCGCCATTTCTGATAAGGACACCAGAGAAGAGCTGAGGAGGAAGAACCAATGTGTCTCCCCACCTCTTCTCCAGACATATCATTATTGGGGGAGAGGCTGAATTAATGAGGACGGTGCAAAAAGAAGCCTGCAGTCTAGGACGTCAACTCCCATTAATATTGAGCAGACTGAGACATCCTGTTACTGTCCTAAAATTGAAGAGCCTCCAAGCACCATAACAACTGCTGCTTGCTGTAGTGGTTATGGTGCCCGGAGGGCTGGG
The DNA here is from genome assembly GCA_933207985.1 of Pelobates cultripes. Lineage (NCBI taxonomy): Eukaryota > Metazoa > Chordata > Amphibia > Anura > Pelobatidae > Pelobates > Pelobates cultripes. Next base: position 10,018,906 of record OW240919.1, read on the forward strand.
CTTCCTCCCATGGCAAGTAGCCAAACGATTTGAAAATGGTTTGACAATATACCTGGGGTCCTCTGGGCACTGGTCACCTACTCCTGCAGAGCACGAATTTGTAGCCTTGGCACCATAACCACTACTTTGCTTAAGTGGTCATGGTGCTTGAAGTATTACATTAAACGTAGCACAGCAACAGGATGGCCAAGTCTCCTTTTCAGCATGTTAATATTAAACAAATAAGAACTATCTTATATTTTAGATTCTTCAAAGGAGCCACCCTTTGCCCTGATAATGGCTTTACACACTCTTGGCATTCTTTCAATCAACTCAGGGAGCCACCCGGAATGGTCTAGAAGGAGTTTCCACATATGTTGCCACTTGTTGGCTGACTTTCTCTTACTCTCCGGTCCAACTCATGCCAAACCAACTCAATAGGGTTTAGGCTGGGTGATTGTGGAGGCCTGGTCATCACTTTCCTTCTTTGTCAAATAGCACTTACACAGTCTTGAGGTGTGTTTTAGGTCATTGTCCTGTTGAAAAACAAATGGCTTCCCAATTAAGCGCAAACCAGAAGAAATGGTGTGTCATGGCAGAATGTGATGGTAGCCATGTTGGTCAAGTGTTCCTTCAATTTTTCCTAAATCACCAAAGGTATCACCTGCGAAGCACCCCTACATCATCACACCTCCTCCTCCATGCTTAATGGTGGGAACCACACATCCACGGATCACCCGTTTACCTTTTCTACGTCAAAAACACAGCGATTATAACCAAAAATCTCGAATTCGGACTCATCTGACCAAAGGACAGATTTTCACTGTTCTGCTGTCCACTGGTTGTGTTTTTTGGCTTGGCCCAAGCAAGTCTCTTTTTCTTATTTGCCACCTTCAAGAGTGGATTCTTTGCAGCGATTCTACCATGAAGGCCTGCTTCCCGCAATCTCCTCTGCACAGTTGACTTGAGATCGGCATGCTGCTTGAAGTCAATGAAGAATTTATTTGGGCTCTAATCTGGCGTGCTGTTAATATGCGGTTTTTGAGGCTGGTCACCCTAATAAACTTATCCTGAGCAGCAGAGGTAACTATTGGTCTTCCTTTTCTGAGACAATCATCATAGCGCTTAATGGTTTTTGCCACTGCACTTGAAGAAATGTTCAAGGTTCTTGCTATTTTCCGGATTGACAGATGCACAAAGTTTCTCAAAGTAATGATGGATTGTTGTGTATCTTTGCTAAGTTGAGCTGTTCTTGCCATATTATGAATGACTGCACCTAGAAACTATAGCCTTTTACCAAATTGGGCTATTTAAGACTTGACAATATAAATCAGAATATTCCAAGGGCCACCACAAGAGTTCCATTCATCACCTGCAGAACTTGCCAGTTCTCCTCTTCTAAACCAGAACAGTGAACACACACTTGGCGCATTTCGCACTTCTTGGACATGTAGTCATAGCTACAATAACAAATGGACAGATAAAACCTCAACAGTTGCTTATATAAAACAATGGGTATATACGCACATAATACACAAATAAAATAGCTTAACCTGCTCATGTCCAAATGATTTCGTTTTATTTTTTTATAGTTTTGTGGTTTATATTTGTAGTTTATCAAGTTCTCACAGAATACTATATAACTCTTTCCACGTTCCATATGCACAATAGTTTCTATCCTCGTTTAGTAACATCCCATTATAAGTGCTGATAATTTCTCCTTACATATATCTCATGTATTGTTGTAAGGCACTTTATATCAGTAATCAACAGCTTGGCATCCCAGATGTTTAGGAAAAGTAAGGCAAGCTGTGCATCATGGGAAACGTAGTTTACAAACACTTGGGGATCCTTTCACTTGCTTGTGTTATTAATATCAATTTATATAATATATAGGTTTTATAATGTAAGTAGTCTACAAATGTCTAAAACAATGTTAACTATGAGAAGGTTCCAAACAAGAGAACAAGCCATGTGTCATGGTCGATCCTCATTTCACGGTTTATCTTTATTGTGTCACTCCATTAACACGTAGCTTTCCTTGATGGTTACAAATAAAATTTACAACCATCGGAAAAATGTCCAACATGCTTTTGTGTTGTTAAATTCTTGACTGACAGCACAAAGTTTGACATTCTTGCAGACGTGCAAAGCGTTAATGACGATTGTGACTTTCTAGCTATTTCCAAAGCTTGAGTTTATCATTATCTATAAAGTTTGAAAGAAGTGTTTGAGAGGTTGATGAGTTTATCGCACATCAAACAAAACGCGTCCTCATAAACCTCTTTTCTTTTTATTCTTAATAATTAGGATTTTTTTTTTCTATCAACAGGCATTTTAAGATCAAATAAAACGTTATGTGGTCTGATGTAGTAAATTACCTATATATACACCTAATTCATGATTGTGTCTTTAACATGTGACGCTCATAGGAGCCGACCGGCATAGCTGTAGAACTTGATGGTGAACTTGGGCTGTTGGTGGCCTATTGAGGGATGGTTTGCAAAGATCTAATCTAAAGTAACTGAGAAAGAGGCCTGTGCTAAAGTGTCTCCTCTTTTCCCTGCTGTCTCTTGAAAGCCAAAACAGAGAATTAGGGCATCAGGATGTCACCTAGAACTTTAACCTTGGTCCTTTGCTTCCAACCCTGCAAGATGTGCAAATTAAAGGTGATGGTAAAATGTCCATGACCCCCGGTGATTGCATATTTCACTTTATTCCCGATATACACTTATGTTGAAGAATACAGTTATTAGAATTGTAACACAGAATGTATCTGCCCACATGTTCTCCAAACACACTGCTTTGGAAATACTGTCTTGTCTGACTTCACCAACATGACAAACTTAAAACAATAAATACCCAAACAGATGGAATAAGAAATCAAAAATCTGACATTTGTAAATAGAAGCTCTTTAATATACACATGAGACCAACCCAGTAAAACGAGTTATTTGTGAGCTCTTCTCTTACATCATCCTGAATTAAGATTCCAAAACATCTGATTCATTCTCTTCAAATCTTTTCTATAGCTCGATGTTTTTACATACGTGTTTTCTTTTTCCATTCATTTTGACAGTAAGATAAAAACCCTCAGCAATCTGGCTCGTAAAACTCTATGCAGTTGCTCAAGATTGTTTTGGTTTTGTTGGTTAATAAAAGGAAAATTGGGTGCGGGTTTTGTCATATGGACCTCCTCTTCCTCCTGTGGACCTACAGAGATAGGTGTGCCTAGGGCTAAGCTGACTCACGTTGGAAGCTGTTCTGTCTGAGTCGCCCCCTTCTGAGCAGCCTACTCAACTAGTCCCCCAGGCACCAGAGTACTTAGTAGAATTGTCATGTCAAGCACGTGTTGTTAAAGTACTTTATTCTTGTGACAATGCTGTGCTGTGACAGACAGCACCAAAGGTTCTTCAGAGCCTCACCCATTCAGCAACCAATGAAGAAGAGAATCATAGAGGTGACACACGCGCTGAGGAGCACACGTGGGAGGACCAAAAGTACTTGTTTTTCGTGACTGCCATCTACTAAGCCTTTTGATCTCACACCACAAATTGTTGGCACCCTCCAACGCACTGAGCACTGATGAAAGGCTTGTCTCACAGGCTGCAACAAGTCTTCCTGGCACCCTTTATTGCCAGAGACATTGAATGTCTATTTAGCGCTCACAGTAGAAAGTTTGGCTGGTATGTTTTTTTTATGCCACCCAATAGTAATTGGGATCGCAATCTGGCATCACGAAAACAGTTTCACATTTGTGAAGAGTATTTTCAACAAGAGTTGGCTTGCACTCCGATTCTTATAATAAAATATATTCCACTTTTTCTTTAATATGAAATTAGTTTTATTCGAGTAGAAATGTGACGTTGGATTGCCCAATGTACAATGTTTTCTTGGACACATCCCCTTCACACTGATGAGTTGAGCAGGTAAACTGCTGCCCCGTATTATTTAGAATTCATATGTTGCAGTGGAGAAAATGATTAATCAAGGATTGAACAAAAAAATAATTAACTTTATTGGTTAATTGATTTGCTTCCTGCAGCGTATAACTGCTAAAAACTACAGAGAAGCACCTTTCATGTGGTATCCTACCTAATAAGGCATGTGACAATAAATAACAGTATGTTTCAATAAGCTGAACAAGCTTGCCTTTTTTTCTATTCAGTTATTAACAATTCATCACAATTTGATCCTTAAAGAGATGCACCAGAACCCTAACGCACTTCCTCTTGCTGAAAAGCTTTATGTGTGAAGACTGTATCCCGTTTTTTCATTTTACATAAAGTGCAGATTATAATAGAAATTTATATTATATAAGAACTGTCAATCACACAACCGGTCCTGTTACTTCCTGGTTTGGTTAGCCCAGTGCAGCTAATCTCAAGAGACATAATTTGCTCAGAGCACCTGCCTTGCAAAGACTTCTCATTTAGCTGCATTGGAAAGTGATTGGACAGCCATAAAACGTCTGGGCGGGGTTAGAAGGGGAGGGCTTACAAAGGCTGCAGACCAGATCTGTTGCTTTTACAAGCTGTTTTTATATAAAAACTTCCAAGTAGAAATTGTATAATTAAATATATGCATGTTTTGATTGGGGGCATATTCACTAAGCAGTGATTTATCTATTTATATACTTATTTATTGTTTATTGGGATGTTTAGTGTCCCTTAAAAACCTAATGCCTGCATTAAACGCACTGCAGTCTGGCTTCTGACTGTTTACAGTCTTTGAAACTCCATTAGTTGTTTTGAAACTTCACCTACTGAAGTGGTTATAGTCATAGCTCCTTTAAACTGACACCAGGATTTATTCACAGCAAATTAAAGATCATTTTAATTTGCTGTTTAATTAAAAAAAAAAAAAAAAACATGAAAATTAGCCCAATATGACTCCTCCTTGCCGCTGCATTTTCAGTTTAGTCTCTTTAAATCTAAACTCCTTTTTCAGATACTGTATCTGTATCTACTGTTCCCATAATGTTATTACAGCTTTGTAATTACATAACGTTATTAATCATTCACATTTTGCATTACCACATTTCATGCAGTATTATTTATTGTGCACAATTCATCATAATTATGGAAGTGAATAGCCAAACATTCGCTTTTTTATGTTTTAATTTAATAGATATTTGAATTCAGGGTATTTACTAAACCACGACTTGCAAATTTTGGGCAGGGCAACTCACAGAGGGACAGTCATTACCATTTTAAATATCATTGTTTATATTTTATAATAGCGAGCAAAAGAAAAGAAAAAAATATGAAAGGCCCGCAAACAGAGGAAAAAGCTGTGTAAAGATTTAATATATGACAGTTGCTATCATTTAATTATTTGAAAAATAAATGTATCCATCAGTGCATACAGTCCAATGTGCCAGTATTGTTTATCTTTCACCTCAATTGGCAGCACGTCTAACGAGACGATGAATGAATTGAGCAAATACATATTTGCATCAGAAATTGTGTATTAAAAAGGTATTATCTCATCTGAATGTCATGCTTCTTAACAAATTAATAATTAAATTTTTTTTTGAATAAACATATTTCAATTTCAGTGTATTTTTTAGCTTGCACATTCGTTTTATGTTAAATTCAAATTGGTTGAAAATGTTTATAATCAGGTAAAAATAGTATTTTAATATTGGGAAATAACTGTTATTTTAGCCTTACTGATAGAGTGACGAGCCAAGTAAACAGAGGTATAAAAAAGGGGTACTGTATGAATTTTGGGGTTTTCTAGTAAATGGAATTCAGGTTCAACCTACCTGCTATAGTTATTTCTACCATTATTCTGATTTATTAATTGAGAAATATTGATAAGTTACTTGTTAGGGGTCTTCAGATTGCTACAAAACAGGATGTACCCCTATATCCAAAAATAGAGTTCTTACCTATCAGGGACAAATGGTGGTCTCAAAGTCAAGGAGGTCATTTAATCTGTTTCTGTTGACCAGAGTTTACTAGACTTGTGCACGTACACTTTGTCCAAAATGTACATTTTTTATGGGATGTCTGACATTTGTTCATGTGATGGATCAGTTCAGCTGAATACTGTCCATGGAAAAATATTTGGAAAACATTTGGAGAAACCAAAAAGGGTGAGAAAATCAGTGTACTGCAAAATATGTACATAATATAAATAATATAAATATTATGTCTATATGTTGCAGTACACTGGAAAAGTAATCAATATAAGAAAAAGAGGAGGAATAGAAAAAAATCTATATTTATAGATTACACACTGATCAGCCACAACATTAAACAGTCCGTTCTTGAATTTCATGTGTTGGAAGCCGGAAAAATGGGAAACGAAAAGATCTGAGTGACATTGACAAGGGCCAAATAGTGATGGCTAGACAACTGGGTCACAGCATCTCCAAAACAAGTGTTGTGAGGTGTTCCTGGTACGCACTGGTTAGTACCTACCAAAAGTGGCGCAAGGTAGGAGAACCAGTGAACCGGCGTAAGGGTCATGGACACCCAGGGCTCCTTGATGTATGTTGGGAGCAAAGGTTAGACCTGGTCTGGTCCAATCACACAGAAGTGCTACTGGTCATGATAGAAAGGTTTCCAAACACACAATGCACCACAGTTTGCTGTGTACGAGGCTGCGAAGCTGCAGACCTGTCAGAAGAGCGCCTTCAATGCGGACATGAGCATCAGACCTGGACCATGGAGCAATGGAAGAAGGTTACCTGGTCTGATGAATCACATTTTCTGGGCAATGGTCTGCTGGGAAACCTTGGGTGCACCTACCTTTGAAACATACCACTTACCTAGAGATTGTTGCAGACCACGTACACCACTTCATGGCAATGGTGTTCTGTGATGGCAGTGGCCTCTTTCAGCAGGATAACGCACCCTGCCACACTGCAAAATGTGTGCAGGAATATTTAAGGAACATGACCGGGCTTTCAAGGTGTTGCCTTGGTCTCCAAATTCCCCAAGTCTCAATCCAACTGAGCGTCTGTGGGATGTGCTGGAACAACAAATCCGATCCATGGAGGCCCAACCTCGCACCTTTCAGGACTTAATGGATCTGCTGCTAATGTATCTGCTAGTGCCAGATACCAAAGGACACTTTCAGAGGTCTTGTGGAGTCCATGCCTCAATGTATCAGAGGCATTTTGGCAGCACCAGGAGGAACTACATGATATTAGGCCGGTGGTTCTAATGTTGTGGCTCAACACTGTATATATATATATAAAATATATAACATATAAATATAATTTTCTGGCTTCTCCTCCTTTTTTCACTGTATTGGTCACTTGGTCTGTGATCTGAACATTTAGTGCCTTCAATTATCTCTTTTTCCATCAATTATAATCTCTTTTTCTTTGGTGGAACTCTGAATATGGAATCATACTAACAAGTTGGGCCATCCAGCTAATCGTTTGTTGTGTTATACATTCACATAGAACAATTCTGCTGAATTTGAATGCACCAGTCTAGAATTTAGCTACATACTGGTCTAGAACTAAAATGTGAGCATTTAATGGATAAAAGAAACAGACACGGACAATCACAATATTTGTTCTTGTGTGAGTCAAAGCTCCCAAAAATTGACCCCAAGCATCGTATAAAAGACAACTCTAGGAAAAGTAATGAAAAAAACCTGTTTCAGTGAAACCGGATACTGATCTTAAAAGTTGCTAGCGTTTAACTTTTGAGATGAGTCCAAATAAAAACAATGCTACATCTTCGCTCTATTAGCGTGTTTTTTATTGACGGACGGCTTGTTACAACAGGAAACTTGCCAAATAAGTGTCAAAGCTCTGTCAGGTCCATAAAGATTTTGGTTCTTCCACTACTGTTTTGGGTGAGGCCAGTGCATAATGCTAGTGTAGGTGGCGGGATTATGGGATTAGGTTCTTTATGAGCAAGCGTGTGTATTTTTCCTTATTTACCATTAACCATTCTGTTGCTGGGAGGACCTAAACATCAGACATGAAGATGCTGTAGAACGGAAACGACTGTCGCATCGGCGACCCATTCACAAAATGTAATCCTTGAATGATTTAAAGTTATGTAACCAATAATCTACTATTTTTACACCAGCGATGTGATATTTAGAATGTAGTTTTATGATATAGAAACTAAGAGAAAATCTTTACACACTGCTAGGTTGTGTCTGTATTGTATCTTAAAAAGTTAACAAATCCTACAAAAATTATCGATTGCCACCAGTCGCAATTGGATGGAATAAATCAATTAACCAGTGGAAGGTCTTGTTTTCAAGCTTTAAAAATAAGGTTTATTCACCAAACTGCAATTTGTGGAGAACCAAGAAGGAATTTGCAAATTTGAAGCCAAACTAGTTGAATGGATACAAAAAACGAAAAAAAACCTGGAGTTTTGCCTATTGTGATCTACAATTTTCAATCCTCTTGTCTCAACAATGCTCGATTTAGTGAATAACCTCCAATAACCTTTTCAGACATTTTTCAGAATTCTGGAGAAGACAATGACTTAAAAAGATTGGAGTTAATAAAGAACTAAAGTGCTAAAGCATTGGCACCGAATTGTGAACAAAATTCCTGAAAAATAAAATCTGTCTGCAATGATTATAATTGTAATATTTATTTTAAAAAAATGCTTCATCAAAGCAGAACAGGTTGCGTGTAATAAGGAGTGTTTTTAGAAAGAGATTAATGTAAACATAATTGGTTTGGGTTAAAAACCTCTCCAAGTCCGCATAGTCCGATTTTACTTAGTTGCGCTTTCGCTACCTGTATTTATAGTGCTGTGGATGGATAGAAATATGGCGTAAAATGAACACCAAACTGCCGAATTCACTATAGAACAGAGTTATTCTATTTGCGTTCCGATAATAATGTAAAACGCCCTTTAACCCCTAATGATCTATCCACTAAAACAAGTTTTGGATAATATCCCAAACATGAAATGTCCAACTTATTTAAAGCTGGTGTTGCAGAAAATGGCAACATTTAAATCAGGTCTGTCACTTCCAGAGAAGTTCATTCAACTTCATTACTTCACCTTGAAAATACATATGCCTTGAAAATACATATTTATTACATTTGCTGGAAGAAATAAACATAATATAAAAAAATTCTGGATAGTATAGTTGCCTTTTAAAAAGTTAAAGAGACACTTTACTGTCCAAATACTAATAAATAAGTAAATAAAATAAAAATAACTGTTAAGTAAATATATCCCAGTTGAAAATATGCACCAATTTAATGTCTAAAATTGGCTCGGAAGAGCTACTGACCTCTTGTCTGCAGCCTTTGCAAGCCCTCCCCTTTTAGCTCCACCCAGACTTTCTGTGGCTGTCCAATCACAGACCTCCCATTGCAGCTCAATGAGTAGTCTTTGCTCTGGGCAATTGGCTGGTTCTTGAGTTTTCCCATACCTCCCAACTGCGTTATCCTGAGAATAGTGGGCAGAGTTAAAGGGAGTGGGCTAGTGATGCTACATGTCAATAGGCTTACTCCAATGGAGTAAGCCCAAGTTAAAGGCAGGCCAGCCTACATGAATGCACGCAAAAATCCACTGACTGTCCATCACTCAGGCCCACTTCTGAGGGCAGATGCAGCATGGAGCCCTGTTTCACGTGGGACAACGGGACAGGACCCAAAAATCGAGACTGTCTTCCAAAATCAGGATGGTTGTAAGGCATGGTTTAGTTCCACTGAGCTAAACAACCAGAAAGTAACAGAACCAGTTGTCTGATTGACAGCCAGGGTTCATTTATATAAGAGCCAATGACTATTGAAATCTGCACCTTATGTCAAGTGAAAAAAGAGGACATACTCAGCAATATAAAGTGCTTTAGGAGTCCGGAGTGTCCCTTTAAATATTCAGTCATTTAAAGGCAGTAAATATTTCATTAAATTGCCTCTTAATCAAATACATAAGTTAAAAAACTTAGACTCAAAGTTTATCCTTGGGCACACAGGTGGAGGAAATATTTGTTTAAAGAAACATAATTATTTTAAATGAAGCGGGAAATTGCTTTGCTGTGTAGAACTCTTTAATTTAAATTACGGGACAAACGGCTTCTCTTTCTCGAAAGAGTCGTTTAAATTTGCACCATTCGTGCAGCCGTTCAGCTCCCAATAAATAACTTTTTCTTATATTGATAAGTGTTTTGTGAACGTCAGTTTAATGGCCTACAAATCCACGTTCAAGCTGGCCGGCTAAGAGACACCAGACTGCACTGGCCAGTGTTTGCCTTTCCTAGTTATTATCTCCCATCGGTCCACACAAGCACACAAGGATTTAAAATCCCAAGAGTTCCGATGAACAATAGAGAGGTCTACCTTCATGTCTCAGGTTGCCCAATATATCTTACTCAAGCAGGACATTTTTTTTTCCATGACAAATGACACAAGTTGGCCCCTGCTAATTAAGCCTTTGCAAATATTTGGAGTTTGCTCGGCTGAGCATCAGTGGTTATGTTATTCTCTATAAACTACTTTCTCATTGCAGGGATTTCAAGTCTTCCCTTTACAGAGCCAACGGACCATCAATTGACCTCTCCATGACTGATCTAATTAGCATCGATGGTTCAAGGAGGTAACGACGCCAGGAGCAGATTGATACATAGAACCTGATATGGTTACTTAGTATGCAGCAGAATGAACCTATTATGGGATATATACACACAATTTAAGATATCATGGTCAGGACGGTGTAAAATCAGGAAAATTCAATACCTTATACCGAGTTTATGTATTAATGTTTTTAACATACTACTATAGTGTTTCCAATGTATTCCACTAATAAACTAAACCATTAATAAAAAAGACAAGTACCCTCTCCCCAAAATGATTTGCTCCCTTAAACTTACCATTGAAAAAGCCGAGTTTTAGTCGCAGTACACAGAACATGCATTATTTAATTTTGCTGCCTCTGAAACTATCAATTTATACACATTTTACATATTGGCACACACAAAATATACAATCTTACACCATTAAAGCGTAATTTCGAGCCTTTGTTCAAATTCCTTTTACTATCTGAGATTTACCTATTAATTAGAGGTGTGTTTAACTCTTTAAGGTAACCATTGCTGGAGATATGTTTTGCCTTGAATGGTTAAAATGACAAGCCGTGCACCCAGAACACTTCGTCAATCTCAGGTGTGGCTATAGTGGTCCTTTAAAGAGTAAATAGGAAAGGAAAGGCACAGAGATTGGTTTTTATGATCCGCTGCTTTTTGATTCACATTCGCACATAACACAAGACAAAGTATTCCTTCGGCTGTTTAACCCCTTAAGGACCAAACTTCTGGAATAAAAGGGAATCATGACATGTCACACATGTCATGTGTCCTTAAGGGGTTAAACCATATGCCATGATCAGAGCATGTTACTATAGTGGTTATGGTGAAAGGAGTCTTTGAATACAATCTACCCAGTTTTTTCAAACAAGTTTTGAAAACAAATATAGGCCTGTTCTGGGGCCACAGATCCAAGGCTCTTCTAAACTGTTGAAACAAAGTAGTAGTTTCATTCTGAATTATCTGTACAAATCCACCCAAATTGGGACATCAATTAATGGCTGTGAGTGCTGGGGGTGGTTGAGGGGCATTGCATTCTGGGTATATTCTTAATGTCAAACTCAGAGTTATCCGCTAAATGGGGAATTGTTGAGAATTCCTCAGAGAGCTGCAAATTTCAGGCTAAAAAATGTGAAAACAATCTCTAATTTATCTGAAGTTTCCAGATCTATTTTTTTTTTTTTTGCCTAAAACGTTTAATTCGCTGCTCAAATTTGAGCAGTTCCTCTTTTAGTGACAAGACCCTAATAATTTCAGGAGCAGTACTTGCACCTCTACTACAGAACAACCAAATAACACTAATTTGACATGCACTATTTATATATAAATTAATTTAGACCTTTAAAGGGCACTTAGAGCACGCCTTTAATGGTCGGTAAAATTTAATAATGAAAATGAGTGAGAGGGAGCTGAAAAGGTGGGGGTTAAGTAATCTGGCTGAATTCCTCATATCTAAGGTCATATAACCTATTAGAGGTGTTTAAGGGGGAGGTGAGGAGGGCAGGCACAGGTCACGCTATACTTTCACAAGTAGATGGCTATCTGTCTTTTTTTGATCACCTACAAGACAAATCTACTGTGAAAACAACCCAAAGGGCACAGAGACTCGTTGATCTGTGCGCTGTCTGACCATCTTTCTTAAATTCAACAAGGCTGTGGTTCACGTCCACTAAAATGGGATTGCAACAAAATTTCCATTTACCTTTGTTTAAAAATATGTTTCTTTTAACATTCACAGTTATTCCAAATAGCTTTCATTCACATAGTGTCAACAAGTTTAGCTGCAATACATTTATTATTATTAGTTATATAGCGCCAACAACATCCACAGCGCTGTACAATGGGTGGATTAACAGACACATAATTGTAACCAGACAAGTTTGATGCACAGAAACAGAGGGATTGAGGGCTCTGCTCAGTGAGTTTACATGCTAGAGGGAGTGGGGTATAGTAACAGAGGGATTGAGGGTCCTGCTCAGTGAGTTTACATGTTAGAGGGAGTGGGGTATAGTGACACAGTAACAGAGGGATTGAGGGCCCTGCTCAGTGAGCTTACATGTTAGAGGGAGTGGGGTATAGTGACACAGTAACAGAGGGATTGAGGGCCTGCTCAGTGAGTTTACATGTTAGAGGGAGTGGGTATAGTGACACAGTAACAGAGGGATTGAGGGCCTGCTCAGTGAGTTTACATGTTAGAGGGAGTGGGGTATAGTGACACAGTAACAGAGGGATTGAGGGCCTGCTCAGTGAGTTTACATGTTAGAGGGGGTGGGGGTATAGTGGACACAGTAACAGAGGGATTGAGGGCCTGCTCAGTGAGTTTACATGTTAGGAGGGAGTGGGGTATAGTGACACAGTAACAGAGGGATTGAGGGCCTGCTCAGTGAGTTTACATGTTAGAGGGAGTGGGGTATAGTGACACAGTAACAGAGGGATTGAGGGTCCTGCTCAGTGAGTTTACATGTTAGAGGGAGTGGGGTATAGTGACACAGTAACAGAGGGATTGAGGGCCCTGCTCAGTGAGTTTACATGTTAGAGGGGGTGGGGTATAGTGACTCAGTAACAGAGGGATTGAGGGCCCCGCTCAGTGAGTTTACATGTTAGAGGGAGTGGGGTATAGTGACACAGTAACAGAGGGGATTGAGGGGCCTGCTCAGTGAGTTTACATGTTAGAGGGAGTGGGGTATAGTGACACAGTAACAGAGGGATTGAGGGCCCTGCTCAGTGAGTTTACATGTTAGAGGGGTGGGGTATAGTGACACAGTAACAGAGGGATTGAGAGCCCTGATCAATGAGCTTACATGCTATAGGGAGTGGGGTATAGTGACACAGTAACAGAGGGATTGAGGGCCCTGCTCAGTGAGTTTACATGTTAGAGGGAGTGGGGTATAGTGACACAGTAACAGAGGGATTGAGGGCCTGCTCAGTGAGTTTACATGTTAGAGGGAGTGGGGTATAGTGACACAGTAACAAAGGGATTGAGGCCTGCTCAGTGAGTTTACATGTTAGAGGGAGTGGGGTATGGTGACACAGTAACAGAGGGATTGAGGGCCCTGCTCAGTGAGTTTACATGTTAGAGGGAGTGGGGTATAGTGACACAGTAACAGAGGGATTGAGGGCCCTGCTCAGTGAGTTTACATGTTAGAGGGAGTGGGGTATAGTGACACAGTAACAGAGGGATTGAGGGCCCTGCTCAGTGAGTTTACATGTTAGAGGGAGTGGGGTATAGTGACACAGTAACAGAGGGATTGAGGGCCCTGCTCAGTGAGTTTACATGTTAGAGGGAGTGGGGTATAGTGACACAGTAACAGAGGGATTGAGGGCCTGCTCAGTGAGTTTACATGTTAGAGGGAGTGGGGTATAGTGACACAGTAACAGAGGGATTGAGGGCCCTGCTCAGTGAGTTTACATGTTAGAGGGAGTGGGGTATAGTGACACAGTAACAGAGGGATTGAGGGCCTGCTCAGTGAGTTTACATGTTAGAGGGAGTGGGGTATAGTGACACAGTAACAGAGGGATTGAGGGCCTGCTCAGTGAGTTTACATGTTAGAGGGAGTGGGGTATAGTGACACAGTAACAGAGAGATTGAGGGCTCTGCTCAGTGAGCTTACATGTTAGAGGGAGTGAGGTATAGTGACAGTAACAGAGGGATTGAGGGCCCCGCTCAGTGAGTTTATGTTCAGAGGGGTGGGGTATGTGAAGTGACACACGTGGCTTGGGGGATTGAGGGGGCCTGCTCGGTGAGTTTACATGTTGGGGGTGGGGTATAGTGACACAGTAACAGAGGGATTGAGGGCCTGCTCAGTGAGTTTACATGTTAGGGGGTGGGGTTATGGTGAGCGGTAACAGGAGTTGGGGGCCCTGCTCAGTGAGTTTACATGCTAGGAGGGGTGGGGTATAGTGACACAGTAACAGAGGATTGAGGCCCTTTCAGTGGTTTACACATGTTAGGGGTGGGGTATAGTGACACAGTAACAGAGGTTGAGGCCCTGCTCCCGGTGAGTTTACATGCCAGAGGGTGGGGTATGATGACACAGTAACAGGAGTTGAGGGGTCCTGCTCAGGTGAGTTTACATGTTGGGAGTGGGGTATAGTGACACAGTAACAGAGGGACTCGGGGCCCTGCTCAGTGAGTTTACATGTTAGAGGGAGTGGGGTATAGTGACACAGTAACAGAGGGATTGAGGCCCTGCTCAGTGAGTTTACATGTTAGAGGGAGTGGGGTATAGTGACACAGTAACAGAGGGATTGAGGGCCCTGCTCAGTGAGTTTACATGTTAGAGGGAGTGGGGTATAGTGACACAGTAACAGGGGGATTGAGGGCCTGCTCAGTGAGTTTACATGTTAGAGGGAGTGGGGTATAGTGACACAGTAACAGAGGGATTGAGGGCCCTGCTCAGTGAGTTTACATGTTAGAGGGAGTGGGGTATAGTGACACAGTAACAGAGGGATTGAGGGCCTGCTCAGTGAGTTTACATGTTAGAGGGAGTGGGGTATAGTGACACAGTAACAGGGATTGAGGGCCCTGCTCTACATGTTAGAGGGAGTGGGGTATAGTGACACAGTAACAGAGGGATTGAGGGCCTGCTCAGTGAGTTTACATGTTAGAGGGAGTGGGGTATAGTGACACAGTAACAGAGGGATTGAGGGCCTGCTCAGTGAGTTTACATGTTAGAGGGAGTGGGGTATAGTGACACAGTAACAGAGGGATTGAGGGCCTGCTCAGTGAGTTTACATGTTAGAGGGAGTGGGGTACAGTGACACAGTAACAGAGGGATTGAGGGCCTGCTCAGTGAGTTTACATGTTAGAGGGAGTGGGGTATAGTGACACAGTAACAGAGGGATTGAGGGCCCTGCAGTGAGTTTACATGTTAGAGGGGTGGGGTATAGTGACACAGTAACAGAGGGATTGAGGCCTGCTCAGTGAGTTTACATGCTAGAGAGTGGGGTATAGTGACACAGTAACAGAGGGATTGAGGGCCTGCTCAGTGAGTTTACATGTTAGAGGGAGTGGGGTATAGTGACACAGTAACAGAGGGATTGAGGGCCTGCTCAGTGAGTTTACATGTTAGAGGGAGTGGGGTATAGTGACAGTAACAGAGGGATTGAGGGCCTGCTCAGTGAGTTTACATGTTAGAGGGAGTGGGGTATAGTGACACAGTAACAGAGGGATTGAGGGCCTGCTCAGTGAGTTTACATGTTAGAGGGAGTGGGGTATAGTGACACAGTAACAGAGGGATTGAGGGCCCTGCTCAGTGAGTTTACATGTTAGAGGGAGTGGGGTATAGTGACACAGTAACAGAGGGATTGAGGGCCCTGCTCAGTGAGTTTACATGTTAGAGGGAGTGGGGTATAGTGACACAGTAACAGAGGGATTGAGGGCCTGCTCAGTGAGTTTACATGTTAGAGGGAGTGGGGTATAGTGACACAGTAACAGAGGGATTGAGGGCCCTGCTCAGTGAGTTTACATGTTAGAGGGAGTGGGGTATAGTGACACAGTAACAGAGGGATTGAGGGCCCTGCTCAGTGAGGTTACATGTTAGAGGGAGTGGGGTATAGTGACACAGTAACAGAGGGATTGAGGGTCCTGCTCAGTGAGTTTACATGTTAGAGGGAGTGGGGTATAGTGACACAGTAACAGAGGGATTGAGGGGCCTGCTCAGTGAGTTTACATGTTAGAGGGAGTGGGGTATAGTGACACAGTAACAGAGGGATTGAGGCCCTGCTCAGTGAGTTTACATGTTAGAGGGAGTGGGGTATAGTGACACAGTAACAGAGGGATTGAGGGTCCTGCTCAGTGAGTTTACATGTTAGAGGGAGTGGGGTAAAGAGACGCTAAAGGTAAGGAAAGCATTAAAGCATTATATCTGAATTTAATCACTGGATATTAAGTTAAATTGACAAAGAGTCTTCCAACTTTAGACTAAAATACTCAAACTGAGAAATGTAACTCACTTAATTGAAAACGTACCCAAAGACCATAAAAAGCAGTAAATTTAAAAAAATTACTTCAAATAACTAAATTTAGACCAAAATATCTAGAAATTTGTAAATAATAGAAGTGAAAAGTGCTGAGAATCAGTTGCAGAATTACGCAACATCCTTGTTGATTCACCATAATTCACAGTTTAGTGAATACGTTCTTTGATGTTGCTCTTTAAACGTTGGAGCACTAATCTGTGTAGGTGAGTTCATCCTACGACAGCGGGACTGGAGTCGTAGCAGGTGGAATTAATATGACCCTTACATCAGAAGATAGATTTATAGTTTGTAGGTAATAAATTAGAGGCTGAATGTGAGCATTTAAAAGCTGTGAGAATTATGTTTGCAATGCTTTATTTTGTTTTAAAAAGGGTTTTATTAGATGAGTAGGTGGAAGAGTCCCTTTAAGACCATGTTTAAATGTTAATTTAAGTATAGAACATTTTAATGATACATCCCTCGTAAGCTACATAACCAGCCTTGAAGCGAGAGGGCTCAAAGAGATCAAATGATTCTTTGTGGTATCATCAACTGCAAATAATGAGATACTGGCTTCTAGTAAAGATATCTACAATGATATAAAGAACTCATTTTCAAACTCTGACAATGCTTTGTATTTCTAACATTATAGTGTTCCTTTAAGTAAAAGAAAGGACCAGGCATTCCAAATTCTGTTTTAAGGGTTGCGAAATCAGTTTCCGGTTACTAATATACAGAGGTTGGAGTGCCTGGTCGTTCCTTTAACTGGAGAACTGTTGGGATAATTGGCCATTGAACATTAGACTTGTGAATTCGGTTTTAAATGAATTGGAATTCTTTTGAATTTTGGGTAAATGGTGGGTCAACCAAATTTCATGTCTCCGATGCGCCATATGGTCGTATTGAGAACAAACGAGCTGGACAACAGATGAGCCTATTCGTTCATTTCGTGATTCGGAATTCCGCCTATGGAGCCAAAAAGACATCATTGTTAGGGGCGGCCATTAAATATGAATTTATTTACAAATTGAGTTCGAAATTACTGGAAGATGGAAAAAGAGGAGGTCCAGTAAAGAAGCTATGTTTATTTATTAAGTAATACAAATATATTTACTACTGCTCTGTTTTTAAAAAAACAATACTGAAGTGGAAGAACATTTCTGATGTCTTGGATATACCCCCCAGAATTCATCAACTTGATGGGAACTGACCAGATAATTTACTATTTTATAACTGAGCTAGAAACATGAGTGAGTGGCCCATGTCCCTCCAGTTTGTCTAGTTTGTTCTATAATTTGATAATTAATTCCCTGGTCTACATTTGTCTTAATTTTGATATTTGAATTTCAATTTGCTGCAATTAAGCATTTATCTTTCAGTGAATCGAGTATCAGTCTCACAGTGCAGCTGCGTTTCCTTCACTATTTAAACAACTAAATAAATAACTATTTTTATTTACCTTACCTTTTTTTCCCTATCGAGCAGGTCTTGCACGGGCCATCACTTCTCTCCGACTGAGATCATTCTTAGCAATTATCTCAGCCAATGCAATGCCTTCCATAAGGAAGCATTGGTGACTATTGCGCATGCGTGGCAATCACAGCACTACTTCTTATAGAGATGCAATGAATCAAGAGTGTGGCGATGCTGAATGTTGGTCCTGCAATGTTTGCCGTACCGTGATTAGGAAGCCCTTCTAGTGAGAGTCTGAGTGACAATCACTAGAGGTGGCATTAGGCAGCAATGCCAACATTGCCTTTTCTCAGGAAAGAGCTGGCAGAGTGGTTTTGGTGTCTAGAGTGTCAAATTAAAGAATATCTTAAGATACCTATTTAAAGTGAGATCCGCCAATGTATTAAAATTGATTTATTTTCATATTATGTTTGCAACCCCCTTTTTGATTAATAAATCCCTACGGCTAAACACAGAACGTTTCAAATTTGTTTATATCTGTATTTTTGTTGCGATTTGTTTATTTCTCCGTCCCGTAAGCTTTTGTATGGCATAGAGCCCCCAGATTAAATCAAACATTATTTAATTTTATCAGCCAGCTTTCCTGTAAATCATTCCCAATCTTCGCGTTTTCCCAATATGAAGAGTGAATGTTTACAGTTCTGTCTGAATGAGTCCTGGGATCTGTTTACTAATTATGCATAAACCCTCTAATCCAGGGATAATTTAGATAAGCCGTGATAAGGTTACAGGTTTGCATTTTTTAATAAGCACTTTTAGTCACTAAAAATAATATAAGGACTAAACTGTGTAATCAGAAAATAGCTTCCTGTTTTGGAGAAAATCACAATTTTCTTTGCTATTCCATTACAGCATAAGCTTTGTTTTACAGGCTGATTATCTGCGATGGCAAAGATCTCTATCTTTCCTTACTTTGTTCTGCCTGTTGGAGATAGTTTTTTAAAATACCTGTCGTTGTTGTAATGATAGAGATTTCGTAAAAACTCTCAGTAGTATTTTACATGAGAGATGGCATATCAGTCCAGTACATTTAGTGGCTTATTTTAAACCTGCACTGTTAATACATAGAGCATAAGTAAACAATGAGACTGTAGAAACTGAATTTCTAAATGTTGTTCATAATAGCTGAGTTGGTTGTCCAAACTGTCTAGAATTTTAGTTTCACTACGAATTTCTGATAATTTATAATTTTGTGAGTATCCCTGTTAGACGTTGTAGGTGTTAGTCATATTTGGTACAATCACAGCCGCAGACAACCTACTTTGATTCAAATGTTATTTGAGTACAATTCCTATCATCCACGATGTTTACTTAAGCAAATGCTAAGTCATTAATGGATCAGTCATTTAAAGAGATTTAAAAAAAAAAAACAATGGTGTTTTTCTGGATCTGTTTGTCCTCGCTATTCTGACTAAGAATACACACTGTATTTTGTAATTCTCCTCACGTACAGGTGTATTAGTAATCAGTTTAGGGGCCCACTCGATATGATATCACTCCGTTATCACAAATGATCCGTAGCTCTGTGCCAAGCTGGAGTGATTCATACCAGTACCATAGCGCTCGGTCGATTTGTCAGAGTCACGCATTGCCCACACTGCCAAATCAGAAGAAAAGCACTTCTTGCTGATAACGTAACCTGAGATAAGTGGTAACTTTCCTGGCTTACGGCTGTTGGCATCACTGCTAAATGTGTGCACAGGCCGATACGAGGTGTTAGTATTAATTGGTGATATACAGGGTAAACAAATGACAAAAAAAACAGTATACTTGTGTAAATGGAACTTTTGCATTTTTTTATGGTCATAGGTGAGCTGGTAAAGAGGGCATGTTCACCATCAGAATAAAAAATTCAAATCCGAGGCTGGGCATTGTGGATACAATAAATCCCACTAAATGTCCAAACTTCTAAGGTGCCTCATTACCCACAAACAGGCAAAATCTCTGATGAGAATTAAAGAAAGACTCCAGAATCAACATTGATAGACGTTATTGTTGTATTTAAACATTTAACTGACTGGAAAGTGCTGAAGGGCTCTGTATGTGAATAGCAACCTTACTTCTTAAAGACTTTTCTGTTAGCGTTTCTTCAGGAATTTGCCATAATATGGCCCTCTGGAGGCAGTCCTCTTGCCATATCACTCGCCTCCTTCAGAAGTTGAATATTCCCAACAGATGGTGCTCATCCACTGTCTTTTGGTGGAAAAGGGTGGACTTCCACAGAGGTTTGAAGCTGCCATAGGCCTACTTCTCACTGACCCTAGGACAGGGCAGCAACAAACCCAACATCACTGGGATGTTAGTAAAATGGTCCTCTTTGGACTTTGATGAGTGAGTTTGTCTGAGGAATATGGGGATACAATGTGTTATATATTGTTAGTATATTAACCTGTTTCATATTTTATATTGTTCCAGTGCTGCTGATAACTAGTGATGTCCCGAACGGTTCGCCGAACGGTTCGCCGTGGACGGCGAACATATGCGCTGTTCGGTCCGCCCCCTATGTCATCATTGAGTAAACTTTGACCCTGTACCTCACAGTCAGCAGACACATTCCAGCCAATCAGCAGCAGACCCTCCCTCCCAGACCCTCCCACCTCCTGGACAGCATCCATTTTACATTCATTGTGAAGCTGCATTCTTAGTGAGCTGTCCAGGAGGTGGGAGGTCTGGAGGAAGTCTGCTACTGATTGGCTGGAATGTTCATGGAATGGATAAAACTTACCAGGAAAGGTTAAAGGATCTTAACATGTATAGCTTGGAGGAAAGACGAGACAGGGGGATATGATAGAAACATTTAAATATATAAAGGGAATCAACACAGTAAAGGAGGAGACTATATTTAAAAGAAGAAAAACTACCACAACAAGAGGACATAGTCTTAAATTAGAGGGACAAAGGTTTAAAAATAATATCAGGAAGTATTACTTTACTGAGAGGGTAGTGGATGCATGGAATAGCCTTCCAGCTGAAGTGGTAGAGGTTAACACAGTAAAGGAGTTTAAGCATGCGTGGGATAGGCATAAGGCTATCCTAACTATAAAATAAGACTAGGGACTAATGAAAGTATTTAGAAAATTGGGCAGACTAGATGGGCCGAATGGTTCTTATCTGCCGTCACATTCTATGTTTCTATGTTTCTATGTGTCTGTTGACTGTGAGGTACAGGGTCAAAGTTTACTCAATGATGACGAATAGGGGGCGGACCGAACAGCGCATATGTTCGCCGTCCACGGTGAACCGTTCGGCGAACCGTTCGGGAAATCACTACGGATAACCCTTTTCTCAACATGTTAGTAGTGTGCCTTACCCTCTAGCGTACCATCTAATTGCTATATCTAATTTGTATGTTGCTGCTTCCCTACCATCTATTGATATGATATTTTAGTTCTGAGCTGAGGTGAACAATGCTTTCCTTTCTTTTTCCATTCATAGGCGACTCTATAAGTGTTTCCTAATTGGTCTATGTGGGGTCTTAAGCGTGTTTTCTAATTTTCTATGTTGCATTTTTTTATCTACCGCATATATTTCAATAAATAATTGCTATAAAATGAATCATGGACAAGTCTTGGAGATTCAATTTTAACTGTGCTTATATTGATGGGGAAAAAGGAGACGAACGGCTGGGGACAGTCACTAAATATTGATTTTATTTATAGATCAAGTGATAAGCTATAGAGGAAAAAACAGGAGAAGTAGAAACAAAATATATATATACCTTTATATATTTTATATTTATATGTTATATATTAAATAAATACATAATATATTAAAATAGAAATATAGATTCAGTTCCTGAATCGGCATTTGTCCGAACCGAACCGTCATTTTTGGGTATCCCAAAAATGTTCTATCTTCAAAAACATATTGTCAGAATCGAAAATCCGTCACAAACACTTTCCATGTTATAATATCTTTGTTAACATTACTGTATTTTTTTTAGTTGACTCTTATTGGTTTACTGGTAACTGTCATTACTGCACAATTGTCTTCCCAAAATATCACTACTGTTTAAAGTTAGCTAATCTCACATTAAAATCCACGGTAATAATGTGTTCTAACTTCTAACACAAAGCTAAATCATTCTCAGCCCTTCCATAGATCATCAACACATCCCTAAATAATCACAATCACAATTTCCTATATTCCTCAGCGCTAACAGCTATACAATAGGTAATCAAGACAAACATTTCATTCTAACATAACGTATCACACATGGGAACAGTAGGTGAAGAGCTACTCAAGTGTACTCGGTTTGTTCCCATAAACACGCTCATTCAGATATCCCCACAGAAAGCAATCGGGAGCTAACATGGCAGCCGAATAATCAGGGAATTTCTTGACATTATTCTCTCGCTGACGACCACTATTTTTAAATTATCCAGGATGAATCTCCCAAGTCTCAGTAATAATATGTACCTGCAACAAAAGAATTGAACTACTAACAAATAAGTTATTTACCTGTCAAATCCTACTCTGAGTTTTGGCCCACCCTATATTTTATTGAGCACCCAAAAAAATAGCAGAACAGAAATAGCTTGGTGCTTTGGGGCAATGACAGTTAGTGCATTTCACAGCCTGTGGATGGCTGCACATCAGTCAATTTGTCATTCAGCTTAACAAAGAGATCTGTCACAAAGTCGGTATTTTGGAAAGGTCTTCACCGTCCTGTTCTACTGATTGGTTTTCTCCAGCCATCAAAAGCATTTATTCCTTTGTAGTCTAGCTACTGGGCATACATTATCAGATCTCTTCCATCTCTGGGACAGTTACAATGCTCACCTTTTTAATGTTCCCAACTTGTTCCCATCTATGACACGTATATCTTCAAACTCTGATGCATATCTCGACTCCTTCCAATTCCAGCTATTCCTTTAAGTTTTTATCTAACGAGACGTCATGCCCAAGAGGCACGAATTTCACTACAAGGTCACTTGGGCTAATTGATATCTAGCCCCCTGTCTTAGAACACCTGCAAATTTCATATATTTATACTTGCTATATTTCAAGAAAATTTCATATTTACTCCTCTGAGGTTCCGAATAAATGATTGGTTAACAAGTTTAGTGTTTTTTTTTCTTTTACTTAATCAAAAATGAAGGAAAACTAACAGAGGAATAAAACAACTTAGGTAAAAATAGTCACATTGGAACATTTCTACCAATCAGATATTTATTAAATTTGGCAGTTTTTCTCAATAATTTGCAATTTTCTAAGGTGTTCTTTACAATTGCCATTTTAGTGACTACACCAACGAGTGTGACTTTGCATATAGCAAACCTTTATTTATTTATTTTAAAATTTAAAAAAACTGATAAAATGAGTCAGAATGTGAAATCAGGGGGGCATGGCTTGGCGCCGAACGACAATGGTGGCGTAATCCCCGCGCTCCGAGCCCTGCCGACAAAATCCGCATACACCAGCACACCCAGAGACCTAATGGGCCGCACAAAGCGATCAACAATGACCCCTACCACACCGAGGATGCAAGGTGAGGGTCCGTCTGCCTCCATCCACAGCTACCTGCACACGCCGGGGCTCCTCGCCTCACACCACGAGGCATCCAACATGGCGCCCTCCTCACCAGGATCAACTGTCTCCGAGGACAGCCTGCTCACTGCCGCCGGTCCCCGAGATCAGGGGAATCCCACACCGGATTGGTATGCACTGTTCACCTCCCTGCCAAAAAAAGAAGACCTCCAATCAATAGTGCAGGAGGTTAAAACAACCCTCAGAACAGAGATCGCCTCCTTGAGCACTTCCTTGCAGGATTTGGAGGGAAGAGTGACAGCGCTGGAAAATGCAGGCCCCACAATGCAGGTACATCACCCCAATCACTCCTATGACAGGCAACTCACTGACCTGTAGCCCATGTAGAAGATCTATACAACAGGAGCCGCAAGAACAATATTAGAATACGAGGACTCCGAGAACCCATAGGCCCAGAAAACCTAAGGGAGATACTGATCCCACTGTTTAATCTGACACTGCACAGACCCCCAGAAGCTCGTCTGTATATAGATAGGGTACACCGTGCCCTCCGCCCAAAGCCACCACCATTAGCCCCATCGCAAGATGTCATCTGCTACATTCAAGACACTCAGCTAAAGGAAGATATCATGAAAGAAGCAAGGAGGGAAAGATCCTGGCGGTACAAGGGCCAAACTGTGGAGTTGTACAACGACCTCTCCCATCTCACCCTACAAACTCGCAGGGCCCTCCGCCCTATCACCACACTACTCCAGGGCGACCAGATAAGGTACCGGTGGCACTTCCTGTTCACGCTCACGGCACGCAATGACAACATAGAAGCCTCAATCCGGCTTCCAGCGGACGTTCCCATCTTACTAAACACCTTGAGACTGCCGGCCACCCCGGTAATGGACTGGACTGATTGCACCCTCAATGAAAGATATCTGGGCAGACCGGTGGCCCTTGTGTTGGGAGCGGACGGGCTGGTCGGGGATACAGTACCACCCCACCAGGGCTCCCATGAAGAGTAATACACAGAGCCCCCGTTATGGGCGCACCAGATGAGCAGCACAAGAGATGCCCCACGAACCACCCAGCGCACCTTACCCCTTGGAAATGGACCTGCAATGACCCTACCACAGATCATCTCTTTATTCTTCTCCTTCTCCCTCCCACATGGCACCTCCAACAGCAAGAAGGCCACCTGTGCCTATATGGCTCCCAGAAACTATGCAGAGACTTCGACAGTCTAACAAATGGGACTACGCGGAGCATACCACAGAGGGGGGGATTGTTTTTTCTTCCTTACCCCCACCTCCTCCAACTTTCCCCCTATCTACCAAAGCTTAGAAATGCCAGATCTGAAAGGGTCTTTTCCAGAACTGATGGAGCCGCCACGCACCAACGCAGACCCTGGGAGCTCCCCCCCACACGGACGTGGTATCGTATAACTGCAATGCTCTGTAGCTTACCCTCTCTACATTGGACCACTTGAGGGGGAGGGCATCAGCGGATGGGGGAGAAAGTCCCCTACCCTCTGAGACTATTGACTGACACCCACACCACACCGCTTGACAGGGCTAACAGAGACCATGACAGCAACTCCACGACTGTCTGATGATATCTGCCCACTGAGACTTAGATTGTCGACAAATGTGCACCCCCCGCAGGTGACTCCCACGGCACTCAACAAACTGGGCAAACCACCGCTCACAAACAATGGACGGACCACCCTGACTTAACCCTGGCCCCGTACACTTGGGCACACCCCCCTGAGTCGCCACCAGTCCCCACAGTAGGACGCCAGGAGCCCGAACCCACTCACCCACCATAACCCCTCCCCCGACCAAATCCTGAGACCCCGACCCACTACCGACCCAATGTGCCCACACCCTAGCACACACTGATGACCCTATGGGACCTCATTACAGGAAGGGGACACACGAAAATGGTGCCATGACTGGTGACTTCCGCCATGGGTCTTTGTCACTAAAGGCTTGAAAGGTCAAAGTCCAGATAAAAGGTTACTGCTTGCTAAATGTTAAGGTTAACACGGATCTTTATCACCAAATGTTTATACTGACAATGCCTAGATAAATGGTAACTGATTGCTAAATGTTAAAGCTCACACGGGTCGGCATAACCAAGTGTTTAAACTGACAATTCCTAGATAAATGGTTACTAATTGCTAAATGTTAAGGTTACCACGGATTTATATCGTTCAATGTTTATACTGACAAAGCCTAGATACATGGTAACTGACTACTACATGTTAAGGCTGAAACGGGTCTGCACAACTAAATGTTTAAACTAACTAAGCCTAGATAAATGGTTACTAAGTGCTAAATGTTAAGGTTAACATGGATCTTTATCGCTAAATGTTTATACCGACACTGCCTAGATAAAGGGTTACTAATTGCTCAATGTTAAGGTTAAATGCAACCGTTGTTGCACAAATTGCGTTACTACTGGCTGCTTAAGGTCTCTATACTAACTGTACGCGCCCTGATGGCAGGGCTCAGACACTTCCAACACTTGTTCGAACCGACAACCCACTGACTTTGCCAGAGTGCAGAGACTCGCCACACACGCCCCCACGGTTTACTGCCCTCCCACAGGGCGAGCTCACTGGACCCGCAACCCCCACGTGAGCCCCCACCCTAGAGGCAGACCACCCCTTTTTACCATCTCTACTGTCCCCACTCTCGACGCAGAAGAGAGACACAGACAAAGGGAGACATTACACATTGGACGACCAAGATCCAGACCACCCCAAACTCACTCTAAATCTCCCACGCACACAATCAACACAACTGCAGATTCCGCAGCCACAGGGAGAAACAGACAAAGAGAAATACCTAGCAAAAGCTTCTCAGAACTCCGACCATCCCACGACTACCCGACACCCCAACCACCCCCCCTAACCCCTCTCCCGAACACAGTAAGGAAAAACAACCAGGGAGAAACATTCCACACCAGACAATCAGCAATCAAGCCCTCATAACACTCATCACACACACTTAACACATGCCACACTCCTGCACCAACACACAACGCTTCCCTGCGTGCCCCTGGCGGAGACCACCCGAGGGGGCCCGCCGGACGCACGTAGGAGACCACCCAGACCACATGCCCCCACCCCCCCTGAACACAGGGCATCAGGGCTGGCCCACGCGCCCGCTGGCGCAAACATGGCTTCTCCCTGGCTACAACCCCCCTGCAGACACAAGAAGACACCCCAATCGGACCTCAGAATCTACACGATCAACGCCAAAGGACTCAACTCCCCACAGAAACGAGCAAAGGCACTGAGAGAACTGAAATCCCTGCACATTTCCACTGCATTCTTCGAAAAAAGCACTTTCAAACAGCCAAACACCCCAGATTCTCAAATAAACACTACCCACTGAGCTTCCATGCCACCAATCCAGACTCCAAGACCAAAGGCGTAACAATACTCTTCGCGGCGGACATACCGTTCCGCAAAGGAGAGGAGCTCGCGGATCCAGGAGGCAGATTTCTCTTCCTGAAAGGTATTATACACAACACGCGATTCACGTTCGCCAACTTATACCTCCCGAACAAGGGACAAAAATCTTTCCTAGGGAAAACCCTCGCATTGCTAGACTCCTTCAGTGATGGCAAACTAATCCTCGGAGGAGACTTCAATGCACCGCTAGAACCTAAACTGGACACCTCAACAGGCCACTCGACCCTCCCGAGCCATGTCCTCAGGGGCATGAAAGCCACCCTACACGAACTCCAGCTGTCAGATTGCTGGAGTGCCCTACACCACCAAGAGAAAGATTACACCTTCTTCTCCCCCCCCCCACAACTCATATGCTCGAATTGACTATCTGTTCCTCCAGCACCGCCACCTGGACGACCTCCTTACAGCAACGATAACCCCCATGACCTGGTCGGACGATGCCCCGGTCATCATCACACTCACCTCACCAATTCCATTCCAGAAACACTGGAATTGGAGACTGAACGAATCGCTATTAGAAGACCCCCTAATTCAACAAGAGGTGAAAACACACATAGACCAATTCTTCCAAACAAACAGCACGCCGGACTCCTCCCCGGATAAGATCTGGGAAGCACACAAATGTATGATCAGGGGCATCCTGATCAGACATGGCGTGCAGCGCAAGCGACAACGCACCCAAGAAACCGCTGAACTGGCACGAAAGGTGGCAGACCTGGAGAAGCAACATAAGTCCACCATGGACGATGATACATACTCACAACTAGTCATCGCCAGGGCAAAACTCAACTCACACCTATCTCAGAAGATCGCATTTCAATTCAGGCAAACGCAGAAGACTTTCTACGAATACGGTAACAAAAGTGGGAAATTACTAGCGAGAGCCCTGAGGAAAATCAGACAAAAAAGCTTCATATCTGAGATCAAACATAATGGTACCACCCACAACACACCGAAATCAATAGCGGAAGGATTCCGCACTTACTACGAAGCACTATACAACCTCCACAGCCAAGACAATGCCAGGGAGGGGTCGGACACCACCAAGACCCAAAAAGGAAAAGAGTACCTCACCAAAGAAACACTACCCACAACACGATGGACACAGACACGGCCGATGCCATGGAGGAGCCAATCACAACGGAAGAAATATCACAGACCCTGAAAATGGCCAAAAATGGGAAAAGTCCAGGCCCGGACAGCTTCACAATCAAATACTACATACCGCGAATCATCCCGCACCTATTGAACATGCTTAACGCACTCAGAAAAGGGGGACCCTCGACCACAACACCCTGAGAGCATACATAGTGGTGCTACCCAAAGAAGGCAAAGACCCCAAGACTTGCCCGAGCTATAGGCCAATCTCCCTGTTGAACACCGACCTGAAACTATTCGCAAAGGTTCTGGCACTCCGACTCCAACCAACCCTGCCACAATTGATCCATCCAGACCAGGTAGGGTTCATCAGCAATAGAGAAGCTAGAGACAATACCACCAAAGTAATTAACTTGATACAGGCGGCCAAGAGCAAACAGACGCCCGCACTCCTGTTCTCTGTACGGATGCGGAGAAGGCGTTTGACAGGGTAGATTGGACCTTCCTCTTTGCAACGCTACAACACTTAGGACTGGGACCGAACACGAGGAGGTGGATAGAAGCTCTATACAATGCACTGTCCGCACAAGTCTACGTGAACAGCACATTATCTACACCATTTCAGATACACAACGGCACCTGGCAGGGCTGCCCCCTCTCGCCTCTTCTGTTCGTGTTAAGCCTAGAACCCTTCCTGAACGCGATCCGCACCAGACCGGATATCGGGGGCATAAAAGGCAAATGGGGGGAAAGCAAAATCTCAGCCTACGCCGAAGTTCTGCTGTTCACGGTCCGAGACTCGCAAACATCACTCCCGGCTATCATGCAGGAATTCGAAAAGTACGGCTCACTATCCAACCTCTGCATTAATTACTCCAAGTCGGCGATCCTACACCTGGGATGCGACCGCACCCTGATCACGACCCTTAAAGCACGATTCCAGCTCCATTGGCGCAAGGACGAACTCAAATATTTAGGCATATGGCTCACTGCAGACCCCTCCCACCTGTTCAGGCAAAACTACCCCCCCCCCTCCTGGAACACATACTCAAAGACCTAGCAGAATGGGATGTACCACACATCACCTGGTTCGGCAGAGTAAACGTTCTTAAAATGAACGTCCTTCCACGCTTCCTATACGTACTCCAAACGCTCCCGATCCTTATCCCGCAATTCTTCCTGGTCCAGGCTCACAAAGACTTCACGAAATATGTCTGGCGGAACCGACCGGCCAGGATAAAGTACGACATCCATACAAAAGCCAAACTGCAGGGCGGACTGGGACTCTCGGACCTGATCAAGTACCACCAGACCACTCATCTACAACGCATAGCCGAATGGACCCTGGGGACAAAAGACAAACTCTGGATAGCCATAGAAACCATCTTTTCACAAGACCCACTGTGCTCACTCCCATGGCAACTCCCAGGCCAGACGAGAAGATATGACACTAGACACCCCACGATAGCGGCCACACTGAAGGTGTGGAGCAGGATGGCAGGAAATCCGGACCTCGCCCCGCCTGTCTCCCATCTATACCAACTCTCGGGCACAACACAATTCCACATGATCAACAACTCCCAGACCATGACTAACCTGGGCCTACCGTCCCTGTGCAGGCTACAACACATCCTAGTGAACGGGACCATTCCCCCGTTAATGGAAATGCCCACACCCACCCCTCCTGACCACATGACTAAATTCCGATATCTCCAATTGGTGAGCGCACTGAAGTGAATCCCCAACCTACCCTCGGCAGCCAGACCCCCGACCACATTTGAGGCCATTTGTACGCAAGACGCTCCTACGCCGCACGCCATTTCACTCCTGTACCGACTGTTAAACTCACCACAGGGTCGACTTCCCTACTTTACCAGATATTGGGAAAGAGACCTAGGGCATCCGCTGACCCAAGACCAATGGACCACAGCATTCACGATGACACACAAAACCTCCATAAGCACCAGATACCAAGAATCGGGATACAAAATGATATCGCACTGGTATAAAACACCAGAGAAACTCGCTACTATGGATGACACGAGCACACCATGTTGGAGATGCGGAACCGAACTGGGCACGCTATACCACATCTGGTGGACATGCTCGCGGATCACACCATTCTGGCACGAAATACACCAGGTCCTTACAACGCTCACAGACAATGCCATAGAACTCATGCCAGAAAACTACCTACTGCACGTGACACCTCTACAGCCCCCCGCCTACAAAAAAACAATCACCTCTACCTAGTGAACGCGGCACGTAGCCTGATCCCAACATTCTGGAAAAAATCCACAATACCAAACCTGACAGACTGGATAACGAGGGTAGAAGACATAAGGACCATAGAGGAAATGATCTTGACAGCAAAAGGAAGACCCCAGACGTACCTGAAGACATGGTTCCACTGGCTACAATGGCTAACCACTAGACAAAACCCAGGACCACACCCACGAAATACAGACAATGACGGTTGAGGGCTTACGGATCACAGGGTGACACACCCCGCAGACCAGGAGATTACGGCACACACACCTGGAGACATGACACCTGAGGACCAAGGCAGCGACACACGAAGACAGCAATGGAAACACCTGCAACAGACTGTACCGAGGAGGGGTTCGGGTGCTGGTGAGGCGTGGGGGCTTAAGCCCCCTGATGAGGCCCCACCCCTTAACACCACCATAGGACTACGCTATATCACCCAAGACGGAAAGGGTACTAAGATGCACAAAGGGGCTCTGCCAGGCCCCCCCACATACCACAAGCTGGACCCGCCTGCCCCCACCACACTCACGGAGACGTCGAAGACAGGCAGATACCAGTGGGAGACACAAAAAACAGAATAGGACCGAACTGAGAAGCCAGACCAGGACGTTGCACGACGCAAGACACCCACCCCCCCACACCCTTCACCAACCATACACGCCTAACACCTGGACCACATACCACCCACACCAGACGCAACTCACCACACACAACACCACACGGACCCATCAACATGATGTACCACTGACAAGCCCGATCTAGACAAAAGCCAACTATAATGACCAGACCAACCTATAACAGGCCCAACAACACCCGGACAGAACATACGCCCCACCCCCACCGACCTAACTTTCACAAGAGACAACATCGCGCTTAAGCGGAAAGGAGGAGGGAGAACACCCAAGACCTCCCCCCTACACAACCACACGCCATCTCAGCACCCCCTACGTGCACACTGTCCAATGAGTCGAGACACGAACCTGCCCTGAACCAACACTGAACCCCGAATGTGGATATGGGAAGGATGAGACCGAGATCCAGGAAGAACGAGACCAGACTCAAGGACCAGGGCACCACACCAGATAAAGGGGGGCTGACACTACCCATAGAAGCTTGCCAAAAGAGTCCCCCACCCACCGGGACCATAAGCCATTAACCCCCAAACTATTAAACTAACACTGCCAGCGGCACACACACAAGAACACACCCCCCGCACCCACAACCACACAAAGGCACACAGATAGCCCGACTGACCCCAACCCGGTGACAACCTCGAACCGAGTGAAATAACACGAGGGCACCACGACACGGGTTCTGAACATGGACGCTCCTACAAGGCAACTAACAGAGACGTACTGCTTTAAACCTCTACGAAAACTGACCTAGATACATTATATAACACTATAACATCTGCTAACCAATCCCCTATGGAATGTATGCAATAGCGACCACTATACAATATATTGTAAAGCAATATCACCACAGTTGCTATGCCCTATGAGACCACATACACAATACGCTAAATAAATAAATTTAAGAAGGGTATAATAAAAAACAAAAATGCCGGCCTCAATAATCAAAGGGATCATACGTTATAAGCCTCTGCGTAGGCTAATGTTGCAAGGCTACTGACGTAACAACCCTGTATTTCAAGCCATCTACCAAATATACACTACTTCCCCTGCATGGGTAAACTGTTCTCTATCAGATGTTATGAATTGCCCATCATTACCTAGGTCGGAATTGCTATGAAATGTGTAATAAGCCTTACCTTTGTTTGTTTGCCATACTATGCCTCTGCGTAGGCAACAATGCACTCACTATTCAAACCTGTTCTATGTCTACTAACATTCTGCATATGAAATAAAAAAATAAAAAATAAAATGTGAAATCAAATATATAAGAGTGGTTGTATTCAGTTTTAGAGACAATACAGGTATTTTGGTCAATCTGATTTGCTCGCACTGAAACAAACGTCGCGATGAATCCCAAAATGCTCCTCTAGGTGAACGCACATAGCAACGTTCTGAGATCGTACCTTGTCATTGAGTTATATTTCGGGCTAAATCCTTGGAATACACGACTGCTGATCTTAAACCCATTCACCCATTGCCCGATAAATACAGGAGTCCTAGGTATGTTGGGTAAAGGCAACAGCCACAAATGCCAGCAAACACATAACTCTGTCAGCTGTTGGGATGTCTGTCAGAGAGACAGCTCTAACCAGGAAAACCAAGAGCATCCTGCGTCATCTCTCAGCAGGCTGCAGCCCCCAAGCTGACCCCTTATCTCTGGTAACAAAAATGGAAAACGAAGAGCATTAAATTTAAGACATGGTGCTTAGCTGAACCAGCACAAGCCCAAAATATAATAAATACCAGATTTAGATAAAGGGTCCAGGCCCTCCAATGTCTTCAGAAACCTTTATTGGAACATGTGGAACACTGCAACGTTTCGACAAAGACTCCACTGGGAGTCCACATATTCTGATAATGAAGGTGCCAGATGATATTGGAGGGCCGGGACCCTTTATCTAATACTGGTATTTACTCCCTTCCTTGACGGTCCAGGGAGGTACTGAATGCTGTTTGGGCACCCTAAGAGTTAAAAGGACTTAAAAAGCTCTCTGAAAAAAAACATGTTTTATATCCAATACACGAGTGTAGACTATCACCAAAAAGATAACCATTCAGATGGAAAGTAAAAATAAATATATAAAACATAAACACGGTTATTTACTAAAGGGAGAATACAAAGTGAAATTCAAATTTAAGGCATCTAAGTAAAGTGCTGAGTATACCTGTTAGCGCTATATAAAGTATACATACACTGTATACCTACTGCACTTACTGTACCTCCCTCTACTGTAATGTAACCTGTAAAGTGCTGAGTACACCTGTTAGCGCTATATAAATAAAATATACATACACTGTATACCTACTGCACTTACTGTACCTCCCTCTACTGTAATGTAACCTGTAAAGTGCTGAGTACACCTGTTAGCGCTATATAAATACAATATACATACACTGTATACCTACTGCACTTACTGTACCTCCCTCTACTGTAATGTAACCTGTAAAGTGCTGAGTACACCTGTTAGCGCTATATAAATAAAATATACATACACTGTATACCTACTGCACTTACTGTACCTCCCTCTACTGTAATGTTACCTGTAAAGTGCTGAGTACACCAACAGTTGATATTTGAATTAAATGTTAAATGTTGATATTTGAATTAAATGTTAAATGAGATGGTTTCTATGTACTAAATCAATTGATTATGTAGATTTAACGCAGCAGCCACCCTGGTTAAACTGGGAATAAAGTGCGCCCAAAACATCCTAACTGAGCGAATACGGCAGATGTTAGTGAATCGGAGAGATTGCATTTCACATTATTTGAGGAACCATGCTCCCGGGATTTTAATACATGAACCCAGGTGTGAAATTCCTTTTTGAAGAGCTACTTTTAAGTGAATACGGAGAACGTGTATTTATTACCTACAAAGCACTGTAATGGCTTCCGTGTTAAGTGTAAAGTGATTATTACATGAAGTGGGTGCTGATAAAGACACATGCAAGTGGGGTCACATGGCTGACCCTCTATGAGAGGATGTGTGAAGCTGTCCTAAAGCTCACAGGAGATATCGGATCCCTGTTATAGAGTCACAAGGAGAGAAAGAACAATGAGACATTTTCTACGCACATGGAATGAAAGATTATTGAAATCTGGGCGTGGGTCAGCTGGACATCTATTATAAATTACAATTCAAAAAAAGGCCCACGACAAAGGCCCTCTCGTTGAACGGCTACTCAAGGTGATGAAAATTCCACATGGTCTTTCAATATCGAGGTACTGTTTGGGACACAGGCTGAGTCTTGCTTGTGTTTCATCCACAGAGGCGATAATAATAGAAAACGACAAAATAAAGGCCTTGTAATGATGATTGCACAGTAGAAGAGGAACTCGTATTAGATGTAATCAAAGGCTCTGAGCAACGACAGCTCCTTTAACGTCAGCAGATTTGTCGTTGTAGCCACCTGAGCCTCAACATGGGGAGGAGCGCGGGAAGAGAGAGCTACGGCTACACTTACTTGGCCTGTTCTGTTATAACGTCCTGACCTAAAAACTCTTCAAATGATTCTTCACCACTACATCATCTAACCTGCAATACATGGAAAAATAAACACACCTTGGACGTAAAATCCCAAGGGCAGAGTACAGAATATTTGATAGAGTCCTAACCTCAACATATGTGGAAAGGGATTTAGGGGTGATTATTTCTGATGACTTAAAGGTAGGCAGACAATGTAATAGAGCAGCAGGAAATGCTAGCAGAATGCTTGGTTGTATAGGGAGAGGTATTAGCAGTAGAAAGAGGGAAGTGCTCATGCCATTGTACAGAACCCTGGTGAGACCTCACTTGGAGTATTGTACACAGTACTGGAGACCGTATCTTCAGAAGGATATTGATACCTTAGAGAGGGTTCAGAGAAGGGCTACTAAACTGGTTCATGGATTGCGGGATAAAACTTACCAGGAAAGGTTAAAGGATCTTAACATGTATAGCTTGGAGGAAAGACGAGACAGGGGGGATATGATAGAAACATTTAAATATATAAAGGGAATCAACACAGTAAAGGAGGAGACTATATTTAAAAGAAGAAAAACTACCACAACAAGAGGACATAGTCTTAAATTAGAGGGACAAAGCTTTAAAAATAATATCAGGAAGTATTACTTTACTGAGAGGGTAGTGGATGCATGGAATAGCCTTCCAGCTGAAGTGGTAGAGGTTAACACAGTAAAGGAGTTTAAGCATGCGTGGGATAGGCATAAGGCTATCCTAACTATAAGATAAGGCCAGGGACTAATGAAAGTATTTAGAAAATTGGGCAGACTAGATGGGATGAATGGTTCTTATCTGCCGTCACATTCTATGTTTCTACCTGCCGTATTTATTCCACTGTATTAGTCCACCGTATTTATTCCTGCTGTGTTAACCTCACACCTCCTGTATTAACCCCACACCTACTGTATTAACCTCCACCTGCCATAGTTATCCCACACCTACTGTATTAACCCCACACTTGCCGTATTAACTCCACACCTGCCATATTAACCCCACTTGCCGTATTTATCCCACACCTACTGTATTAACCCCACACCTCCTCTATTAACCCCACACTTACTGTATTAACCCCACACCTGCTGTGTTAACCCATCACCTACTGTATTAACCTATAGCAGGTGTGGGGTTAATTTAAGTTTGGATTCCAATATTGTTGAATGGGTAAGGCAGTGGCTGAGTGACAGGCAACAGAGGGTTGTAGTCAATGGAATATATTCGAAGCTTGGACTTGTCACCAGTGGGGTACCTCGGGGATCTGTACTTGGACCCATTCTCTTTAATATTTTTATTAGTGATATTGCAGAAGGTCTTGATGGTAAGGTATGTCTTTTTGCTGAAGATACTAAGATATGTAACAGGGTTGATGTTCCAGGAGGGATAAGCCAAACGGCTAATGATTTAGGTAAACTAGAAAAATGGTCAGAATTGTGGCAACTGACATTTAATGTGGATAAGTGCAAGATAATGCATCTCGAACGTAAAAACCCAAGGGCAGAGTACAGAATATTTGATAGAGTCCTAACCTCAACATCTAAGGAAAGGGATTTAGGGGTGATTATTTCTGATGACTTAAAGGTAGGCAGACAATGTAATAGAGCAGCAGGAAATGCTAGCAGAATGCTTGGTTGTATAGGGAGAGGTATTAGCAGTAGAAAGAGGGAAGTGCTCATGCCATTGTACAGGGCACTGGCATAGTTGCCAACAGTTTTTGGCGGGACAGTCCTGGCAAGTTGGAGACTGCCTCAGGTAATTTACTCTGTCGGGACAGTCCCGGCAAGAAGGACTGGTGGGCAGTAACAGGAGTACTGCTGCAAGGTACGGAGAAGCCCTGTTTACTGCACAGAGCAGCATGTTGCCCATAGGACAGACAGCAGCCATATAGTTTGTATTTGGAGACAATACCGTCCTCTGTACAGCCCCAGATCCCCATAGGAAGGCAAAGAGCTTTTTGCAATACACAGAGCATGGTTAGACTAGTCACTACATACTCAGCCAATTACTGGCTCCCTTACATAGTCTGCATTGTATTAACACTTACAGGGTGGCTGCTACAGAGAGAGAGTACCACCTGCTCTGCTGTGAGAAAGCATGCAGGCTTGGAAGTGACTAACCTCAGCCCCTGCCCATAATCTTTTACCCTCTCTCCTTCATTCTGAGCTGTATATTACTGCGCTGCTAAATCTATTACCCACATTTTCGGCCCATGATCTAGGTACCCTTACCCATTGCCCATTTTATATTCCCAGCTGACAATGTAAGTTGCCATAATACAGACATTGACTCGAGTATAAGACGAGTGGGGGGTTTTCAGCACAAAAAATGTGCCGAAAAACTTGTCTTATACTCGAGTATATACGGTAAGAATAATAATATTTCTGCTTCTTTGCAGATGTTTCAGACGCTCTATGATATTGCAAGGAACATTTTTGCCTCACTAATATTTTTGTAAATTGTGAAGGTTAAATTTGGGTAAATTTAGTTTTTTTTACATAAACCATTTTTAAATACCTCTGAACAACAATTTACACCAAAACACGCTTTTTATTCTACATTTATGTGAGTATATTGAGTGTACAGTATACCATAGTTTGCCATTTTGCTGGGAGAAAGAGGTGGGGCACTTTTTAATTTGTTTTTTAGAGTGCTTTATGCTTCAAGTGTTGTACAAATATTTGAATAGATAATGGAAATGTAAAGCTTCCTCACTGTAATGCCTCCAGTTGAGAGGTGTACTTAGGGTGCCTGGGTATACCATTTGACAAAGACCAGAGGGACTGCACCAGTAGGCTCCTAACACTATTATCGCTATAGTAAGCTACATAGTAGCCAACTGTCCTGAATTTGCTGGGACAGACTAAGGAATTTGGCTAGAAGTATGTGTTTCCTTTATTTATCTGTGTGTGTGTGTGTGTTTTTGTGTGTCAGTGTGTCACTGTACATATCTGTGTGTGAACCTGTGTGTGTCACTTTGTGTATCTGTGTAAGTGTGTCACTGTATGTATCTGTGTGTGTCACTGTGTGTATCTGTGTGCGAAGCTGTGTGTGTCACTTTGTGTATCTGTGTGTGTCAGTGTGTCACTGTATTTATCTGCGTGTGTCACTGTGTTTATCTGTGTGTTATTGTGTGTGTCAGTGTGTCACTGTTTGTTTCTGTTTGTGTCACTGTGTGTACCTGTGTGTTATTGTGTGTGCCAGTGTGTCACTGTATGTATCTGTGTGTGTCACTGTGTGTGTTTGTCGCGGCGTGAGGGTGTATCTGTGTGTGCATTTGTGATGTGTGTTTTATTGCGCATGTATCTGTGTGTGTGTTTACATCTGTGTGAGAAGTTGCCACAGTGTCCCTGGACATTTTTTCAAATGTTGGCAACTATGTACTGGTGAGACCTCACTTGGAGTATTGTACGCAGTACTGGAGACCGTATTTCCAGAAGGATATTGATACTTTAGAGAAAGTTCAGAGAAGGGCTACTAAACTGGTTCATGGATTGCAGAATAAAACTTACAAGGAAAGGTTAAAGGATCTTAACATGTATAGCTTGGAGGAAAGACGAGACAGGGGGGGGGGGATATGATAGAAACATTTAAATACATAAAGGGAATCAACACAGTAAAGGAGGAGACTATATTTAAAAGAAGAAAAACTACCACAACAAGAGGATATAGTCTTAAATTAGAGGGAGAAAGGTTTAAAAATAATATCAGGAAGTATTACTTTACTGAGAAGGTAGTGGATGCATGGAATAGCCTTCCAGCTGAAGTGATAGAGGTTAACACAGTCAGGGAGTTTAAGCATGCGTGGGATAGGCATAAGGCTATCCTAACTATAAGATAAGGCCAGGGACTAATTAAACTATTTAGAAATATTGGGCAGACTAGATGGCTAATGGTTCTTATCTGCCGTCACATTCTATGTTTTTCTATGTAAATAGATTAACAAAGAATAACTACTTTTTTTACATTTAGCCTAGAAGTAATTATTTACTAAATAGTAAGCTTTCAGTAAATTTTATAACTGAATATTAAATATATAAATAAATATATTCAGAAATTAGAAATGTTACAGCAGGTTAGCTGGCATTATGGCAAAGAGTAACCAACTGCTGTGTAGGCACAACTGGTCTTAAATGAAGTACAGGAGATACCATCCATGTAGAACTTCTATGTAGACCTTTGCAGGGTTTTTGATAAGTTATAGAATCAACTTGCAGACACGCCAGTTTCAGTTTTCAAACTTTCAGTTTTCATTGACTGATTTACTGGTCTCACAACATTTTTGGGATAAAATAGTAGCCCTCAAATGCACATTGGCCTCATCATGGCGTACCATTTAGCTATTTTCATTACGAATGTCTCCTGAATTAAGTCTTAAAGTTAGTTTTAATTTTTTCACATATATAATAATTATTATTATATTATTATTGTTATTATAGTTATATAGCGCCAACAAATTCCACAGCGCTGTACAATGGGTGGACTAACAAACATGTAATTGTAACCAGACAAGTTTGACACCCAGGAACAGAGGGGTTGAGGGCCATGCTCAATGAGCTTACATGTTAGAGGGAGTGGGGTATAGTGACACAGTAACAGAGGGATTGAGGGCCTGCTCAGTGAGTTTACATGTTCGAGGGAGTGGGATATAGTGACACAGTAACAGAGGGATTGAGTGCCCTGCTCAGTGAGTTTACATGCTAGAGGGAGTGGGGTATAGTGACACAGTAACAGAGGGATTGAGGCCCTGCTCAGTGAGTTTACATGTTAGAGGGAGTGGGGTATAGTGACACAGTAACAGAGGGATTGAGGGCCTGCTCAGTGAGGTTACATGTTAGAGGGAGGGGGGTATAGTGACACAGTAACAGAGGGATTGAGGGCCCTGCTCAGTGAGTTTACATGCTAGAGGGAGTGGGGTATAGTGACAGTAACAGAGGGATTGAGTGTCCTGCTCAGTGAGGTTACATGTTAGAGGGAGTGGGGTATAGTGACAGTAACAGAGGGATTGAGAGCCTGCTCAGTGAGTTTACATGTTAGAGGGAGTGGGGTATAGTGACACAGTAACAGAGGGATTGAGGTCCTGCTCAGTGAGTTTACATGTTAGAGGGAGTGGGGTATAGTGACACAGTAACAGAGGGATTGAGGGCCTGCTCAGTGAGTTTACATGTTAGAGGGAGTGGGGGTATAG
Organism: Pelobates cultripes; assembly: GCA_933207985.1. Lineage (NCBI taxonomy): Eukaryota > Metazoa > Chordata > Amphibia > Anura > Pelobatidae > Pelobates > Pelobates cultripes. The sequence continues at coordinate 10,058,499 of OW240919.1, forward strand.
TGACACAGTAACAGAGGGATTGAGGCCTGCTCAGTGAGTTTACATGTTAGAGGGAGTGGGGTATAGTGACACAGTAACAGAGGGATTGAGGGCCCTGCTCAGTGAGTTTACATGTTAGAGGGAATGGGGTATTGTGACACAGTAACAGAGGGATTGAGGGTCCTGCTCAGTGAGTTTACATGTTAGAGGGAGTGGGGTATAGTGACACAGTAACAGAGGGATTGAGGGCTCCTGCTCAGTGAGTTTACATGCTAGAGAGAGTGGGGTATAGTGACACAGTAACAGAGGGATTGAGGGCTCCTGCTCAGTGAGTTTACATGTTAGAGGGAGTGGGGTATAGTGACACAGTAACAGAGGGATTGAGGGCCTGCTCAGTGAGTTTATATGCTAGAGGGAGTGGGGTATAGTGACACAGTAACAGAGGGATTGAGGGCTTGCTCAGTGAGTTTACATGTTAGAGGGAGTGGGGTATAGTGACAGTAACAGAGGGATTGAGGACCCTGCTCAGTGAGTTTACATGTTAGAGGGAGTGGGGTATAGTGAAACAGTAACAGAGGGATTGAGGGCCTGCTCAGTGAGTTTACATGTTAGAGGGAGTGGGGTATAATGACACAGTAACAGAGGGATTAAGGGCCTGCTCAGTGAGTTTATATGCTAGAGGGAGTGGGGTATAGTGACACAGTAACAGAGGGATTGAGGGCTTGCTCAGTGAGTTTACATGTTAGAGGGAGTGGGGTATAGTGACACAGTAACAGAGGGATTGAGGGCCTGCTCAGTGAGTTTATATGCTAGAGGGAGTGGGGTATAGTGACACAGTAACAGAGGGATTGAGGGCTTGCTCAGTGAGTTTACATGTTAGAGGGAGTGGGGTATAGTGACAGTAACAGAGGGATTGAGGACCCTGCTCAGTGAGTTTACATGTTAGAGGGAGTGGGGTATAGTGGAACAGTAACAGAGGGATTGAGGGCCTGCTCAGTGAGTTTACATGTTAGAGGGAGTGGGGTATAGTGACACAGTAACAGAGGGATTGAGGGCCTGCTCAGTGAGCTTACATGTTAGAGGGAGTGAGGTATAGTGACACAGTAACAGAGGGATTGAGGACCCTGCTCAGTGAGTTTACATGTTAGAGGGAGTGGGGTATAGTGACACAGTAACAGAGGGATTGAGGGCCCTGCTCAGTGAGTTTACATGCTAGAGAGAGTGGGGTATAGTGACACAGTAACAGAGGGATTGAGGGCCTGCTCAGTGAGTTTACATGTTAGAGGGAGTGGGGTATAGTGACACAGTAACAGAGGGATTGAGGACCCTGCTCAATGAGCTTACATGCTAGAGAGAGTGGGGTATAGTGACACAAAAGGTAAAGGTAATATTAGGGGAGTAGATTGGTAGAATATTATTCACTGAAGACGTAGTGTGGGTTTTTTTAACCACTTAAAAACCACTTGGGATCCATTAACAATTTAATTGTTATGCTTTTGCAAAAAAGGTGAATTTTTAATGATTTTTGAAGATGTGGAGACTGGGTGAGCGTCTAACGGAAAAGGGAAGGGAGTTCCGCTTGAGAAGTCTTTAAGGCGAGCATCAAAGGTGGGAGTAAGAACAGAGAATAGAAGCAGGTCTTCAGCAGAGCTTAGGGGCCTAGACTATTAAACACTAAAGGAGCACTACACCATATAGTAATGCTAAAGTGTTAGTCGACCTAGTTTATATCCCAGATTCATTCGCCAGTCTTGTTGCCACCATCATGCCCCCACAGGTGAGATCATCATCTTGATGATATCAGCCAGGGCCGGACTGGGAGAAAAATTCGGCCCGGGCATTTTTTTAACACAGCGGCCCACTAAAAAGGGGGCGGGGCAGAGGAGGTGTGTTTTGTCATCACCAATGACAAACACGCCTCCTCTCAAAGTGAGCATGTTGGTTCAATACTCTTCCAGGGCAGACCATGTGCAGAGCTCTGCTGAAGAGCTCTAGCATGAGAAAAAAGTCCTGTATTTGTTCTGCACAGTGCAAGCAAATTTAATAACATGCTTGCACTGTGTTTCCTTGCAACTTGTCTCTGGTGTCTCTATAAATGGATACCAGGAGACAAAAGGCCAGGACAGAGTATTGTGCATGTGTTTGGAGCCTGCTTGTGGTATTGGGTGTGTGTAGAGTGAGCTGGTCGTGGTGTGGTATTGTGTAATAAGGTCGGTTTTAGTCGTGTTGTGTTTGTGGTGTAATGTGATGCATATGTGGCTCAGGGACCCCCTCCCGCCCGGCTTTGGAAAGGGGTTAAAACTTACCTTTTTCCAGCGCCGGGCGGGGAGCTCTCCTCCTCCGATCCGCCCCGTCGGCTGAATGCGCACGCGCGGCAAGAGCTGCGCGCGCATTCAGCCGTTCACATAGGAAAGCATTTATAATGCTTTCTTATGGACGCTTGCGTGCTCTCACTGTGATTTTCATAGTGAAAAGCAAGCAAGCACCTCTAGCGGCTGTCAATGAGACAGCTGCTAGAGGCTTTGGGGGAAGGCTTAACCCATTGATAAACATAGCAGTTTCTCTGAAACTGCTATGTTTATAAAACAATGGGTTAACCCTAGAAGGACCTGGCACCAAGACCACTTCATTAAGCCGAAGTGGTCTGGGTGGCTAGAGTGGTCCTTTAAGAGTGTAGTGTGTGTGTGTATGTATATGTGTGTGTATATATATATATATATATATATATATATTTGGAAGTATTGTGTATGTGTGTGGTGCAGTGTGTTGGGGGGGTTCTGTGTGTATGTGAGGGGTGCAGTATGTGTGTGTGTGAGGGTGCGGTGTATGTGTGTGTGTGAGGGTGTGGTGTGTGTGTGATGTGTGTGAGAGTGCCGTGTGTGAGTGATGGGTGTGAGAGTGCCATGTGTGAGTGATGGGTGTGAGAGTGCTCTGTGAGAGTGCTGTGAGAGAGTGCTGAGTGTGTGTGAAAGTGCTGTGTGTGATGGGTGTGAGAGTGCTGTGTGTGAGAGTGCTGTGTGTGATGGGTAAGAGAGTGCTGGGTGTGAGTGATGGGTGTGAGAGTGCTGTGTGTGATGGGTGTGAGAGTGCTGTGTGAGAGAGTGCTGTGTGTGATGGGTGTGAGAGTGCTGTGTGAGAGAGTGCTGTGTGTAATGTGTGTGAGAGTGCTGTGTGTGATGGGAGAGAGTGCTGTGGGAGAGAGTGCTATGGGTGAGAGTGCTGTGGGAGAGAGTGCTGTGGGAGAGAGTGCTGTGGGAGAGAGTGCTGTGTGTGATGGGTGTGAGAGTGCTGTGGGAGAGAGTGCTGTGTGTGATGGGTGTGAGAGTGCTGTGTGTGATGGGTGTGAGAGTGCTGTGGGAGAGAGTGCTGTGTGTGATGGGTGTGAGAGTGCTGTGGGAGAGAGTGCTGTGTGTGATGGGTGTGAGAGTGCTGTGGGAGAGAGTGCTATGGGTGAGAGTGCTGTGTGAGAGAGTGCTATGGGTGAGAGTGCTGTGTGAGAGTGCTGTGTGAGAGTGCTGTGTGTGATGGGTGTGAGAGTGCTGTGGGAGAGAGTGCTGTGAGAGTGCTGTGTGTGAGTGTGAGAGTGTGTGAGAGAGTGCTGTGTGTGATGGGTGTGAGAGTGCTGTGGCAGAGAGTGCTGTGTGTGATGTGGGAGAGAGTGCTGTGTGTGATGGGTGTGAGAGTGCTGTGGGAGAGAGTGCTGTGTGTGATGTGGGAGAGAGTGCTGTGTGTGATGGGTGTGAGAGTGCTGTATAAATGTTATTGTGTGTGTGTGTAGGGGGGGGTAAATAAAATAAAAATAAAAATAAGTCATTATTTCCCCCCCTCCCTTCTTACCTTTAGCCTGGGAGGGGGGGGGACCGGCACGCTGGGACTGGGAGGCGGGGAGGCAGTGTTCCCTGGTGGTCCTCGTGGGTGAGTGAACTCTAGCCTGTGAGGCTAGAGTTCACTCTCGCGAGATCCGGTCGTTGCCATGGCAACTCGCCGGATCTCGCGAGAGGAACCCGGCGGAGCTGCAAGTTAGAGCTCCGCCGGGTCCTCTCTCCAGCCTGGCTGGCTGGCTCCCTCCCTCCCCGCCGGCGGCCGCATGTGGGCCGGTCAGGGAGATCTTTGATCTCCCCACCGGCCCGTCGTGACAAACAGCGGGGCCGGCGCTAGGAGAGTGCCGGCCCTGCATAGACCGGCAGGGGAGATCCTGGGACCTCCCCTGCCGGCCTCGGCCCATGGCCACAGCGGCCCACCGGGCATTTGCCCGCTGTGCCCGATGGCCAGTCCGGGCCTGATATCAGCCAATGCATGCTTCCCCATATGAAAGCTTTGTGAGTCTAGTGCGAATATGATGCAAATCGCCACACTGTAGTAATTATCACCTCTTCATAGTCAATACATCTCTAGGGGGAGTGTTCAGCCATTCCTTTCAGAGGGGTAGACACTGAACATTGGTCCTGCAATCTTTGGAACACTAACCCAGGAAGAACCTCTAGTGGCTGTCTGAGTGACAGTGACTAGAGGTGGCGTTAGGCAGCAATGTAAAAAACTGCCTTTCTCTGAAAAACCTTGCAAGGACATGCTGTAGACACCAGAACCCGTATATTAATCTGTAGTGGTTCTGGTGACTCTAGTGTCCCTTTAATTGTGAATTTCCTATGCATTGAGTGTTCAACTACTGAAAAGACCCCTGATTTGTGTTTTGTTGCATCTCCAGAGTACTTGCTTAGTAAGCCTTTATGCCATTTGATGTGATTTAATGAATATCAAATGGCGTTTTGGTTTTTATACTTTCCTGTGGCTCGGAAACCTTTACCAACTGGCATCTCACCAAATTATACCATTTAGTGAATAGCAATTTTAATAAAAAGCTGTCGGGTTCTAGTGAATTGAGGAGTATATGTCTGTGGAGCCATTTTCCCCTCAGTAAACTATCCCTGATAGACCTCTTCCGGGTAAGTGACGGCTGGACACGCTGAATTGGCATCGGTGATCTTCATCTCCTCCGTCTGATGGCAGTTATATCATTATAACGAAAACATGCTGCCTTGACTATTAAGTCCAACGTAGCTTTCTGTTTCATATAGATAAAGTAAAATTGATTTGACTTCCTGTGTTTTGGGATAACGTTCTCCTTGAGGTGCAGTTTCCAACTCTTCTCTTGTTTGATTTCCTGAATAAGGTGCGGGACGAGATGATCTATGTAAACAGAAGCAAATATAATAAAACACTAAATGATGGGACCTAATGTGAAATCTTTCACCATTAGCCTTCTTTTATGTTAATTCCTAGGAAAAACTGTATAAAGCCCTGAGCATTCATGAACACATCATGTGTACTGACTTTATTGCAGACCCGGTTCCTTAAATATAATTGCATTTACGAGTTAATTTTACGCAACTTGCGCTAGTGACAAAATATCTCCCAGGATGCAACTGACCTCTTCCACACAGACTACAGATAAACTGTCTTTGTAAATCGTAGTAACATGAGATATAACTCAGGTAGTCATTTGAAAACATAAGACTTAGGTTTGTGCACAAATTGAAAGTTAATAAAAGGAGCAATCTTGGCACCAAATATCAGTTTTATTCATATTTCGCTGGCATTGACTGGCTGCGCATGTCTGATAACACGCTCAGTCAATCAACTCCATCCGAAAACGGGCAAATTGATAAATGGGTCTGGGCTATGGGTGCTGGCAGCAGGTGCCTTAGGGACCTTCAGTTATGGTCAAAGCACTCAAAAACGGTTTAACCACGAACGTAGGGACATACAACTTAAATGAACACTCCAAACGCCATAACCACATCAAGTTGCTATAGTGGGTATTTCGCCAGGAGTGCCCTGGCTCACGCCCCCCGACACCTCTCCCCCACCCTTTGAAAGTAGTAAATTAATTTCTGAATAGTTTTATTTCTTACCCGGGGTCTGCTGGAAGCAGCGTCCAGCCTCCACTACTAACGCTGGAGATCCAGAATCTCCTAAGCAGGAACTCCTGTTAGCTCTACAGAGCTAAGGGCTCATTGGCTGATTGAGTCAGCTGCTCTCTCAGCCAGTTATCTAATCTGTAGTGGTTATGGTCCTTGGAGTGTTACTTTAATAGTGACAAAATCACTAGAACAGCATGTAGTTGTGATGGTGCTTAAAGTGCCCTTTTAAGGGTTTCAATACAGATTTACTCAAATGTATCTTAAAATTTAAAAAATGTGCTGAGCTGTTCATTAACAGAGTTATTCACTAACGTGAAAATTCAAGGTGAATTTCAAATTTAGAGGAACACCATAGTGTTAGGAATACAAACACGTTGTAAAAACACACATAGTTGTAAAAACACAATTTAGGCAATCGGCCCACATTGCCTCCCTTTAAAAAGGTAGTTTTATTACTATTTTTCCAGCACCGCACGCTATTGATATTGAAACAAAATGACACACATACAGATACAGTGACACACACTCAAAGTATACACACAATTAAACAAAGTACACACACAATGACAAACACACTCAAAAAACAGTATACACTGTAATACACACACTTAGAAAATGACACACTGCTATTTACACACTATAATACACTATACAAATTCAGACATATACAAACACTCCTTTACACACTCATTCACACAGTATGCACACACTCCTACATGCACACATTCAGACAGTGTACACACACTCCTATACACACTCATTCACACAGAATAAACATACTCCTATACACACTCATTCACACAGTATAAACACACTCCTATACACACTCATTGAGCCAGCATACACACACTCCTATACACACACACTCCTTTACACACTCATTCACACAGTATACACAAACTCCTTTACACACTCATTCACACAGTATACACAAACTCCTTTACACACTCATTCACACAGTATACACATACTCCTTTACACACTCATTCACACAGTATACACACACTCCTATACACACTCATTCAGCCAGAATACACACACACTCCTATACACATTCATTCACACAGTATACACACACTCCTTTAAAGACTTATTCACACAGTATACACACACCCCTACACACACCCATTCAGACAATATACACACACTCCTTTACACACTCATTCACACATTATACACACACTCCTATACACACCTATTCAGACAATATACAAACACCCCTTTACACACTCATTCACACAGTATACACATAGTCCTACACACACTCATTCAGACAGTGTACACACACCCCTTTACACACTCATTCAGACAGTATACACCCACTCCAATACACACTCAGTCGCCCAGTGTACACACACTACTTTACACACTCATTCACACAGTATACACCCACTCCAATACACACTCATTCACACGGTATACACACACTCCTGTACACACTCATTCACACAGTATACACACACTCCTAAACACACTCATTCAGCCAGTATACACACACACTCCTATACACACTCATTCACACAGTATACACACACTCCTTTACACACTCATTCACACAGTATACACACACTCCTTTAAAGACTTATTCACACAGTATACACACACTCCTACACACACCCATTCAGACAATATACACACACTCCTTTACACACTCATTCACACAGTATACACACACTCCTGTACACACTCAGTCACACAGTATACACACATTCCTATACACACAATGCTACACACACAGTCAGACATAGTACACACATTGTAAATATTGTAAAATGTTAATTAGTGATTTATGGAACTTTCCTTTTCCAAATGTTTTTTTCCTCTTGTGTCACTCCCTGAGATGCTGCGTAACATCAGGTTATGTTGTGCCCTGTGATTCTAAGCACATATAGTTAATTATGCAAATTAGCACAGCCTGTATTTATTTCCTAAAAAGGGCAAACATTGTCTGTGTTGCAGTTTGTGTGTGCATCAGTGTATGGCAGTGTGTGTCTGTGTGGCAGTTTGTGTGTATCAGTATATGGCAATGTGTGTCTGTGTGGCAGTTTGTGTGTATTGGTGTATAGCAGTGTGTGTCTGTGTGGCAATTTGTGTGTATTGGTGTATGGCAGTGTGTGTCTGTGTGGCAGTTTGTGTGTATCAGTGTATGGCAGTGTGTGTCTGTGTGGCAGTTTGTGTGTATCAGTGTATGGTAGTGTGTGTCTATGTGGCAGTTTGTGTGTCTCAGTGTATGGCAGTGTGTGTCTGTGTGGCAGTTTGTGTGTATCGGTGAATGGCAGTGTGTGTCTGTGTGGCAGTTTGTGTGTATCAGTATATGGCAGTGTGTGTCTGTGTGGCAGTTTATGTGTGTATCAGTGTATGGCAGTGTGTGTCTGTGTGGCAGTTTGCGTGTATCAGTATATGGCAGTGTGTGTCTGTGTGGCAGTTTGTGTGTATTGGTGTATGGCAGTGTGTGTCTGTGTGGCAGTTTGTGTGTATCAGTGTATGGCAGTATGTGTCTGCATGGCAGTTTGTGTGTATCAGTGTATGGAAGTGTGTGTCTGTGTGGCAGTTTGTGTGTATCAGTGTATGGCAGTGTGTTTATGTGGCAGTTTGTGTGTATCAGTGTATGGTAGTGTGTTTATGTGGCAGTTTGTGTGTGGCAGTGTATGGCAGTGTGTGTCTGTGTGGCAGTTTGTGTGTGTCAGTGTATGGCAGTGTGTATCTGTGTGGCAGTTTGTGTGTGTGAGTGTATGGCAGTGTGTTTATGTGGCAGTTTGTGTGTATCAGTGTATGGCAGTGTGTGTCTGTGTGGCAGTTTGTGTGCGGCAGTGTATGGCAGTGTGTTTATGTGGCAGTTTGTGTGTGGCAGTGTATGGCAGTGTGTTTATGTGGCAGTTTGTGTGTGGCAGTGTATGGCAGTGTGTGTCTGTGTGGCAGTTTGCGTGTATCAGGTTATGGCAGTGTGTTTATGTGGCAGCTTGTGTGTGGCAGTGTATGGCAGTGTGTTTATGTGGCAGTTTGCGTGTATCAGGTTATGGCAGTGTGTTTATGTGGCAGCTTGTGTGTGGCAGTGTATGGCAGTGTGTTTATGTGGCAGTTTGTGTGTGGCAGTGTATGGCAGTGTGTATCTGTGTGGCAGTTTGTGTGTGTCAGTGTATGGCAGTGTGTTTATGTGGCAGTTTGCGTGTATCAGTGTATGGCAGTGTGTGTCTGTGTGGCAGTTTGTGTGTGGCAGTGTATAGCAGTGTGTTTATGTGGCAGTTTGTGTGTGGCAGTGTATGGCAGTGTGTTTATGTGGCAGTTTGTGTGTGGCAGTGTATGGCAGTGTGTGTCTGTGTGGCAGTTTGCGTGTATCATGTTATGGCAGCGTGTGTCTGTGTGGCAGTTTGTGTGTATCAGTGTATGGCAGTGTGTGTCTGTGTGGCAATTTGCGTGTATCAGTGTATGGCAGTGTGTGTCTGTGTGGCATGTTGTGTGTATCAGTGTATGGCAGTGTGTGTCTGTATTGCAGTTTGTGTGTATCAGTGTAGGACAGTGTATTTCTGTGTTGCAGTTTGTGTGTATCAGTGTATGGCAGTGTGTGTCTGCGTGGCAGTTTGTGTGTCAGTGTATGGCAGTGTGTGTCTCTGTGGCAGTTTGTGTGTCAGTGTAGGACAGTGTGTGTCTGTGTGGCAGTTTGTGTGTCAGTGTATGGCAGTGTGTGTCTCTGTGGCAGTTTGTGTGTATCAGTGTATGGCAGTATGTGTCTGTGTGGCAGTTTGTGTGTATCAGTGTATAGCAGTGTGTGTCTGCGTGGCAGTTTGTGTGTCAGTGTATGGCAGTGTGTGTCTCTGTGGCAGTTTGCGTGTATCAGTGTAGGACAGTGTGTGTCTGTGTGGCAGTTTGTGTGTATCAGTGTATGGCAGTGTGTGTCTCTGTGGCAGTTTGTGTGTATCAGTGTATAGCAGTGTGTGTCTGCATGGCAGTTTGTGTGTCAGTGTATGGCAGTGTGTGTCTGTGTGGCAGTTTGCGTGTATCAGTGTATGGCAGTGTGTTTATGTGGCAGTTTGTGTGTATCAGTGTATGGCAGTATCTGTCTGTGTGGCAGTTTGTGTGTATCGGTGTATGGCAGTGTGTGTCTGTGTGGCAGTTTGTGTGTATCAGTGTATGGCAGTGTGTTTATGTGGCAGTTTGTGTGTATCGATGTATGGAAGTGTGTGTTTGTGTGGCAGTTTGCGTGTATCAGTGTATGGCAGTGTGTTTATGTGGCCGTTTGTGTGCATCAGTGTATGGCAGTATGTGTCTGTGTGGCAGTTTGCGTGTATCAGTGTAGGCAGTGTGTGTCTGTGTGGCAGTTTGTGTGTATCAGTGTATGGCAGTGTGTGTCTCTGTGGCAGTTTGTGTGTATCAGTGTATAGCAGTGTGTGTCTGCATGGCAGTTTGTGTGTCAGTGTATGGCAGTGTGTGTCTGTGTGGCAGTTTGCGTGTATCAGTGTATGGCAGTGTGTTTATGTGGCAGTTTGTGTGTATCAGTGTATGGCAGTATCTGTCTGTGTGGCAGTTTGTGTGTATCGGTGAATGGCAGTGTGTGTCTGTGTGGCAGTTTGTGTGTATCAGTGTATGGCAGTGTGTTTATGTGGCAGTTTGTGTGTATCGATGTATGGAAGTGTGTGTTTGTGTGGCAGTTTGCGTGTATCAGTGTATGGCAGTGTGTTTATGTGGCCGTTTGTGTGCATCAGTGTATGGCAGTATGTGTCTGTGTGGCAGTTTATGTGTATCAGTGTATGGCAGTGTGTGTCTGTGTGGCAGTTTGTGTGTATCAGTGTATGGCAGTATGTGTCTGCGTGGCAGTTTGTGTGTATCAGTGTATGGCAGTGTGTGTCTGTGTGGCAGTTTGTGTGTATCAGTGTATAGCAGTGTGTGTCTGCGTGGCAGTTTGTGTGTCAGTGTATGGCAGTGTGTGTCTGTGTGGCAGTTTGTGTGTATCAGTGTATGGCAGTATGTGTCTGCGTGGCAGTTTGTGTGTATCAGTGTATGGCAGTGTGTGTCTGTGTGGCAGTTTGTGTGTATCAGTGTATAGCAGTATGTGTCTGTGTGGCAATTTGTGTGTATCAGTGTATGGCAGTGTGTGTCTGTGTGGCAGTTTGTGTGTATCAGTGTATGGCAGTGTGTTTATGTGGCAGTTTGTGTGTATCGGTGTATGGCAGTGTGTGTCTGTGGCAGTTTGCGTGTATCAGTGTATGGCAGTGTGTTTATGTGGCAGTTTGTGTGCATCAGTTTATGGCAGTATGTGTCTGTGTGGCAGTTTATGTGTATCAGTGTATGGCAGTGTGTGTTTGTTTGGCAGTTTGTGTGTATCAGTGTATGGCAGTGTGTGTCTGTGTGTGTCAGTATATGTGTATGTAAATATACCTGTTTGACTGCAGGGGTGTATTCACATGTACACATCTACTGATGTACTCAAACTGCCACACAGACAGTGCCGGCACCTTTTTGGGAAACAAATACAGAATGTTATAATTTTAAACCCTGTGAAACTGCAGGAAGCACCCCTAGTGGCTGTGTGGGTGACAGCCACTAGAGGCAATCTAAACCGTGCAATATAAACATTGCAGTTTCTCTGAAAGATTTAGATTGCAGGGTTAAGGGGACATGGACACTGCACCCAGAGATTGCCCTCAATGAGATTAAGGAACACTACAGTCACCAAAACAAGTTTAGCTTCATGAGTAGTTTAATGAATAGATCATGCCTCTGAAGTCTCACTGCTCAATTCTCTTCCATTTTGGAGTTAAATCACTTTTGTTTCTGTTTATTTAGCCCTAGCCACACCTCCCCTGGCTGTGACTGACACAGACTGCATGAAAACAAGATGGTTTAGTTTTCAATCAGATGTGAACTTACTTTAAAAGTTTATACTTCCTGCTCTGTAAATTGAACTTTAATAACAAACAGGATGCTCCTGCAGAGTCTATCAAGCTATTAACAATACAGGAGACAAGAAATCCTAAATTAAACTGAATTTGCAATAAAGGAAGTATGAACATTATATGACTCTTTACAGGAAGTGTTTGGAAGGCTGTGCAAGTCACATGCAGGGAGGTGTGTCTAGGACTGTATAAACAAAGTGATTTAACTCCTAAATGGCAGAGAATTGAACAGTGACACTACAGAGACATGATCTATACAGCAAAGCCACTTCATTAAGCTAACATTGTTTTGTTGACTATAGTGTCCCTTTAACCCCTTAACGACACACGACTTGTGACATGTCATGATTCCCTTTAATTCCAGAAGTTTGGTCCTTAAGGGGTTAAAGATCTCTGCATCAATGCCATCTCTTCATTAGTTCTGTCACTGCTGGACTTGGTTCCTGTTATTTAATTCGCTACAATAAAAAAAAAACAGATATAAAAATAAAAGATACTTTCCTCTGAATTTTTATTGGCTACAAATATTGGTATTTTTCAAGGAACTGGCAGCACCTTAAAATGCTAATTGTTGTCAGGAGAGGTGCTGCGCATTCTCCATATGCAGTAAATTAATTAATCGTGAAAATAATCTACAGTCTGTGGATTTCGGTGGATTCCACATTTTGTCCAAAATAATTAATTGGAAAAAATCTTTTATCTCTGCTATTTTCTGCTATTATTCAGTAAATTTAGTAAATAACCCAATTGCATATTGTTATATAATAATATATCTTAGCAGTTATTCTAACTAACAATGCAAACTCCATTCCATGTAGAGTGGCCTGTCCGGCTGCTACGCTGAATTTAAATATGTGACAAAAATCAGATAATAATTGTGAAAATATCTCCATGTTCTGGCCGTGTTCTAACTGGTGTTAGTTCATTTCCATTTGTTACATAATTGGGGTGACCGCTCTTTATGCTGACAATTAGAACCAATTAGGTTAATAAATATTATCGTTAATTCTGCATATTTTGTAGGTACTGTATATGTCTTTTACAAACACAAAAATAAAGCACTGTGCTTATAGCAGCAATGGCTTAGTATCTAACAGCTCGAAATACATAGTAAAAACAAAGAGAACGTTATCTGCGCTCTGGCCCAAATCCCCATGTACATTAATGGCCATTGGAATAAAAACTCACCTGCCACGTCACGGCAAGTCTCGAACAGTTAATCCTACACTAGCCATTAGATTGGCTGATATCAGCCAAGAATCAAGGTGATTTGTATGTGCTGTAGCCCTATTCAGGGTTAAGTATGTAGGGGTTTATAAAACACCTATTCATGTCTCATTAGAGATGTTTACACTTTGTGTACCAGCAACATTTATTGTATGTGTAGAAGCCCTGTAAAGGGTTAAATGTGAAAGGGTTTATAAAATACACCTTCCTGTCTTACTGGAGATTCGTGGCTGATATCAGCCAGTCTAGTGGTTAGTGTAGGACTCTCCTTTTGAGGCTTGCCTTGACGTGGCAGGTGAGCTTATATTCAAATGACCATTGGAATTAAAATGTACACAGGGATTTGGGCCAGAGCGCAGCCAGGAAACGTTCTCTTTCTTTTTACTGTATACGTCTTTGCTCAATGCTCTTTACATACTGATTTTTGGTTTTACTTTGAAGGAGTCATCTGCAATATTAATAAACAGATCATACCATACAGGCTTCACCGTTGTTTGCAGTACTTGGCTTCATTTTATTCTCCAATTGGATAAAAGTTATCATGACAGGATTCAAACCACAGCTGCATATTGGACCGAAAGAGCCATTGGACTTGTCACCATGTGGCATTAGCTGGAGACCCTTTGCCACCGCACTGGTTAATACATTCTGCCTGTGTGTGGTTTGAAGCCATAATATACCTGATATCAGCACGCATGGGGTGCCCCTCTGTGAGTTGCAGATTCATTGAGTACTGCAAGCAATTCAGCATTCTAGATGACAACAGGAGAGTCAGATAAGAGGTTACTGAGCCTGCATCTTGGACGCTATCAGCAAGATGCACACTGCCTTTATCATCATGTTAGGCAGCGGAGGAACCTCTGGGAACATCTCCACACACACAGCTTACTGCTGTCTTCTACATCTAAACAATAAGCCAGACTTTACTGCAGTCACTCTCCTCTCTTATCCAAACAGACTGGCTCTGCAGATATCTCTTTATCACAACTGTTAGTTCTGCCAGGGATCTTACATTAAGTGTTTACTACACGTTTCTTATAATACGTTATATTTTAAAGGATCTGTCTGGAGCATCTTAATTTCACTTTTTTTTTTTTAATCTTCTTGGAAATGTTGAGCAATAACACGTTTCACAGCACGAGTGTAATTTGCCACATAACTACTTTTACTGCTTTTATTGCCTCAAAGGAGATTTTTCAATACTTCTGAAATGGGGAAAATGGCATGCACCTTTTACAATTCACTTTTTATCCTGAGACAACAAAAAAAGTGCACCTCGTAAACACAGAGACAGAGCAAACAGTGCACCTCACAGAGACAGAGCAAACAGTGCACCTCACAGACACAGAGACAGAGCAAACAGTGCATCTCGCAGACACAGAGACAGAGCAAACAGTGCATCTCGCAGACACAGAGACAGAGCACACAGTGCACCTCACAGACACAGAGACAGAGCAAATAGTGCACCTCACAGACACAGAGACAGAGCAAACAGTGCACCTCACAGACACAGAGACAGAGCAAACAGTGCATCTTGCAGACACAGAGACAGAGCAAACAGTGCACCTCACAGACACAGAGACAGAGCAAACAGTGCAGCTCGCAGTCACAGAGACATAGAAAACAGTGCTCCTCGCAGAGACAGAGCAAACAGTGCACCTGACAGACAAGGAGACAGAGCGAAACGTGTACCTTACAGACACAGAGCAAGGCATAGAGACAGAGAAAACTGTGCAACTTGTAGACCAGAGATAGAGCAAACAATTCACCTCAAAGACACAGTGACAGAGTAAACAGTAGAACTAACAGAAGCAGAGGTAAACAGTGCACCTTTGTGGAAGGTGTAATTGAGAACATGGTGATCTTTCATTTATTTAATTTGATTTCTTAGTGAAAGATCTCAGAGGGCGAGGGAGTTCCTCTATTAGTGAAGGAAGAGAATGAGACAGATCTGTAAAGGTGTATAAAATATTGTTGGGTGGGTCAATCCAACTCTCTGATCACTTTCTTAAATAGAACTACTGTGGCTAAAAATGGTTCCAGTGATAACATAAAACAAAGTGGTAATAGTGAGCAGCCCTTTTGGCTTCATTGTGTATTTATACCAGAACGGAAAGCCCGCTCTTAATTCTTATTAGAACCAATGGCCCTATATATGATGCTTGTATCCAATATTGTCTGTGCAGCTTATTGTAGTGAATATAGTAATGGGCTCATTCAGAGTTATTTACTAAAGAATGTGTTGTCAGGATAGTGAATTTCAAATCTCAGGACAGAATTGTTTTCATGTGTTTGTCCATTCTTTCTTGACATTTACTAAGAAGAATTTGTTTTTGAACAAAAGGGATTTCAGATTTCGTGGAATAAAGAGGTGAACTTAATACCTGGGTATTAAACCACAATTAGTCATGATAAAAATAAAGCCATCTGATAACAGACAAAGCCTTGATCCACGTTACCTGACATAAGAATACTTTAAATGTAAGTTGTATCTGAGTATCTGGGTGCTAACATTGTGTTCTCCTCCTGATTGTTGGTACATTTCCTCAGCTATTGAAATGACATTTTGCTTAAGGTCCTGCCATTACCAATGATCACACTCCCCGTAATTAAAAATATTCCCTAAATTGCTATCACTAAAAAATTAAGGTGCATTTGAAAAAAAAAAGAAAAAAATCTGCAAATTGACAGTGATTTCTGCTTATTTTAGAAGCTCAGTTTAGAAATATTTTTATTAGATCTGGGCATGGGGGGGGGGGGCTGTCGTATTTGCTGTGCTTGTTTGGTTTAGTGATAGATTTAGGATATGTTTAGTATTATATTGGCTTAGAGTTAGGGATACCTGTCATCAATGTGAGGGCTGTAATTGCTATGATTATTATTAATCCAAAATCCGATTATAATAGTAACGAGAGTCTACAGCACTGTGAAATCAGGTCCCCAGACCCTAATCCCCCCTTAATCTCCATCTACCACTAAGCAACTCTAACCTGCAGCTCCGCTAACTATCCCTAAACCTAAGACATGGGTACAGAGACAGAAAATGCAATGTACCTGTCTGTGTACTGATGCTATATGTTATAAATGCTATAGTAAGCACTTTAATCAAGGTTAGCAATTTTGATGCGCCCTAAAAAATATGTATATGGGTTACCTGTAAAGTGTGCCATATCGACAGTAAAATCTCCAAATCTTCATGTAAGATCACCATCTTAGCATCCCCATGTAGGGCCGTACGACCACGTAAGTCCTGTAATTTGTGCCAGAGATACTAGGACAAAGACAAAATATAATTTTGACAATTGTTACACAATCTCCATTGACAACGCAAGTTTGGGGCGACACCAAACCGCAGCTAAATTAACAAAACTGCCTTAGTAAATACTCTTACTGCTACAAGGAAAACGGCAGAAAATGATTAAACTACTTCCACAGGGAAAACAATTCAAAACGAAAAAAGGACTCGGCATTTACCGATTACATACTTTATTCAATATTCACGCTTCTCTCCCAAAACTTAAATATAACTTTCGCCAAGTTGCAGGTTAAGAGGCTTAAATCTTTTTCATTTAAGAAAGTGCAATTCTTGTGTATTCCTTATCTCCACTAATTATAAGACACAAATAGTCAAGATAATAGCAGGTTCTTTTTTTGGGTAACTGACAATTCTCATTTCAGGCCTTGGGCCTAATTTAACCACCTGGTTCTACAAGCCTTGAGCAGAGTAAATTCCTCTGTGATTATAGCAAAAAGAGGTCTGATAGGCCTGCGAGTATTAATCAGAAGATTTCTCTCCGTAGGTTTTGTCTCGTGATGGAATAATGATCACTATCTGCATATATCAGCATGCTATAAAATCCCACGTGTCTGTACCTTTAAACCACTCCTATTTGTCTACAAGCAAGATTAGTTAGACTGTTTAAACGTATCTATACCACTTCATATGGCTTGTAATAATTATATACCATGCGAAGACCTGCTTCTCTTCAGGCAGACGTACTAATAGATCTCAAAAAGGAAACGATAGTAACAAATGTAATTAATGCTTATTCGTTTACTTAGCACCATTAACATTTGTCAGTCAGACAGAGAGCTGTTAAGAAATCTCAAAATTGCTCTAATATATCCTTAAACTGTTTTTAGAGGTTTTTTAATGTTGTGTATCATTTTGCCGGAAGTTTTTGTCGGACAAGAAAACAGAAAATGAAGAGTAAAAATATATTTATAATTATGATTTTAATAGAATAGACCGAGCGGTAGTGTTTTTAAAAACAAAATGTTAGAACATAGACGTCCCCCTTGCCTCTTCTATATTTCTGAAGATGAAACGCCAATCACTGAATAAGAGAGGAGCACAGAGAGAAATGAATGAGAATTTTGGCAGGACATTGTGTCTCTAGGTTAACAACCCGTAGGTCATGTGTTTGTTTTCTTATACCAAAAAATGTATATAAACTGATATAAAATGGATACTTAGAAAATAATTTATGTGTTTACAATCCGTAAATTGGTATTAGCTACTCAAACTGTAAAAATAAAAAGTCATATATTTTTGTGATGTAAAAATAAGATCCATTAATCACGTTTAGTTTAATGTTTATGTTTTGTTTTTTTTTGTTTCCCTTCGTTTATCAAATGCATATCTTCCGCTCCCATTATTCCGGTGGGATGAAATTTACCGTAATTTATCATTTTATGAATATAACCTGTTTTGGAAAGTGTTGCCATATAAATTGTTATGTATCTATCTCCATTAGATATAAAGTGTAAATATAGAAAAAGAAAGTTACCTATTTTTCGAGGCAGTCTTTTAAAGGGGCAGTGTAATAAAACCTGTTATTCCCACATCAGTTTGTGGGATAATAAACCAGTTTCTTGATGAGCAGAATAGTTGTTACTGACCCTTCCTTTACTGTGTGAGAGGGATTAAGCGGATTGTTCTGTCCCTACCTGATCACCGTTAGTAAGAGATAAGGGGACTTTAGTTTAATGTTTTATTTCTTGATTTTTATTTTTAATTGTGATTTAAACGCAAAACAAAAAAAAAAAGTAAACATATTAATATTCAGTTATAATGATTATATAATGTATATAAATACTTTGCAGATATTATAATGTAATGTAAAGACGTACAGGTTTATTTACTTAACCTCCAACTGTACTAGACTGAAACCACATTAAATAATAGCCAAAATAGATCATTTGCTTCATTTAAATTTTCCCTTTAAATTTTTTTCCTTTGTCCTAAATTATCAATTTTTTTTTTTTTTAATTCTTTATTTTTGTGTGCAAGATTTCACAAATGAGCCGTGGTGCCCCAATAGCAGTCACGTGCACAATTTCAACATACATTTCACATATGGCACATTAATGTCTGCACAATTTTTATAATGGTAATAGTAGAGTATTAAGCTTAAGCATGTGGTGCTCCCGTTATAATCATCACTAGTATTGACAGATTTGACATTTGGAGCATGAACACAGATATACATGAGATTACAATTGGTTTCACTGAGATTTGCCTGGCTAATAGTTACACGTGTACAGGTTCTAATCATATGGTTGTACGGTTTCTAGCATATTGTTTGGGCGAAGTGGTTTAACTCTGGCTTGGTCTACCTCGGGCGCCATCATGGATTGTGTGGTGTTAGTCTGCCTTCACTTTTCCAGACAGGTCTGGGGTCTGCTTGGTTAGTATCAGGTGAGTTTGTCAGGGCTTGTGTGTATTGTAGTTGCCTGCGGTAGTGTGTGTCTGTCTTGAGTAGTGTCTTGGTTTGTGCGTATGTGTGTCTCTGCCTATTTTGTGCTGGTTTGTTGCTGTGTTAGTCCTGGTGTCTGTGCGTCTGTTGGTACCGTTTTTGTTTCAGTATGTGTAACACTGGAGCGGCGTCTAAGTGTCCAACATAGAGTCCAGAAAAAGCTGTAAGCCAGCGACTAGCCTTTGTATTGGGCATGTAGTGTCTCTGGGGACCCGGTAGAAAAGTCCCGTCAGGCTTCTCTCGTAGCCGTGGGCACTCCTGGGGGTCTGCTTCTGCGGCTCGTGGGTTGAGTGCTTTCTTTGAAGGCCGCATAGGGGCTGGCATGGAACTCAGTATGGCGCTTCCTCCTGTGCTTTCGGGTCCGCCGCGACTGGAGCAGACGTTCGAGGTTGAAGCTTCTGGGCGGCCGCAGTCTGTGAGTGCTTGTGCGATAAGGTTGCATGGTATGTGTACCACTGGCGTCCGGGGAGAATTCCCTCGATTCCCGCTCTTTGTCTTCCGACATACAGCTGTTTGTCGGTGTTTCTTGTAGCTTAGGGTAGGTTGTTGGTTTGCGGGCTGCCAGCCAGTACTTCCACTTGATGGTCCCTGCAGGACTCGGTGGGACATTCTTCGTTTGCCCATGAGGTTGCACGCTGTCCGCCATTTTGGAGCGCTCCGTCCGGCTTGTGCTCTGTGGCCCTGTTTGCGCTTGGGCTCGGCAGACAACATTGGTGGTCGCCCGTGGGGACCGGGATAACCCCCACCGGTCCAAAGGGGGGGGGGAGATCGCAGGACGCCGTTCGGAGACCCGGCCGTCCCTCCGCGGCTCAAGCTCTCGTAGGCCCCAGGCCTTGGTCGGGTTACTCCAGTGCTGTACCATATTGTGCGTGGTACCATCTTGTGTGTCCCCATCTTGTGGACAGTTTGGGGTCCAATTGGGGTTGGTAGCGGCTTGTGGCACTGAGTTGGCTCCGATTCTCTGGCCCAGATCCTGGAGCTCAGACGAGACACGTCTGATCTGTTCAGCAGTCAGGCTCCGCCCCCCCCCTAAATTATCAATTTATTTGTAAAATTTTCCAATTTAATTCCTTCTTCAAAGCGGCACTGTCATCCCTTCCCACCCTGCAAAATTAGTATTTCATAAAGATAAGATCCTTATGAAATACATTAAAAAAATTTATCGAAATAAAATACAGATTACTTTCTTTCTGTGTATTTCCATATATTACAGAGCTACTGCCATCCAGAAGTTGTTAATCCCCGAGGCCGGAAGAAGATGGTGTCGCCTGCGAGGGCCAGGTTCAGGTAAGTTAAACTCGCCTTTGCCAGCTCCTACCCGGCCACAGGACAGCCAGCAGCAATGTCACTGTCAAGGGTCATTGTAAATTATGCAACGCGATGGTGCCGCTTTAAGAAATGAACCTGCATTGTTTAGTTTGTCTTCGCTAACATTTTATTTAGTTAACAACAGAGTGTAGTGAAATCAAAAACCGAAATACAAAATTCTCTCATAAAGTGCTGATTTGGAATCATTTTCTAACAGCTATACTGAGAATTCTGCAATTTGAGCCTGAATTATGGTTACATTCACTACAATGTGGTGTTTATTGAATAAACTCTTATAGGCCATATCCCACACTATACTGAGAACTGAAACGACAGAACCTTGCGAGGCAGAACATGCTTTATCTATCACTGTGTGTCTGGAATAGAATGATTTGATCTTAGGACAACTGCCTGGGGCAGCTACAGTGATATTAACAGAGAAAACGATTAATTCTCAGGGTAGACACTAGGAGAGAGGAGCTAAATGGAATCTACATTGATGGTTAATGAGTATAAAGGGACGTTCCACTTCAGAAATACAAATAAATAATCCCTGTTAGTAGACATACCCCAAAGAAAACAGGCTGCGTGTCATTATGTAAATACGCAACCCTTACACCAGAAGGCGCAAAGTGTGATAAAAGCATAAAACGCGTAAAATACAGCTTCCCAGGGGACCTTTCCAGACCCCTTTCTCACCAAATATATGTATGATAATTGGTATACAGCTCTTAATCTATATAGGTATTAACATAGAAACATAGAATGTGACGGCAGATAAGATCCATTCTAGTCTGCCCAATTTTCTTAATACTCTCATTAGTCCCTGGCCTTATCTTATTGTTAGGATAGCCTTATGCCTATCCCATGCATGCTTAAACTCCTTCACTGTGTTAACCTCTACCACTTCAGCTGGAAGGCTATTCCAGTAAAGTAATACTTCCTGATATTATTTTTAAACCTTTGTCCCTCTAATTTAAGACTATGTCCTCTTGTTGTGGTAGTTTTTCTTCTTTTAAATATAGTCTCCTCCTTTACTGTGTTGATTCCCTTTATGTATTTAAATGTTTCTATCATATCCCCCCTGTCTCGTCTTTCCTCCAAGCTATACATGTTAAGATCCTTTAACCTTTCCTGGTAAGTTTTATCCCGCAATCCATGAACCAGTTTAGTAGCCCTTCTCTGAACTCGCTCTAAAGTAATTAGCAACACAAAGTAAAATATTGTTACATATGTAGAAAATAGCGCTACAATAGTTGCTTTCATATGAAAGATAAAATGGGAAAGTCTTAGGGTGACTCCCCAATGTAAAATGGGGGCTTGAACCTCCTTTGCCAGAAGTGGGGTAAAATCTTAAGGATCCAAGTTGATATTAAAAACAAATTTACAAAAAAACATACACTTAAACAGATAAAATTGGCTCCAACACGTTTCTTCTATCTAGGGGGACTTCCTCAGGGACCATACGTAAATAAAATCAATCCAAGTGCAGTAAAGCCTAACAACCTGAGTCCCCTTATATAGGACTAATCCCTATCATTCACTGATGGCTTGCTGGGTGTTTCTCCTAGCTGGTCCATGATAGGTTACTCCATGTGTCACCTTTGCCAATGTTCTCCTCTCACAGGGAGCACACCTCTCCTCACAGCCACAGCTTGGTTTTGGCTTATTTCTGAGTGGATTCTGTAAATTCGTCAACTTGTGTTTCACTGCCATCTTCCTGGTCCTGTTAGAAACATTGTTTACCATTTCTCCAGTGCTTGTTGAAAATGAATGATATATGGACAGGTGTTTTAAATAAAATGTTGCAAATCATTTTAAATAACAAATTAACATTGAAATAGAGAAACGATATCTCACATAGCCACATATTTAGTTTGAGGCATTTAAAATAATATTCTGCAAATAG
Source organism: Pelobates cultripes (assembly GCA_933207985.1). Taxonomy (NCBI): domain Eukaryota; kingdom Metazoa; phylum Chordata; class Amphibia; order Anura; family Pelobatidae; genus Pelobates; species Pelobates cultripes. The sequence continues at coordinate 10,080,493 of OW240919.1, forward strand.
TGGAAATCCCAGAATGAACACCAATATCCATGCAAATAATATCAGTGTTATTGATAGTCTGTAACTTATTATCACTTTCTATTCACTGAACTCAATTATTATTAGTTTTGTCGGTGTCAATGTATATGAATTGTATCAATTGTGCGGAAACCGTATACAAATCGACCTCAAGTGTATTTAATAATTGAAGACCTATAACATGTTTATGGCTTGGGTATTACTTTAGCATGTTTTGTTATTTTTTTCTATTTTTTCTTATTTGTGGACACAAATTTAATTTGGAGGTGACACTGAAACATACTCCATTTACATCTATAATTTTCTTTTTGTGTATGAAGAATAAAATGAAGGACACGCTCATGCATGCCTTGTATAAAGGTTGAGAGAGGAAAAAGAATAAATAAAATGAATTCATTAATAACCAATGTAAGCATGTTATTTGTCATCAATGAAAAAATACATACAGTCAATCCTCATATGACAACTGAACTGCAGTTCCCAGAAACCCAAGGGATGTCACCAGGCTCAACAGTATTTGTGAAAGATGGAAACACTTGAGGATGGAAGGGATGGGCAGAATTGGTTGGCTTATGAAGAAAAGATAATAATTTAGAAGATTAATAATCTACCAGGCACAATTATTGCAAAATTACCTACACGTTCCAGCGGTAATAACTAACAAAGATTTCTGGTTATTAATAAAAAATACTGTGCTCATTTCAATCTGTAAACGGTTAATCTTCACACACTAAATAATTCCTAATAGCAAATGATCTAAATCAGACATTTAACCATCACTGACAAAGACTAAACATTAATAATTTATAGAGTATTCAAAGAAAGGGTTATTAAAATTGTGTATGGTCTTCATAACGAACATACCGGAAAACTCCTAACCCCCTTAATATGTATATAAGATGAACACCTTAGGCGAAAGAAGGGAGAGAGAATAACACTAAAAAGGCATTTTAGGAATAAAAATGTTAAATAAGAAAAGATTTTCAAAAAGGGAGGTTATCATTAGAGGGTATTATTTGAAGTTGTTGGGTAGAATGCTTATAAGTACTGTGAAGAAAAATGCTACATTACAGGTAGTGGATACGTGGCTTGTCCTTCCAGTAGACGTGGCCACTGGCACAGTAAAGGGATGTGAGAATACTTGGATGGAGAAATAAGATGGGTCAAGTGATCCTTCTGTAACATATTCATCCTCACCTTGCTACATCTGCAGTAATTGCCTTGCTAACAAGTGCGGTAGTACCGTTCAGCGACCATGCGTCAATGTGTCTGACTCCTGCAGCATGTTGGTGGACGACGGCCACTGCGGATCCACACCAATTTGTAACCCCACATCCGCCCATGGTATGGACGATGTCCGCATGCGTGTGACGTCATGTAAAGGACATGCACGCATGTTCTGGGGTCAGAGGTCGGGAACGGCAAATCAGAGCTGAGAAAGGCTTATTTAATCTCCTTTTGCCTTTTCATCATTGCCTTGTCATCGTTTTCCTAGTGGTTGTCCGAGAGTGTGTTTCTGAGCATTTATTTCTGGTTATTGACTTCCCTGTATTCTGGCATCCTTGACTTTTGGCTTTTCCTAATCGTTGTGTCTCATTCTGTGTCCCCGACCTCGGCAAGTATTCCGACTATTCTCTGGTATGCCAAGTCTGGCCATTCTAAGGCCCGGTAATACGTTACCTATTAGTCCTAGGTGTGATACAGTTCTACGTGCTGGATCAACATGTAATCCTGACACCTTCGCTGTGGGCAGATTGGGATGTTGATGGGGGAGTTGACAAGGGAGCTAAATATTCAGGTAAAAATAGCCATGTTGACAAATCTTTTCAATTTGGTGTTTTTTCTTAAAATGTGTAACTTATTTGTTAATTCACATTAATCGGGTGTTTACTGTGTGAACTCCAATGTAAGTTTCTATAATAAGTATTCTACAAAAATAAAGATAAAAAATGCATCAAAAATGAAAAGATTTCGTAAGGATGAGGTCGCAGACAACACTAAAAGTGCAGATAAACTAATGTGTTCATGCCCTATAGTCAAATGCCAATCACTTAGCAATCCCCCCTTCATATGCGGAGTCATGTCTGGGATCGAAAGAAGAACCAGGGATTATTCCTGAATACAAACAATGAAACCATAATTGGTTTTCATTCAGCAATCATGATCTACAAGTCTTAAGGAAAGAGATTCTGTCTCCTGCTCAATGCAGAAAAAAAAGAAAGAAAAACGTCCTTTTTATGGGGTTTAAACCTCAGACAGGGTTTCATGTAGATTATATTGAACAGAAACTGATCGCGCTAATGTGTCTGTGTGTCTTTGATCATCCTTCTTGCAAGAATGTGTTTTCGTTTTTCATCCACAGAACTTTGAAAACTTTGTTTTGATACAGTGTTGAGTTTTCCATAAAAAAGACACATTTTATGATTTTCCTTTCAAAGGGTGAGACTGTATTAATCCGAAATCAATAACTCAGGGATCACTCGACTAACTCTATATGCCCTTCACATAAAAAGATTGTTGTGCGTAGTCTGCACTTGACCTAAAACTGAACAAGACTGATTGAGATACAATTACTTTCCTACATAACTATGGCCTCGATATACTTAGAAAATTATTTAATGTTTTTGGATGCACATTTAAGATGATTTCAAACTACGAAGAATAAATAATTTAATATATTTGATATATTGATATTTGTATATATATTTTTTATATTTTAATATTTTGAAAATAAAACATTAATAAAAGTCTATCCTAAAATATCAAATCGAGGCATATGCTAATTAGTATTAATTAATTTATAAATTCCGTTTTTTAATTCTAAAATGTTTTTCCAGGAAGGATATGCTGAGATTTTTCCCAGGTTCCAAATATTTATCCAGCCCTCCATATTTTATATTTACAGATTAATAAATTAAACATGAATGATATGCGCGTGCCCTAGCTGGGTTTACACAATAAATGTCCAATTGTAGTGAACTGAAACTTGAATTGTAAAATACCGGTAAAATGTGCTAATTTTGAAGCAGTTTGGTATTTTAACCTAAATTTTGTCATTTGGATTCAGTACGATACATTTAATACCCATTGAAGTAGGAATTTTTGCAATCTGACCCAGACATGTATCATAAATTTTTTTCAATTACTGATACTTTATATCCTTATTGATGCACTTTGTATATTGATTACTGAATTTGTACGTTATTTATTAAAATATCTATTATATGGTATTTTGAAAAGCTTGAGTGCTTTGAAACTGACCACAGAGTAATAAGCAGTGTTCATTTCTGTGTTCGTTCTTGTCTTTTTGGAACTTGAATCAATATTCTAAAAACATTTCTGGTTTTAATCAGTGTGATTTTTTATTTTTATTACTTGTGACTTTATCAACTGAGGTGCATAAATGGTTTTGAAGCATACCCTCCGTAGTATGGTTTTTATTTAACCCCTTAAGGACACATGACATGTCTGACATGTCATGATTCCATTTTATTCCAGAAGCTTGGTCCTTAAGGGGTTAAAATTCCAGATCAAAATATCATAAAAGGGAATAAGAAAATAGCATCATTTTCTGGTCAGTTTGTGATGTTTCAGTGAATAATTCTGAAATTGTATGTTACATTAATGATAAAAAAATAATATGATATAATTGTAATATTATATAGCTGCTGGTAGAGTATCTGATCATTAGTGCGGATTCAAATGAAAGCTAACTTTTCATTCCAAGTACACCTGCAGTAAGTTTATATTTAAATCTCTGACACTATTAATATTAAATGGTGGATGTTATGGGAATCATGCTGAAGTTGTTACATTTTAATAAGCGCAATGATGGGAGTTAAATTTGTATAAAGTGATGTTGCTAGGACTAAGGTCACTGGGCGTTTGGGATAGCCAGGTTTAAGAGGTGTTTAGCATTAAGGGGACTGACATAGCTTTTTACTGAAAGACGAATTGTCAGGAATTCAAATTGTATTTCGTCTTTATGAAGTGGCTACTTTGACCTTCATGTTTAAATTTACTTTGAATTCTATTTGAATTCTCACTGTAGAAAATAACCCTGTAAGTGTTAGTGGGGGCTTGACTTAATTCCATGCAGTTTGCAATTTAGTGCATGCAGTTGTAATTGCAATATGTCTGTTTTTGTAGCATGCCCATATAAATGAGAGAATCATGAAGAGCTAAGTATCTCTGCACAGACCAATTATGTGTTAAACTGTGCTAACGAATCACTAACGAGAGCCTTCACTTGTTATCACATGCTAACAGATACTTGACTGAACAACAGTTAACAACAAACGTTTTTCTTGACAATTTTTTGGCTGAACTGGGAGAACTGCTCAGAATTCACGTAACTTTCATAGTTCTAATTAATTCTGTCATTTTCAAGTTATTTCATTAAAGAGACACTATAGGCATCAAAACAATGATGTGGTTTTGGTGTATAGATCAGTGTCACTGCCTATTCCTCTGCCATTTAGGAGTTAAATCACTTTTGTTTTTGTTTATACAGCCCTAGCCACACCTTCCCTGGCTGTGACAGACATGGAAAATAATGGTTTCATTTTTCAATCAGATGTTAACTTGCTTTAGAAATGTGTATCTCCTGTTCTGTAAATAGAACTCTAATCACACACAAAAGCTTCCTGCAGGGTCTAGCAAGCTATTAACATGACTATTAATCAGATAAGAAATGATAAATTAAACAGACTGAGCAATACAGGAACCTAAAATATCTAGGTTCTTTTTTTAGGATGTGTTTGGGAAGGCTGTGTAAATCACATACAGGAAGGTGTGACTAGGGATGTATAAACAAAGTTATTTAACTCCTAAATGGCAGAGTTGAGCATGATCTATACACCAGCACTACTTCATTAAGATAAGTAAGTTTTGGAGACTAGTGTACTTTAAGCTGTAAACTGATAGGAATTTAAAAAAGTGAATTCCCAATATTGGGGGAAAAATAGCCCAATTGAAAACATAACTTGGAGAATGTTCCCCCTACAGCTATTTTGGTCTAAAATGTAAAATTCACTTTAAAGGTTGGACAGTTGACAATTTTGTTTTGCAAAAAAATTTACTACACCCGTTTGAAGAGAAACCGTAAAACAATGAAGGTAGATTATTCTAAAATGTAACGTCTCATAAACATTTTCTCTAAGCAGGAAACAAACAGTAAATAAATATTGAGTGCTGTGGGGGGAGGGGGATAATCAGCTCTCCTATTGATCATAAAGGGAGCGCCAGGAATGGTTGAATAATTTTCATCTTCTTCCTATTCAAGACAGGACTCACTGCAGCAGGACATTCACTTTTTTTTCTTTTCTTTTTTAATCTCCCCCCTGCTCCTTTGTCAGTCAAGTAAAGAATGGATTGGGGATGCACAATCCTTTATCATAGAATATAGGTATTCATTAAGTAATTTTTTTTTACATTCTGCGCCCAGTCCCTCTCCATTTACCAAATTGTTGAGAAATACCAAAGAAACACCAAAAAAAATAGCAAATATCAAAAGTGGAAACTCTTATATTGAAGCTTAGTTCAAAGCCTTTGTGAGTTTTTTCAATAGTCTATTTTCTTCTCGAAGGCATTCCCAGTAATTTTACCGCCTGTCTATCATTTCCCAGTTTTCCCATGTTTTCTATCCATGTATCCTGATAAAACCGGTTTGGGATTGATCCAGTTCCAATACTCGGTGTACATGCTATAAAACTGCATTAGTATATTTGATCTCTTTACCACAATACACTGTTTCTAAGTCCTGTAATTGCCGCTGGGCAGTAAAGATTTATTTAATTGATAGCCCATTCTATACATTCCCATTAGTTATGTAGGATTTGATGAGGAATCCTGTACGGACATTCCTTGTGAAGACAATATGGCTGCATTCCTTTTGGTCTGCATAAAGAGATTCCTGATAGCTATCTGTATAGTCGCTGATTCTGAGTTGGATAAAAGCAGATTGCTCTGTCTGTCACAAATCTGCAAGCTTGTAGTTTACTGCCATTGATAAGGCGGCAAGAACTCTCAAAGACAAAAAATGCTGTGTTTTGTAAGGATTGGACGAATAAATGGCCCTGAAACACTCTGCATTAAATATCAACTTTTTATTCATACATTCTGCCATTTATGAACTTTTACCAGACAAGTAACATTGTCACAACGCCAGGAGAGGATATGCTGACCAGCAAACTGTATATGGTCAAATCACTCTAGTGGCCATTAAAGTGTAAGCTCTCCTGCCACGTCAAGGCAAAATTTGAGTCCTGCACTAAGAATTCATCTTGCTGATTTCAGATAAAAGGCAAAGACAGAGGGGGGTGTTTACAGGAACCCCTACACTCCTATTGACCCTTAAAACGTACAATCAGGTGATTCAGTAGACAGGGAATTGAGGCAAGAGAGAAAAGGGATTTAGGTCAAAATAGAAGTATTTAAAGAATAACAGAGTTTTTTTTTTTTTTTTTTTTAAATTGTTCACAATTTCTAGTTCAGTAAATAACTCCTGTGGAACATGCTTAATAATTAGCCAGGTCTACATGTATCCTTCCTTGTTAAGCAAATTGTTATTATTAATATTTATTTTTATTACCAAGTTATTTAGGAATTCAGTGATTAATTAAGATAAACAACATGTACGCATCTTATATAACCAGTAATAAATGGTGGATCAGCAAATCGTTGAATTTCTAGAAACATCTAAGGAGTGTATGTTCAGAGATACATTCAGATGGTCCTTTTATTAACACTCCAGTCCCAAGCATGTGCTAGTCCTTTGCCAATATATAATATAAATCACCACGAGTAAAGGGGGAGGTAATTAGAATGAGGTTCTGTAGCAGAAATTAAGCTCAATGAATGTAGATCGTAGAGATTGCACAATGGGCTTTCTTTCTTATACAGGATTACATGTCTTACAAGTTCCCTGAGGCTTGATGAAAATTTCCTGGAGCCCGCTGGACATAGGAGCATCCCCAACATGTTGTAATGTGTGATCGGAATTGCCAACAAACATAGATTGTAATAAACAGCGATATTAAAATACAGTTCCTCATCTGTCAATCAGCCACTTTACCAGCTTTGGAAAGAAGTAACATACTGTATGTGGCTTTGTTCCTGTATTTCTTAAGTAATGCCCGACACATTCTTGCAAATTCTCTAAACATAGTAATTGTAGTTGCTGAGATAGTAAACAGTAATTGTAGTTGCTGAGATATACAGAGCTGGGCAGCTCACCTCTCATGAGTTACATTGTAGTTTTAAATGAAGACATTTTTAGCGTTATTTTATGGGTGCGCTGTAGATGAGGTGAAAGGCTCCCGTTGCTAGCATTTGCTATTTGAGGATTATATACTAACGTGACACTTGCAGGGAATTTCGAGTGACTTTGAAATGTAAAGCCAAAGTAGCCAAACTCAAAACATAAATGACTTGGAGAATTTTTCCAGTTTAACTAGTACTAGGGCATTAACGTTGAAATTAACTTTGAATTCCTGACAATACTCAATTAGTGAATAGCCCTGTTAAACTCTTTGAAAAAATAAACGGTGCTATGCTTTTTCAGTCCTCATTGTCTTGCAAAATGGTCTTTTCATCGTCAAAAACTGTGTTATCCCAAGCAACCCGCACCAAAAATGGCGGAGACCTGTCTGAAAAAAATCCTATCACAAAACGTCTAGAATTCTTTAGCTGGTTTGTCCAAATATTGAATATGCCACATGTTGCTATAAGTCCAGAATCTTTATTAAGGGAATCAAATTAAGTTTGATCTTCTTGTACTACAGATTTTTTTAAATACTGCATATTCCATATTTTCTTCTTTCCGATCAAAAATCTAGTATTGTTATGGTACTGGCTAGTGTTTAGCTCTGATTTCTAACTTCAAGCCACCCATCAGCATCAACTATATCAGAGAATCTTGCAGGGTAAAACCCAGGAGTGAGAGGCAATCAGTAGCCAGTAGCCTACTGGGCTAATTCATTTATTTTAGATTTTGATGTTACACTGGCTTTAAATTAAATTGCACTGCTTTAAGTTCTGACTAAGAATCACGATCACCTTTTAGAATAAATTCAATTTAAAGGCATTTTCCATTTAAAGGGTCAGTCAAAGCACCATAAGCACTTTGTATCACCGTATTGTGTGTGCTAAGAGCACGTTGACCCTCCTCTTGCGTCTGATTGTGGGCTATAGCGGCAGCAAATTCTAAAATGTTTTATTTGTCGCATACCAGTTGCTTTTTTTCCTCTGTAAATACTGTAAAACGCTGTACAATGTGCAATATAAATGTGTTTTTATCCTTTTACTAACATGCAAAACAATCTTCGCAATGTGCTCTATGACTGCCTATATTTTGATTTAGTAGAAAGTGCGACTAAAAGTCCTCTTTAACTTAACAAACACAAAAGGCTTCGTCTGCAGACACCACAAACGTACGGCTCTCTATAACTTCCTGCACTTTCGTCTTGCAGAAATAACAATCTTTTGTGAGTTACTTAAAGCTTTAGTATTTGTGTTTCCTTCTAAACCCGTGGGTTTGCTTGAAAAAAAAAATTGAATTTTGAAGAACAAACAGACAAATTGGGTCTGTTTGTTCTGGAAAAGTGGTTTCTAAGAGGCCATTGGATTATCTCAAGGTCAATATGGTGACCTCTCATTTCAACAATTCATCTCCCAGACTGAGCAAAAGACTATTTAAGAGCACAAAGCAGGTTATTTTATGGGGAGGTTTGTTTTTTTAAATAATGTTTTGCAAACTACCTGTAAGGTTAGTGTGTGTGAAATGTGATTCATATTTCGCTTTTTTGTGTGTTTTTTTAAATGTAATTACCGTATTTATTTTACTGTTATATTCATGAAACGAACACTGTAGCGTTAGGGATACTAATCTACAACCCTGATTCCCCTTATTAAGTAGGTTCTCCAGCGCCTTTAGGATGACGGGCCAATCCAGGTAACCATGATGCGCCTACGATTCTTCTATACAGAATCATTGTATTCAAAGATTCTCTTTGTCTGACCGTGACGGCACTGCACATACGCAGTGATGTCACAGAATGTTACAGTATGAGAGTCAGGAAGTAATATCCCTGGCTCTCAAACCCAGAGGGCTTGGAGGCGGGGTTTGAAGCTGTTCGTCCAAGCCTTTTAACTAGTAAAATAAAGGTTTTTGGAGAGTAGGACGGAAGACAGGGCTGCATGCACTATAACAACTTCAAGAAGATGAAGATATTGAAGATCCTACAGTGTTCTTTAACCTGAGAAATGTGAAGAAGTATTTTTAAACCTTTGCCCTTCTAATTTAAGACTCAAGCATGGGGGTGCGGAGGCAAGACCGGCGCCGCGTGGGGGAAAAGGTGAGTAAAATCATCTTTAATCTCCAAACAGAGCGAGTCACCGAAACAGACACTTCAGCACTATAATGTCAGGGATACATCTAGTCTTATCTAATAGATCAACAGCAAATCAGCCGCAAAGGCAGAATTAATGGTGAATGTCTTCCCCTAAAGATGAACAAGAAGGGAAACAACAATCTTATCCCTTCCACAACAGCTGTCCCATCACACTAAATTCTTATCAAATCCTGAGATGTACTAAGCACTCCAAATAAAAATAATGGGTCATGATCGGCTAGCAGGTGTCAGCCACATCCCAGTCTGCAGAGAATTCCCTGTTAGAAGCTGCTAATCCTGTACATTTACAGCAAACTTGGGAAAGGTGAGGTTCTATTTTTTTGATTTAGCCTATTTTTTTTAATGCATTGTAGATATTAAAATCTGGGCTATATATATTAAAAAACTGGTGAAATGCAGCCTGTCGTGTTCTCGTAAATTGATGGATTTGATTCAATAAATAATGATCTAGCCACAAATATATTAGAGGAAATTTTTTAAATGTATTTAAATGTGGGCACCTTGCTGTCACCAACTAGTTAAAGGTAAAAGCGTGTTAAAGCACCACTTACTACGAGAGACGACTGCTAGATTGTTGCAACGCAGACAGACTCGGGGAATAAAACCAATCAATGGCCGGGAACATAATGGAAATAGGAAGTACTGCCATGTAGATTACAATGCTCTATATTTAGAGCCAACATATTAAACGATTCTTTAAAAATGACAGAGAAACAATGCACTGTGGCTGGCGTTTCTTTGATCACTTCGCGCAGGATTCATTTTTTGTTTTCTTTAAGGAACAAACTCAAGTCAAATCAAGGAGGTTTGGTTTATTTTTAAGAGATTCATGAAAGTCTTTTTGCAGAGATTAGGTAGTAACGTATACAATGAGTATCAGATTAATGTAATATATGTTTAGAGATTTTCTGATGTGCTTCTTTAATGAAACTAATATGTTTCTGGTTTTTGGCAGAATGCAATTCTTTATTGTCTTCTATCTGTGTGGGTTTTTTTTTCCACTTACTGTTGGGTAGATGCCAGGACTGTTTTACCTTGTGGAGTTTTTTTTTCTGAACGTTTGCTGTAGTTTAGCCAGGATGTTAACCGGCTTAAATTTTTTTCCACTCACTACACTTAACTTGACTGTTGGGTGGCCTCATACTAAACGGTAAATAAGGTTAAATAACAATTTTAGTCAATTAACATTCTAACACCAGGAAGAGAAGACCATCATTTTAAATAGTTTCTGTAATTACACTCAATAACTTGATAACAGGTAACAGAAAAATCTGCAACATATTAGGCAGAGATAGGAGAATGGCCACGTAGAGGACATGACTAGGTAACTGCACGTTCGTACAATCAAGACCACTCAGTGATTCTTACTTCTTTTTTTAAGGACCCATAATATACATGGTAAAAGTATGGAGACCCGTTTTCCATCATAAAAACAGTTCACGGACCACCTATTCTTCAATTGTAATAAAATATTCACTTAAACATAATAATTCAAATCCTGATTAGGTTCCTCCCACTGACAGAGTCAGATTGGACAAGTACTGTGGCAAAAGTAACCTCGCCACTGGTTTTTGGAGGGGCCTGTTTGCCAGTCTCCTGCCCTGCGACTATGGCCTTGGGATGTATTGCCCTTCTAGAAACTGATGTGGGCATACTTGATTTTATTATGCTGCTGCTGGCCCTTTAAGAACCATCTGGGGGCATACTGTGTAGTTACTGGGTGGCCACCATTTCATGTATCAGAGGCACATGGTGAGAACAATGGATGGTGGCCATTTTAACTCCCAGACACTGTGTGGACTTTTCTACACGGTGCCATCTCGTCGGTATTCGGTGCACAAAGACATCGTGCGGTGGTTTTAAACTATACAACATGGGGACACATTATACAGTAATTATTTTTCATATAGCCTGTATATGTTCTGCGGAATCTGCATTAAACTGGATCTTCCAAACTTTTTGTGTGGGAGTGTCTGTGTGTATTGTACGGATTGATTGGTTGTATTTCAAAACCCTGTGGGCAGTACTATGTTTGTAGAATGTGATTAAAAGAGGCTGGATGTGCCAGTACAGTCAGTTCTTCTTCACCCTCAATCTAGAGTCTTGTCTCTTATTGGGGGAATTGCTATATCACTGCAAGGGATTGCTATGCTCTGCATGCTCCCTTGGATAATCACTTCTAAGCTCTTTTAAGAGCTTGTTCCTGTTTCCCTCTCTTGGAGGAGAGGTTCATCCACTGGAGCCTGGAGCCTTGTCGTAGGTCCAGGGTGGGTAGGAGACGGCGAGACACCAACCAAGCTACGGTGGTTCGTGGGGTCTGCGGTGGTTGTGGTGTCTGGTGGAGTGCTTGGAGCCCTCAGAAAGCGCTAGGAGCATCCTTCAACGGAGGTACCCAGTCGGGGTGCCAGGTGATCCGTTACAAGTACAATGGCAGAGAAATAAACCAAGAGTTCAGAACCACTGGCTTAAAGAGACTGAGAGTGGGAACTGTTCAACAACATAGTAAATAGTATCAACAAGGCCCGAGAAAGAGAAAATTTCAGAACTCCAGCAGCAATAGTTCACAACAAGCCACACTGGATCACGATGAGTAGTAATTGGCTCACAACAGACCACACTGGAAAACGATAATCAGTAATGGTTCACAACAAGCAACTATGATTCACTACAAGCAATTGCGGTCTGAGACTAGCAGCAATTGTCAAAGGTCAGACAATGGTCATAGAGTTGGGAACAATACAAGATAAGAAGTAAAACAAGAGACAAGGAATTTGGAAACAAGCCTGGGAATAACCCAGGAAATAGCTCAGTAATAATAGATATGCAGTTGCAAGAAAAAGTATGTGAACCCTTTGGAATGCTATGGATTTCTGCAGAAATTGGTCATAAAATGGGATCTGATCATCATCTAAGTCACAACAATAGACAATCACAGTCTGCTTAAACTAATAACACACAAAGAATGAAATGTTGCCATGTTTTTATTGAACACACCATGTAAACATTCACAGTGCAGGTGGAAAAAGTATGTGAACCCCTAGACTAATGACATCTCCAAGAGCTAATTGGAGTGAGATGTCAGCCAACTGGAGTCCAATCAATGAGATGAGATTGGAGGTGTTGGTTACAGCTGCCCTGCCCTATAAAAAACACACACCAGTTCTGGGTTTGCTTTTCACAAGAAGCATTGCCTGATGTGAATGATGCCTCGCACAAAAGAGCTCTCAGAAGACCTACGATTAAGAATTGTTGACTTGCATAAAGCTGGAAAGGGTTATAAAAGTATCTCCAAAAGCCTTGCTGTTCATCAGTCCACGGTAAGACAAATTGTCTATAAATGGAGAAAGTTCAGCACTGCTGCTACTCTCCCTAGGAGTGGCCGTCCTGTAAAGATGACTGCAAGAGCACAGCGCAGACTGCTCAATGAGGTGAAGAAGAATCCTAGAGTGTCAGCTAAAGACTTACAAAAGTCACTGGCAAATGCTAACATCCCTGTTAGCGAATCTACAATACGTAAAACACTAAACAAGAATGGATTTCATGGGAGGATACCACAGAGGAAGCCACTAATGTCCAAACAAAACATTGCTGCGCGTTTAGTTTGCACAAGAGCACCTGGATGTTCCACAGCAGTACTGGCAAAATATTGTGTGGACAGATGAAACCAAAGTTGAGTTGTTTGGAAGACACACACAACACTATGTGTGGCGAAAAAAAGGCACAGCACACCAACATCAAAACCTCATCCTAACTGTGAAGTATGGTGGTGGGGGCATCATGGTTTGGAGCTGCTTTGCTGCATCAGGGCCTGGACAGATTGCTATCATCGAAGGAACAACGAATTCCCAAGTTTATCAAGACATTTTGCAGGAGAACTTAAGGCCATCTGTCTACCAGCTGAAGCTCAACAGAAGATGGGTGTTGCAACAGGATAATGACCCAAAGCATAGAAGTAAATCAACAACAGAATGGCTTAAACCAGTGGTAGTCAACCTTTTTCTACCTACCGCCCACTAATGTATCTTTTTGGTTGAAAAAATGTCCTTACCGCCCACCAGTTTTCGTGCAAGTGCAGAATATATTTTAGAAAGGAGGGTGTTTTAAAAAAAAAAAATGTACGTACATTTATCTTTTTATTTTTACTTAATGCATGTTTATAATGTTTTTAACTTTATAAAGTTTAATGAGAAAACAATGAAGTAAATTGAAATTACCTTTACTAGTGATTAATGAGATCCTTGAGGTTGATGCTGCAAGACTAAATATTTGATATCTGGTTCAATTTTCGTAAGGAACAAACGAAGGTCTCCTCTTTCGGTGATATTCAGACGACTTCTCTGTTTGCGCATAATATAATTTCTCATCTGTGCGTCAGCTCCCCTCCTCTCCCTCCTCAATTCCCCTCCCCACCTTTTTAAAAAAAAAACATTTTTAACCTTCCTTATAGCAATGCCCAGTAGGAAGACTGAGCTAGGTATCCCACTTACTATTACTTGCTATAGCCCACTATAACAGACAGGCACACATACATACATACATACATACAAACACACAAGACACACATACAGACACACACGACACACATGCATACAGACAGGCACACACATACATACAGACACACAGACACACACACAAGGCACAGATACAGACAGGCACATATACATACAGACACACACACAGACATGTATACAGACACACACATTCAAAGACACACACATACGACATAAATACAAAGACACATACACACATACAGACAGACACAAGACACACATACACACACAACACATACATACAAAGACAAGACACGTATACATACACACATATATACAGACACACACAAACACACACAAACACACACACACACACAAGACACATACAAAGACACACACAAGACACATACAAAGACACATATATAAGACACACATACAGACACACACGACATACATACAAAGACACATACACAAACAAACACACACAAAATATTTTAGTCACCCTCCTGTTTCCTACCTTTTAGGTGCAGGAGGGTGACATTCCCTGGGGTCCAGTGGTGGCTCAGGTGGATGGGAGTCAGAGTTCCCACTCTGACTCCCTCTGCTTCCTCCCGCGCGGTCTGTGTGTTAGCTGGGAGGAGTGACATGCAGTCACTTCCTCCCAGCTCTGTGTGATGTAATCACAAGGGGCCCGGTCGCACTGTTAAAGTGCCCAGCGCTGACCGGGCCCCCTTACAATCCACATCCATCGGGTGGCTCTGACAGCATGGGCCACCCGATGGACACCTCCATATGCGGCCCCGGCAAGTGGTGACGGCGGCCAATCTCTCAAAATGAGAAAATCCCTACCGCCCACCTGGAATCCTGAAACGCCCACTAGTGGGCGGTAGGGACCAGGTTGACGACCCATGGCTTAAACAGAAGAAAATACGCCTTCTGAAGTGGCCCAGTCAGAGTCCTGACCTCAACCCGATTGAGATGCTGTGGCATGACCTCAAGAAAGCGATTCACACCAGACATCCCAAGAATATTGCTGAACTGAAACAGTTCTGCAAAGAGGAATTGTCAAGAATTACTCCTGACCATTGTGCACGTCTGATCTGCAACTACAGGAAACGTTTGGTTAAAGTTATTGCTGCCAAAGGAGCTTCAACCAGTTATTAAATCCAAGGGTTCACATACTTTTTCCACCTGCACTGTGAATGTTTACATGGTGTGTTAAATAAAAACATGGCAACATTTCATTCTTTGTGTGTTATTAGTTTAAGCAGACTGTGATTGTCTATTGTTGTGACTTAGATGATGATCAGATCACATTTTATGACCAATTTGTGCAGA
Organism: Pelobates cultripes; assembly: GCA_933207985.1. Classification (NCBI taxonomy): domain Eukaryota; kingdom Metazoa; phylum Chordata; class Amphibia; order Anura; family Pelobatidae; genus Pelobates; species Pelobates cultripes. Next base: position 10,095,752 of record OW240919.1, read on the forward strand.
AATCCATAGCATTCCAAAGGGTTCACATACTTTTTCTTGCAACTGTAGCTGTTAGATAACTGTGGTAGTAATTTATTTTCCTTAAGATTAGGGTACCAGGTTCTGAGGTGGGATTGTGACACCGAACTCTTATTTTCTAATGGACCCTTCGTTCACTATATCTCGCAATTATTGGAAGTACGCACCATTCACAGATCCAAGTCAATATTCATTATCCACTACGTAACCCATAGGTCCTCCGAGTGGAAAGGTATCGGACTGAATTTAATAGGGACTTGGAAAAAAACTAGGTAGTGCCAAGTACTTTTTAAAAAATGTTAGCCCTACAGAATATCCTGGTTTAAGGTATATATTAATAGCCTTTCATAGACCTAACCAGGGCCGGACTGGCCCACCGGGATACCGGGAAATTTCCCGGTGGGCCGTCGGCACCTGAGGCCAGCCCTTTAAATACTGCAGCCGCCCGAGCGCTCTGTGAAGAGCGGTCAGGCGGCTGCAGCTTCTCCCCTGTAGCATGGCCGAGCTGCACTCCGGTCCGTGGTGGCCGGCCGGAGTGATAGGATGGTGCACACTGAGTGTGCACTTCCTGTCAGTCTGGCCGGTTACAGGAAACAGAAACTCCTGTTCCGCGCGGAGTTTCTGTTTCCTGTAACCGGCCGGACTGACAGGAAGTGCACACTCAGTGTGCCCCTTCCTATCACTCCGGCCGGCCACCGCGGACCGGAGTGCAGCTCGGCCACGCTACAGGGAGGGGTAAGAAGAAGGGAGGGAGGGAATAAGATGAGGGGGGAAAAAGAGAGGGAGGGAGGGAATAAGATGAGGGGAGGGGGGGAATAAAAAGAGGGGAGGGGGGGAATAAGAAGATGGGAGGGGGGAATAAAAAGAGGGGGGAATAAGATGAGGGGAGGGGGGAATAAAGGGAGGCAGGTCATATGGGTGGGGCATTGTGATGTGACATGTGGGGGCAGCAAATTTTTATTTTGTCGATGGCGGCAAAAATCCTTGCACCGGCTCTGATCCTGGGCAGGTGCACCAGTCTACTTGACTGGTTTTGCCCCCCAGGCCTAAGGCTGCCAGCCCTCCCCTGGCCGCTGGGGAGGTCTTTTGGCGGCCGCTGGCGGACTTGTCCTGGCGGCCGCTGAGGGAGCTGCGCGAGCTGCGCTGGCTCTGCTCCCCAGCACGCAGCTGAATGAGACCGGCGCCGGAATATGACGTCATATTCCGGCGCCAGTCTCATTCAGCAGCGCGCGAGGGCGGGAGGGCACTAACACAGGAAGCACCTCTAGTGACCGTCTGAGTGACTGTCACTAGCAGTGTCACTTTGAAGCAATGTAAACACTGCCTTTTGTCTGAAAAGTCAGTGTTTACGTTGAAAAGCCTGTAGGGACATGCTATAGACACCAGTACCACCACATTAAGCTGTGTGTGTGTGTATCAATGAGCTTGTGTGTGTCACTGAAATGTCAGTGAAATTGCCTGTGTCTGCATGTGCGTATGCTTACTGTATAATTAAACGTTTTACCCTGAAAGGACCAATATTTTATATTAGAAAAAGCAATATATATATATGTATATTACTCAATCATCTGTCCTGGCAAGACATAGCCTTACATATTACACGCGACAATATATGGCGCAGTGACTTATGGGGCTGGCACAAATTTTTTTTCCAGGGCTGCTTTGTATCTCCAGTCCGGCCCTGGACCTAACTTTGCAAGTCCTGATATATCACAGATAAAATCATCATAATAAATAGATACTTTGAGAACTGTTATATTTCAACATAATGGTATCTGAACAGACACCTTGAAGGCCCTGTATAAAAATGACAATGTAGAGAACTAAAGGGCTGGTAGGCAGATCTCATACAGTAAAAGCTGTGTAAATGATATCGATACATCAACAGCAGTATGTACCCAGCGGCATTCTCGCCATGAATTTGTTGCCGTTCTGCTTTCTCATGAACTTTCCATTGTTTGCCGAAGCGGCTCACGTTAGGATACATAATGTCTTCACGAGTAATTCACACCTCAGGAAATGAGGAGAGAAGGGTATTATGCACAGATTGCCAAAATCATTTATTTAAAAAATAATAAAAAAAATTACAGAATAATTACTAATTTTATGTTTGCTTTTATTTTTGGTTGAAATTTTACTTTTATTTATTAAACCAGGAAATGTTTTAATTAAGTCACCAGACTAATAAATGTGAGGAGCTGACAAGGAAATGTGGGACAAAATCTTGATAGATTCTTTTTCTTGGCTGTTAGTCACAATATTTGTAATTTGTTTGTCAACTTTCCACTTTGCTGAATGTCCTCAAATAAATTGCACATTTTAGGTCAAAACAGCCAAGCCAGATTAATAGCTGATTTTCATTTTTTTCCCCCACAAATCCAATATTTTGACTTGTAAAAAATGTGATTGATTCCTAATCGCACAAGAAGCACGCTGGTAGAGCTCCTCCGATATTTACTGGAATTCTGCCTATAAAACTTAATTTCACAGTTTATTTGGATGTGACAACCTATTTTCACAGCTAAGGCAAAACCTGCTGCAATATAGGATCAGATTGCTCGAGCAGAACTTCTGACAGAATATCATTGGAGGCCTACTAATCTAACTGAGGACTGATCTTAACTCTGCTGGGCTCTGTCGCTTTCCGGACCTCACCTAGGGAAACACTTTGACAAGCTTTTGATGAAATATACGCTAGATTTTGGGCACGATTGGACCAGTGGGCTCTCCATAATGGTTCACACCAGACCCGTACTGCCTACATGGCTCACCCTCCTGGAGGTTTTCCAGGGGTCAACAGTACGGGCGAGCTGCAGGAGCCCCTCAGAATTCTGATTTGGGAGCCAGGGGTCGCAGAATCAGTGAGCAGCCAGTGCAGGCTCGTGTTCAGGCCTGGGGCTGGTGGCCGGCTTTATTCCTCCCAAGTTTAGGTTTAACCAGGGCTCCTGGTCCTCTTGCTAGTGTCTGTCCCACTGTCAGCATAGGCTGATTACGTAACACCTGGCTTACTGTAGCCACATTTGTGTGCATGTTTTATTTTCTTACACATTTTATTTTGAGAGTTTTTTTCAGCAGTTCCTGTTTATATAGACAAGTCTGTTCTCACGTGTCAGTCATGTTACATACACATGCTTGGGATTACCCAACATCATCCAGTGGTCTATTTCGTATCAAGCTATGTCTTATTTTCCATGTGCCCTTTTTATGCCAACATTTATTTGTGGTATATGCGGCAAAGTTTAAGCTTGACTAGAGTCCTATATTTCTCACCTAGTCATTAATCCAGCCGTTGCCTGTTCATGCGTTTTATTTCACTCCTAAATATTAAAAAAAACTTACATTTTGTTTATTGGACTTTTTTAAAATAGATTTTACAACAATATATTCAGTATTATAAAATGAAATAAAAAAATGAAAAAAGTAAAAGTTAAAATACTTATCTGTTTACATAAACAAACATTTGAATTATACAATAATAATAACAAAAATACGATCACATCATTATCTTATTTGTATCAGCAATATATTTAGCAGTATATAATGAATTCAAAAGACCCTCCTTCCCAATCCTTTCTTTTATTTTCTTCCTTTAATATTGATTCATTCAAAACTCCTTTTTCTCCAAGAGTTCATTTGGTTGGCGCCAGTGAGCCAGTGGTGGCACTTTGCTCCCCCTCCCCAGTGGAAATTAGCAGAGCCCCACCCAGAGTTTTGTCTGTGTGCCCCCCATATATTGTTCCTAGAGTCTCCACTGGTGATAGCGGGCACATTCCTGACACATTCTACACGTTTTTGTTTTTTTATTTTTATTTTCCCTTTAGATTAATTGTTTGTGTTGTGTGTTACACTGTTCGTTAATTGTCTTTTGTTTATATTTCAGTTTTAAAAAGTCAGGTTTTTTCCTAAATATATTGCACCGTAATCCCCCAAAATGACACTTATATAACTGTCATAATCCGCTACTCGTTTTAGCCACATTTCATTTTAATGGATTCCGTAATGAGTTTTTGTTGTATTTTTTTGTTGTTTTTTTTTCTAATAAAAATAAAATGGTTAAAAGAAATCCATTTAAAATCATTTTCCACCTGGCTGTTTATACCGATGTTTACGGTAGAATCTCCTTCAGCACTTTATAATCCTGCAATGCTGATGACAAAAAAAAAAAAAGACAAAAAAATATATATATCAGCCCCGGTGACAGCGTACAATGCAGAATTCTATCTCCCTCGGAAATGGAACAATGGATACAGGTGACAATACACGAGTCATTCTTTGTGTCAGGCAAAGTCCATTCCTTAAATCTCTCCTGCCTAGAAGATGGAAAGAATTTATTTTAATTAACACTAATGATGTCGTCTGTCCCTTACACCTTTCTCGGCAGGGGTCAGGAGCCAAGGTCTGTGAATGCAGGTCTGAGCTTTCTCAACCTGAGGACCTGTTCATTTCATCACCTGGAGAAAGTGCTTCCCCTCTGAAACATCTTCATGAAAAGGTTGTTGTTTTTTCTTTTAATGAACTCACCAACAGCACACGGATGGCTAAACCTGTTTCACCAACTTCTGAAGTTGCACTAATGCTTGGTCTTTGAATAGAGAAGCATTTATCTAAGGAATCCCACAAGCTCAGAGCTCTAATTGCGATTACACTTACTTTATAGCACCAACATATTCCGCAGCGGTGTACAATAGGAAACAAGGCAAACATTTAATTGTAGCAAAACATGTATGGCAAACAGGAACAGCAGCGAGGGCCCTGCCAAAACAAGCTCACAATCCAATAAATCCGATCAGTGAATACGACTTGTACAAATTTAACACCACCACAACAAAAACCTGGATCACATGTAAATAACTGACGATCTTATTTGTAACCTTGGGCTAAACACATGAAGAAAACCCCCAAAATTTAGCTTGTGAAAAACGTTCTTTAACGTTGAGTCTTGTTGACTATTTAAATCCTTGCTTGTCACACATTACAACGTCTAATGGGGACGGCAGGAGCGGGGATTTCCAAAATTCCTATCTAATTAAATACAGGTATATAAAAAATATAAAAATACAAATAAACAAAATCTGGCCAGGCACTCGGTACAGTTTGCAGCAAACAGTCTGTTTACTATACCGTGTGTTACTGTGAATTACCAACAGACTGGCAAAAGTTATTAAAAAAAAAACAGGGCAAATTGGAATAAAGTATTATCTTACAAGTTAAAAACATGTCCCTACGACACATCGACATCGAGCAGGTTGAAAATGTTCTAAAGATGGTTTTAATGCAATACTAGATTTACTAGTTTCTTATAAAACGCTTCTCAAATCTCCCGCTTTCTGCAAAGTCAATGAGACAAGTGACATCAATTTTATATAGATCCCAAATAAACAAGCCGTCAGAGCTCGGAGGTACAACACATGCTGGGAAAATGGTTTGTTTTATTTTTTAAATACAGGAAGCAGGAGTGTAAATGTTTTATGAAAAGTTTCTTAAAAAGTGCCTCTACCCCCTCCCACCTCCTTTTTATTCATGAAAAATTATACTGACATACTGCAGTCCCCAGGGACCATGGAAGGACCGATCAAACTGTCCCATTTACCTAAATTGAGAACTTTATTACAAATTGGAAGTGTACTGAAGTATGGGAACAATCATTAACAGCCATTTTCGTAAGTTTGTGTTGTGTTATTTTAATAATGAATGGGCTGTTTCCCCTCCAGCCCCTACCCCGTACCCATACTGGCTATCTCCATTCTGAATCTCTTTGTACTACTGATGAAAAATCAAGACTACCTATATCAGAGCAAAAGTCTTTGCAAACTGGTTAAATTCCGCCCTGAGGCTTCAGTTTGTAGAAACAGCCCCCCCGCCTCCCCCCCCCCGTCCTCGGTGTTGTAAGGCTTTTGTTGATTGGTGTGATTTTAGGCTATTAAATTAAGGATATCACCAAGCTTCATATCATGAAGTATATACGAATGTTGGGAATTGGATCTGCCTTCAATGGGATGTGGGTCAGGCTCCAGAGGCCTTCGCTATTGTTTGTCGCACTCGCTGTTAAAGGGATAGCTGGTAACTGTATCCTCTTGGTTACGGCATAGACAAAGAATCAGAAGAGAACTGGGACATGGAAGGGTAAAGGGGACCCATTCTAAATAACAAGAATCCTACCTGCTAAGAGCCAGTCACTAATCTATTCTAATGCAAACAGCTACATGACAGTGGACAAGTAGAGGAATATTTAAATTACGAAGAGTTTCACTGCCCGAGGGCGGTTTCATGGTCCGATCACCTTGTTTTTCAGGTGATTTAATTCACTGGGGTTTCCTTGGGCAGCAGAGGAATTATATAACAATTTATTGGGGACAGTGGCCTGATACCTGATTACTATCATTACCTGTTCCTTCCAACGGGACACAATAAAATGGAATGGGAACCCAAACTAAGGTCCCAACCCAGGGATTATGAACCACAATCAAATAAAACTTGAATGATTTGGGAACTGTACCTTTATTAACATGCAAGGTAGATGTCACAGACAAAACGTTTGGTTATATGGTTCTGGGGCCATTAAATGTTGGGGATAGCCTTTCATAATAACAATCGCCTCTACAAGAGTATATGGTAAACCAGACTGGGATAAAGGCCTATTTAATGTATCCAACCTCCACACCTTTTAATATATAGAAATCTGACATTTCTCACAAAAATCCATTATTCAAACGGTCTAAAAGTTAAAAGCTATGTGGAGACAATAATCAGTTTATATTCTGGGGGGATTCATTCATTTACCCTCACTAGATTTTCTGGGGGGATTCATTGCTCCCCACCCCTCCCTTTGTCCTACACCCATGATTTCTGCCATCTTGATCTCTGACTTCCGGTGTAAAAACATCAGGTTTTATTTACTGAATTCGTCATTTTAGACAAATAATAGTCACATTTAAATTACCTCTAATGCAGCTGCTTTACTAGTGCAACTAAATTACGATTATTCTTCTCAATTCCTGGTTTGGTAAAAATACCTCACCTTTTAACTGTGGATTCAATCCTGTGACATCTAGTGGGGTCTAGTGTGAATAGTGTATGGGTGCCACCATTTGTATAGTATCATCATAGAGGGTACATGGGTGCCGCCATTTGTATGGTACCATCATAGAGGGAAAATGGATACTGCCATTTGTATGGTACCATCATAGAGGGTACATGGGTGCTGACATTTGTATAGTGCCATCCTGGAAGGTACATGGGTGCCGCCATTTGTATAATACCATACTCGAGGGTACATGGATACTGCCATTTGTATAGTGCCATCCTGGAGGGTACATGGGTGCTGCCATTTGTATAGTGCCATCCTGGAGGGTACATGGATACTGCCATTTGTATAGTGCCATCCTGGAGGGTACATGGGTGCGGCCATTTGTATGGTACCATCATAGAGGGTACATGGGTGTTGCCATTTGTATAGTACCATCCTGGAAGGTATAAGGAAGCAGGAATGTGTCAAATGAAATGCTACCTGTTTTCCTCTCTGCAGCCAAATGTAAGAGCACATTCCTGGCAGGACCTGGGCTACAGCAGCTACTTTACAATATCACTTCCATCAATTAACCCAGAGTTCAGCAATATTCATATATTGGGAATAAATGAACCTGATTTGGCCTGTGCCCTGCGTATCTCAGACTCCCTGTCTAATGATATTTATACAACCCCTGTGGATATCCTTATAGTGTGGTTGATTGCTGTTTAGATCTTGACACTTGTTTAAGTGTCGGGCGGATTCTTTATTTACTATTCCTGATACATTGAAATGAACTTGGGCATTTAAGGAGTTCCCTTAACTGGCTTCAATTAATTGAGAAGTTCACCTGTCAGTGAGTGGAAAATAAAGCTGACTGTCTAATGGCAGCGAACAGGTTAATCTGATGTTTACACTTTGCTGGGCTATTTACTAACGTGAGACTTTTCAGGAATCTATAGAGGAATCAAAGGGAATTTCAAATTGTAGTCCAACATAGCTGAAATGAAAAGACTTAGGGATTTATTTCAATTCAGCTAATTTGGGCTAAAATGTTAAATTCACTTTGAATTCCTGACAATTCTCACTTTAGTGGATTTATTGTATCAAAAATATCCAGTTTGGAGGTGCGCTAATTCACATACGTGCGCAATAGTAAATAGAAATTTTAAGACAAAGTATTTGAGCCCAAATAAACTGCGTTAAACTGGTTTAATAGAATGTTTCCATTATTAACTGTCTCGTTAATTCTCCACAATCCCTGAAATTCTGAATAATTCCTATGTCGTGTAACAGATTAATATGTTTTGTAACGACAAGCATGCAGCAAAAAAAAAAAACAGGGGTAGCATGAATACAATGGGAAGGAAAATGAAAAATGACAAAGTCTGTGTCATGGCAGAGAGCCCTGGCACCTTGATAAATGTCTGCCCCTAGCCTCGCCTCGTTGGAATTTAAAATCCTTTCTCTTTCCCCTCTGAATTGATGTGATCTCAGGTGAAGGTCACTCGTTAGCTCTCAACTTTGACCTTGAAAGGAGATCTGGCTTGTTGAGTGCAGCAATTTGTCTGTGGCTGAAGGTAGCATGCAGGTGTCACTTTACCCTGTCACCTGAAGAGTGCTCGGCCTCCCGATGGCTTGTACACACAGCCTTTATCTGCCTCATTGTGTAGGAATCCATCCTTTTATTATGTAGAAATGGCATTCGCACTTAAAGGATTTCATGTTGTTATTGCTTGTTCTCATGGCTGAGGACAGAGGCCATTCACCCCACGTTCCTGCATGTCCTTTCTGACTGGCTCTATACATCAAGGGTCACAGTGTATCTCCAGCTGTGACAATTCCAACTGGCAACATTGACACATCCATCGGGTGAAATATTCTGGATTTTTCTCCCTTAACATTGGAGTTGGCCCAAACCGATTGCAATGAATACTATGAACAAATACACCAGATTCCATCAGGACCGTAGACCATGTTGAGGGCAAGGCAATGGTCATTGACAGTTGAATGTCAGACACAGATAAATGTTTATTAAAAATAAAAGAGATTGTATCTTTTTCTACTGAAAATTACTGCAGAAAACGAGGACTCGGAAATAGTTTGTTTGTCATATACATTATAAGAAATGCTTGCCCTGTTTATGTAATCAATTATCCTACGTAACGCAGATATCCTTCAACCAATCAAATAGGTGAAATAGCTAAATACTAAATTACTAAATAATGACAGGTCTAATTTAAGGCCAAAGTTGCAAAACAGACTTTGCATTTATTTGAAGTAAACTATTCGCTCATCTAAAAACTCGTAAACAGCCAGCTCAGGACTAATAATATAATCATATGTTAATGGAGTATAATATTCCAATAATAATAATACATTTAAACTTTATAATTCACTCTGGTCTCCCACCTTCTTACATGGGTTCCACATTACAAAGTAGCCAGGGCCTCTCCATTGGGCCAGATTTATCAAGACAGGAGAGGATACATGACTGCATTATATCGGTTTCCCTGATGATGCTCCTTATTTAACCCTTTGTCTAAGAATAGCATCAGTTTTCCCATGACAAAAAAGGCTTTATGCAGCAACATCACTATGGTAGAAATACCGGGAGCAATGGAAGTGTTTGTTTGTGATGCAGTGTGGTGTGAGATATGGTGTGTGTGTAGTGTGAGATATGGCGTGTGTGTGTAGTGTGAGGTGAAATATGATGTGTGTGTGTATGTGTAGTGTGAGATATGCTATGTGTGTGTGTAGTGTGAGGTGAGATGTGCTGTGTGTGTGTGTAGTGTAAGGTGAGATATGCTGTGTGTGTGTGTGTGTGTGTAATGTGAGGTGAGATATAGTGTGTGTTTGTGTGTGTGTGTGTGTAGTGTGATATATGCTGTGTGTGTGTAGTGTGAGGTGAGATATGGTGTGTGTGTGTGTGTGTGTGTGTGTGGTGAGATATGATGTGTGCATGACAGGGTGGGAATCAACTAATTTAATATATTCTTTTATATTACAAGTTCAATAAAGTTTATTCCCAATCCCTCTTGCTGCCTTCGGGCTGGGAGGGGGGACATTTAGATCCCTGGTGGTTCAGTGTTAAGCTCTCTTGGTCTGCACCTTTGCCGGGTGCAGACCTTGTATATCCTTATTGTGAGTTGTGGCTCTCTGACATTGTGAGAGCGTTGCCGCTGGTTACAACTGCAATGCCCGATACTCTAATCAGTGATATTCCCTGAGCTCGATATGGATAAGTAAATAAGTAAATATGGATAAGTAGAAGCCCATGCAGTGGGCGCACTGAGTCGGTGGCGGATTAAACGAGCTCATGAAAGGGACACAACTTCCTCGGCATCAGCCGACCTTCTGTGCACCCCCTTTAATGGTGTCAGCGCAGTCCGCACCCCCTGTACCATCCTAGTGACACCTCAGCCATAACTTTTTTTTACAAGTACAAATACTACTGCATTTTTAATACATGACATCCATAATTAATTAAAAAATAGGGATCCACCCTTGCCTGGAGCAAGCACAGATTTATAGTGACAAAACCTTTCATGATTTTGGTAGTGATTCACTTTAAAAATATTTATTTTAAAACTGCAAATGTAATGTTGTGTGCACTCGTATCGCTATGTTTTATGTGAACGTATACTCGTACAATGCAGCGTTCACACTGTGCTGTTTATCATGATCATTACAATGAAGCAATACCCCCTAACCTTTGTGGACACATATGTTATTGTGCAATGCCACTTACATTTCTCTTAGCCATAGTAAGTTACAGTAAGAGGCATCTTGAGTGCAGATACCCTTAATGTGAGCAGTCCCTACACCGACCCTAAGTCTCCCCTTACTGTATATACCCCATAATCTAAGCCTAGTGAAGAAACTAAAACCAGTGCCATGATGACATGGGCTACAGTTACAAAGTGTTACTCAGAGGATGTCCACAACAAGAGGATATAGTCTTAAATTAGAGGGACAAAGGTTTAGAAATAATATCAGGAAGTATTACTTTACTGAGAGGGTAGTGGATGCATGGAATAGCCTTCCAGCTGAAGTGGTAGAGGTTAACACAGTAAAGGAGTTTAAGCATGCGTGGGATAGGCATAAGGCTATCCTAACTATAAGATAAGGCCAGGGACTAATGAAAGTATTTAGAAAATTGGGCAGACTAGATGGGCCGAATGGTTCTTATCTGCCGTCACATTCTATGTTTCTATGCCTTATATTTCAAAGTACCATTCGATGCTTTCACGTATACTGTCCTTATTCTGTTGTTATGAAGACAGTGCACTGTTTTGGAGGGCTCTCTGTGAGAATCGGATGAAACGTGAGCCATTTTGTTTGTGCAATGTCAGAGTAGAAACTTGAAAATGTTCACTTTATATTTCATTCATATTTCAAGGCTCCAAGTCTGCATTTCGGAGAGGAGATACTGAGTTTGTTATCAATTTTGAACATTCCACAAGAGCAATTTCTTCTGAGAACATGATTTGTAACTTGAATAGTCTGGATTCACAGAACCAAACCTTCCAAATATTGGGGGGATGGGAGGAGGGGCATTAAGTGGAACCATCATCTTATTATTATAGAAAATATAATTAGATATTTTTAGAAACACTGCAACCGGTTTAAACGAGAAGAGTTTTGCGCCACATTGTATTTAATAAAATATTTCCCTTCTTTGAGGCAGGCTGGAGTCATTTACCATCACATGCGATCGGCTGAATTCTCACATCCCTTGTCTCAACCATATTGGAAGATTTCCTTTAAAAACAGTGACATTGAAAAGGTAACTTTAAAAGTGTGAACATCTTACTTGTGACACCGTCATGGTGCTACATTTAAGAATGGCATGCACTATTTATAATGACGTAAATCACAGCGTACAGCAGTGTTCCATGTGTTGTAATCACACCTAAATACGGCTTTAGGTAAAATGGTGCACCCTGTAACGTATGGTGGGCACTGTAACTTCTATTACTCTTAGCCAGCCAGCGAACCTGTCATTCACAAATGATGAGGCTGTGTAGTCACATTCGAGTAGGTATATTCAATTTATACATTGCGCTGTCAAAATTTCAATCAAGTATACAGAATAAAATAATTTTATGACATTTGCTTTGCACGGCATGCTGACAGCATATCATGAAAGGGGAAGAAAATCTAAATTTTGCATAGCAGAACCATCTATCCATTTGGGGCACTTTGTGGAATCACAATGTATAGGTGAAATTTTATTCTCTGTAAAGTGACACCGAGCCATGACAGGTGCATTGTAGGAGCAATGATCAGCCGTACGAGGTGTGTCAGAAATGTAACAGAAAAAATCGTAACATAGTTTGATCAGAAATGTCTAAATCCATAGACTTATCATCAGCTAATGTAGATTCTAAAGAAATAAGAGGTCTGCCTTTACATGGCAGGTGGGCATACCCTCTCATGGCCATTGCAGGTAACTAAAAACCTCCATTTGTTTAAAAATACACAGGGATGTGGAAAGAGCGCAGGTAACTTTTTTTCTTTGGTTTTCACTAAATGTATTTTGGCTGATGTGTACTATGGTCATTGCTGCCGCCCAGGAGTAATGGGAGTTTGAGCGCAGGACTAGTTTCTTTGTATTAATGTAGATTCTACTTTAACAGATGGAGGAATAAGATTAAGAGAAGAGACGTTTTAAGAGGTTACTTGTATTTGACAATAAACTTTAAAAATATTATTTTTTGTAAAAGCTGTGAAAATACTCAAATTGAAAGTTTCAGAAACTGCAAAGTCAGTAAAGGTCAAGTCACTGTGTTAGGCAGACTTTGTCCAGACCGGGAAAATAGAAACATATTTGGTTTCATGTGTAGACGGGCACATTTTTATGTTTTTAGATCACTTTATATGTTTATTCTTTGTATTTGGAAAATTGCTGCTGCTCTCCTATTCACCGAATCACTTTTCTAGTTTACAGTAATTACTTGTAACATTATTTTAAATTATCACATTTCAGAGCTGGGGTAATATAGAGCAGAGACCTGAATAATGGGAGGGGGGAGGAGGATACATTGCTGAGGATTGTGTTATACTCCCTCTGGTGTCTGAAAATGGAACTACAGTCACCAAACTAACTTTTCTATGATTTTACTTTGTGACCGGTTTCTTTAATTTAATGACACATTTATCAGGTTTATAGATACACGGGTCAGAGGCAATGAGTAGAGCTCCAGTGAGACTCTGGCACCCACACGGTGCACACTTATGTGTCCATTTCCTAAAAAAACTAACTGTAGTGAACTGGAAAATAGGGGCTAAAAGTTGGAGCATTCCTCCAGATCAGCACTTTTTTTGCCAAAATTTAGTTTTTAGTTACAACAATGCAGCATGTGGTGAATAAACACAACCAGTGTTACACATTACACACATTACAAGTTATTCACTAAAGTGTCAACTCAAATTTATCAATTTCAAATTTTATTTCAAAATAGCCAAACTTGGATATTCACTTTGTATTTCCGACAATTTGCAATTTAGTGGGTAACATTCCTTTAAAAAACAGTATAGTGTGAGGAACACAAGCATGTACTATTAACTAAAGTATTTAACTAACCATTTAGGTCACTCCCCCCTTAGATCGCAGTAAAAAAAGTAATTCTGCTCACCTTTTCCCTACACTGTGCCAGTCTTCCCTGCCTAACTCCACCTCCATGGCTGAGATCATCACTCTTGATAATCTCAGCCAATCCAATGCTTTCCTACAGGAAGGCACCAGGAGGCTACTGCACATTGTCTGCAGTAGCCAATCAGCATCCTCTCATAGAGAACCATAGAATCAGTGAATCTCTATGGAGAACATTCAGTATCTCCATGCAGTGTGTGGAGACGCTAAATATAGGAAGCACCTCTAGGGGCCATTTGAGTGACTACCTCTAGAGGTGTTACTAGGCAGCAACATAAACTGCCATTTTTCTGAAAAGGCAGCGTTAACATTGAAAAGCCTGCAGGGGCAGGCTATAGACACCACAACCACTAAATTAAGTTACATTACATTACATTGTATGGGAGCAGCAGTGAGCGCACATTAGATTGGCTTAATGTGAGCACACTTGCAGTGCCTGTGATGTCATACGAGTGCCTGTGATGTCATACGCATGCAGATGGAATGCTTTTATTGACATCACTAGTTTTAAATTTAGAATGAAATAGTCCAACTGAGACTACAAACTGAGTTGGGTAATATTCCCGTATCAGCCCGTTTTACCGAACATTTACGCACAAGCTTTCTATAATCCTCTATCTAGAGCTCGACAACTATTGATATTTCATTTCAGGGCCTAGTCAGTAAACAGTGAAGTGTTATAAATGTAAAAAATAATAATAACCATAATAATCATTTTAGGCGAAAATATCTGCATTCGACAAATTCCCCATCTTATCTTGGCGATTCTGTCGAATTATCTGCAATGAAACCCACAAATTTCCAAATCACAGGGATGCCTGCACGGTTTAGTGAATTAGCCCCAGTTTGTGCTCCAAATCTTATTCCTAATCTAATGTCCTCGGATCATTTTGCTGTTGATGTCCCGCTCACAATGTCACCCTGCCCTGAATGTATCCTGAAACCTGGCTGAAACCTGATCATCAGCAGATTGCAAATCACTGTTTAGCGATTCGACCCATTTTGATTTCAGTGGAGCCACAAGAAGAAAGCGATCTTATAATAACAAATATTTCAAAGCTATAAATACAAATATTCAGGTCTAAAACCCCTCTTCACTGCCCATTCATGTTATTAACAGCAGCAAATTAATCATCTACTTAAGCACCTGTGATTTACTATCAAACAGAGACAAGATGTGCCAGCATTATTCCCTTTCTAGGCCCTTGATACGTGTCATTAATTCTGCTACAAATTCCCGCAGAATGCACTCGCATTGTTACTGTTCTTTACTCGCCGAAAATGTTCATCTTCAGATAAAAAGAAAGGTACGTACAACCGATGGGCACACAGAATAATCCAGATGGATTGTGGTTTTCTCTTTTTCGTCGTCTCATTGTGTTTGTGTCTTCAAAGCTCATCTCCTTTCTTCCATTTGGTCAAAAGTAATTTCCTAATCATACCCCGCTATAGTGCCCCACCGTCCGCCGTTTTTTACAAACCGAGACAGAAGTGTCCATGGTAATTGCTTGATCCGAGAGATGGATAGAGTGTTGGGCATTGTGCTTTTAAAGCTACGATGATCCACTGCGTTAACACATCTAGAGAAAGAAGATTCTGCAATCTCGGACACTCCAAAAAGCAAATTAAAATAAAAAGGTTTCTTGCATTATGTTAGTTTGGTTACTGCTTGATTCTGATTGCATTGATTGTAGAATATAGTTACATTTTATCAAAGATTATTACTTGGCATATGTTAAAGGTGAAAATCAAGGCTGGAAGATGAATTTGTAACACTATGTGATCAAAAATGAAAATAAAAGAATAAATAAGATTAAAGTTATGTTCCAAGTACCAGCATTTGCTGCAAAGCCCGTCAGGACAGCAATGATTTCTGGCTGTTGTAATTTAAATGTAATTTTTTGGCTGTAACTAAAAGGTAGTGGGTGAACTACAATTCCCAGAAACCCAAGTCAAAATATTAGTTATCACTGCACTGGAGTGCCGTCAATAAACTCTGTTTTTTGTAATATGAATATTTTTGGGGTGCCATCAGGGGCTACACACAGTACTGGGACCTGCTTGGGGCACTATATACATCAGGTTGGGGAGATATAAATATTGCCCATTAACTGACTGCACTGAATTTCCTTTCCATTCCTAAGGCAGCACACAGAGAGTGTGATGTCATACAACTTCCTCCAGGCCCTCAAACTACTTACACCCGCTCCCCACAAGAGCCCAGAGAAACCACCCTCCTGAAGCCAAAAGTTCGGCAAAGAGAAAACTGGCTAAATACAACTGCATTCGCTATGTTGGTGTGAACATGGGTGTCTAACAATGCACATCATGTGTGAGTGTATGTTTGACAGTGTGTTTCCCTGTGGGTGTTTGGCAGTGTGTATCAGTGTGTGCGCCTGGCCGTGTGTATCTGTGTGTGTCCTTGGAAGTGTGTATCCCTCTGTGTATCTGTGTGTGTGTGTGTGTGTTTGGCAGTGTGTATCTGTTTGCCTGGCAGTGTGTATCTGTGTGTGACTGGCAGTGTGCATCTTTGTGTGTCTTTGGCAGTGAGTATCTGTGTGCGCCTGGCCGTGTGTATCTGTGTGTGTGGTTGGCAGTATGTATCTGTGTGTGCCTGGCAGTGTGTATCTGCGTGAGTGTGTGTCTGGCAGTGTGTATCTGTGTGCGTCTGGCAGTGTGTATCTGTGTGTGACTGGCAGTGTGCATCTTTGTGTGTCTTTGGCAGTGAGTATCTGTGTGCACCTGGCCGTGTGTATCTGTGTGTGTGGTTGGCAGTATGTATCTGTGTGTGCCTGACAGTGTGTATCTGCGTGAGCCTGGCAGTGTGTATCTGTGTGTGGTTGGCAGTGTGTATCTGTGTGTGCCTGGCAGTGTGTATCTGTGTGAGCCTGGCAGTGTGTATCTGTGTGTGAGCCTGGCAGTGTGTATCTGTGTGTGTGTTTGGCAGTATGTATCTTTGTGTCTGGCAGTGTGTATCTGTGTATGTGTTTGGCAGTGTGCATCTTTGTGTCTGGCAGTGTGCATCTGTGTGTTTGGCAGTGTGTATCTGTGTGAGCCTGGCAGTGTGTATATGTTTGTGTTTGGCGGTGTGTGTCTGTGTGCATCTGGCAGTGTGTGTCTGCATGCTTCTGGCAGTGTGTGTCTGCATGCTTCTGGCAGTGTGTATCTGTGTGTGTCTGGCAGTGTGTATCTGTGTGTGTCTGGCAGTGTGCATCTTTGTGTGTCTTTGGCAGTGAGTGTCTGTGTGCGCCTGGCCGTGTGTATCTGTGTGTGTGGTTGGCAGTGTGTATCTGTGTGAGCCTGGCTGTGTGTATCTGTGTGTGAGCCTGGCAGTGTGTATCTGTGTGTGTGTTTGGCAGTGTGTATCTGTGTGAGCCTGACAGTGTGTATATGTTTGTGTTTGGCAGTGTGTGTCTGTGTGCATCTGGCAGTGTGTGTCTGCATGCTTCTGGCAGTGTGTATCTGGAGGTGAGTATCTCTGCGTTTGGCAGTGTGTATCTGTGTGTGAGTGAAAATGTGTGTGTGTTTGTGTGTGTGTGTGTTTGGCAGTGTGTGTCTGTGTGCATCTGGCAGTGTGTATCTGTGTGCCTAGCGGTGCGTACCTATGTGTTTGGCAGTGTATATATGTGTGCACCTGGCTGTGTGTATCTGTGTGTGATTGAGTATCTGTGTGTCAGAGTGTGTGTCTGTGTGTGTGTTTGGCAGTGTGTGTTTGTATGCGTCTGGCAGTGTGTATCTGTGTGTCAGGCTGTGTGTATCTTTTTGTTTGGCAGTGTGTATATGTGTGCCCCTGGCAGTGTGTATCTGTGTGTGAGAGTGTGTATCTGCGTGAAACCAGAAGAATTGTGTGAAACCAGAAGAATTGTGTCTACAGGTACCTGCTTTAAAGTAATGTCTTCTTAAATCAATAGACAATATACCCCCACCCTCCCCAGACAGAGCGATCTCAGACCCTTTGCACTGCCAGGATTTGTGGGATACAATACCATGGTATATAGTCTGACTGAAGGTCTCTGCAAAGCACCATGGGAAATGTAACTTATAAAAATGTGTAGTGTCAAACATACAATTTGTACCTCTTTAAGTGCACACAGTGTGAGGTGTGAAGCTATAACCGTGTTTCTATTTTGATACGATTTAATCTTTTATTTTCCTACATAATTAATCTCTGCCAATCTGCCTATAAAACCTTCATTATAGACAACCAGCAATTAACACATTAAACAGTTACAAAATTAAAAATACAAAGCACAAGTAATCAGTGCCTTTAATTGGTGCCTTTTAATTATTACATTTTATATATATATTTTTTAATCATTTTGTCAATAAGCATCCAAATTGAAGATCCGGATTTAAATATTTAACACTGTTATTTTACTGAGGATTCAGTTTTATTACATAGTATTACTGTTATTACTAACTTTCTATATAGTATTATTATTTTGTTTATGTGTATATTGCACAATATAGCCCTGCTATGCTTAGAGCCGTGTCTCTGGGTCTCTGCCTCGCCCGCTGCCACGCCTGCCTAACGCCATGATTATTTAATGAGCATAAAACCATAACCTCAGCAGGATGCCATCTTGCCCTGAGCATCCTTTGTAGAGGGCCGAATTCCTTTGCTGAATCTCTGCTCTAATGTGAGATGTTATTGCTGTCATTAGAAGAAAGTACAGGTGCTCAGGCGAAACACATTGAAGTGACGGACATGTCTAAACCTGCAGCTGCAAGTATCAGATAGAGGTAAGAACCTAAACCACCAGGTGCAGCGAGCGAGGACATACGTACTATTGAATATTAAATGGCAAAGACCTTAATACAGAAAATGTATCTAATGCTGTCTGTGTCAAATTATATTCCTTTATACAGGAACCTGCACCTATATTGCTGAATGTGTCACCATCTGTTCTCTCAAATTAAGGATTAAAGCTCCTCGTACACTTCACCACCCTGTCTGCCCTCTCTCATGTGGCATGAGCCGTGGCATCATGTGATATTCCCTCCTCTGGTAACTGAAGAGTTAAAACACAAAGTGAATTATTAGCAACATAATAACACCAACGATAACTCTGATACCCAAATCAGGATTATGTAATAGCCTAGGCTATTTACATCAAATGTAAAGAATAATAGCTGAGTTAGATGTGAAATCTCAATTCCTGTTTCAACTGCAGGAGATCTGGACATATATTTGGTGCAGAATATGCCAATTCAATTTGTGCAAATTCTGTATCTCCTAACAATATAGTATACGATCTCCACAAAGAATAGCAATTTGCCATTTACCAAGGCCTGAATTTCTCAATTTGGGACAGATTTTGATTTGAATATTTTAAGAACAAATTGAAAAAACAGAGCTAATAAATACAAAAATAAATACAAACGGGGGTATGACCTTACGCTGCGTGTAAGACGTTTCTTTCACATACGTGTCTCATCAGAGCTCCGTACTGGTTGGGAAATTGACGCAACTAACGAGTGACAGCCATGTCCTACAGACTCTGACTTATTAAAGGAGTCATTATGAGCCAAGCAGGTGCCATACAACTGAAGGATCAGCAAGATCCACTGCTAATTATGGTTCTGCACCGACAGCACTTACCCATGCAAGATGGTGAGGACGAGGCCACCACACCTGCCTCGAATCCAGATAGAAGTCCAAGCACCTCGGTATCCCTGCCTTTGAGCCATCAGGTCACAGATGTAGGTATACAGAAGATGCAAGACCAACTAAGAGCCTCAATAAAGCTATGGTAGACATGTAACCCGAGATGAGACCATTTGTAGACTTTGCATACTAAGGACGAAATGGAGTAGACCACAAATGCTCTGGGTGACAAGTTGGACCAACTTATGCTCAAGATGACAGCTTATGAAGACCAGTGAATCAAAAATGAATACATATAATATAAAAAACCTGTGTTTACTCCCCTTCCCTCACTCCATGTAAGGCTGGTGAGATAGCTCAATCTGTTCAACCCTTGGGTTGCAGGTTCAAATCCCAACAGGGATTTAACTCAGCCCTTCATCCTTCTGAGGTAGCAAAAAAGAGAGTAATAGTAACAATGTTAGCAAGCATTATGGGAAATGTAGTCCAAAACATCTGGAGGGACGGAGGTTCCCATCCCTGGGCTAAGGTAACATCCCCAGGAGGTACTTGAAAACCAGAGTAATCCGAATGTACCTTGTAACACAGTAAAGGAGTTTAAGCATGTGGGATAGGCATAAGGCTAATCCTAACTATAAGATAAGGCCAGGGACTAATGAAAGTATTTAGAAAATTGGGCAGACTAGATGGGCCGAATGGTTCTTATCTGCCATCACATTCTATGTAAGAGGGATGAGGGGATACAGTCAATAAAGGGTCCTTCATAGTGCTCCCCCTCCCCATTCAATGTGCTACGAGGAGCCAAAGGCATAAAACATTAAGCAGAAATTAGAAGAATCCTCTAACCTTGGGGTACCTGAGCCCCGCATTTGTATTACACAATGTATTCTTGTCCCCCCATTAACTATAAAGATCTGCACAGTGGTCCCATGTATTCTCATTCACCGTGCATGGTGAGGCATGTTAAACTACTATGTAGAAAGTCATGGAGGTGACCATCCATTCATTGCATAGAAAGAATTACTTACAACCCTCAGGCACTAACAGCTCCAGGACTCCAGATACAGTGCCAGAGGGTTACCTATATCCCATGCCAATATTAGTAACTAACTGTAGTAATCAACTGAGGCGTCATTAAACTCAAGAGAGGGGGAATTAAACTAAATTCTTTTTTAACATGCCGTTTCTGGGATAGGTTTTGCATTTTAGTTGTTTATTCACTTCTTTTGACTGTTTAATGAATGACCCCTTGGGCATAAAGAAAGCATAAAATAACCCCGACCTTCTGATGCCCACCCAGATGGACCTGTTTTTCTTCTCCTGTGAGTTTGTACCATGTGGAGGTCAGTGGTAGGTTATCCTGTAGGTTTTTACTTCTAACTTCTATAGGAAGAAACATCTTTCTTTGCAATTATTAAAAGCATTCAATACATCAGTTTTAATACATTGATTACTTTATTCATTGCATTTCCTTTAAAACAAAGTCCATTCTTGTACATGGATGGATTTTATGTGAAGGGGGGTATACTGCTCCCCTACTGAGACTATCCCAGTGAAACTAGCAAACACTGTGTAATGTGCCTTAGAGTTCAAAACTAACCAAATCAAATCATTTGAAATTAATCAAAACTAATTATTTTGCATCTCTTTGATTTAATAAGAATATCAAATTAGGGCGTTATCTACTAAAAACTGGAGGAGCAAACTTGATAAAAGGGTCTTTCTTAAATGGACACTACACTGCCCAAATATAATATAAATATATATATATATATATATATATATATATATAAATGTAATTATAATTTTTTTTTCATTGGGGCATGTATAATATCAGCTTGCAAAAGCTGCAGATCTCTTGTTTGCAGCCTTTGCAAGCCCTTTCCTTTCTAGCCCCGCCCAGAATTGATGTGGCTGTCCAATCACAGACCTACCAGTGCAACTCAATGAGAAGTCATTGCAAGGCAGGTGCTCTCAACAATTCCTACCTCCTGAGTTTAGCTCCACTGAGCTAACGAAACCAGGAAGTAACAAGACCGGTTGTCTGATTGACAGCCAGGGGGGTGTAAGAAGGTTGAAATCAGCACTTTTTGAAAAATGAAAAAAGAGGACACACCCTTTACAAACAAAACACTTCAGCAAGCTAAAGTGCTTTAGGAATCTGCAGTGTCTCTTTTTGTAATTTAGCAGAAAACTCCCTAATTTGCTTTCTTTACTTGATGTAGAGATTGTCATGATTAAGGATACCAAGTTAGGGTGCTGTTTAGCAGATAGCTCCCTCGTTTGGTAATTGGTTTCCTTTTGGCAATCCCCCATAAATTCAGCAAATTAGGGAGTTATCTACTTCACAGCTGGAAGATCAACATTAAGAAAATTTATTTTCTTAATTTTAAACTTTGCAAGTTTAGCAGATAACAACCCAACTTGATCCTGTGTAACCTTGTGCCACTTTTCCCATGGGAAATAATGGATTTCTGAATATCAAAAATTAACGTAATTTCTAGATCATATTTAGTTTGTCCAAATTTATATTTTCCAAATTTCAGATGAACCGAAGTTTGAAACTTAACAAATTAAAACCAAAAAAATGATACCCTAATGATAATTACGTCCTCCCCTTTTTACAGCTGATAGCTCCTTTATTTTTGTAAGTATTGGCACAGAGGCTCCACCCCAAGCACTATTGGTGAGGCAAAATAATAAAAATGAGCACAGGAATCACCCAGACCATCGAATCCTCCGAGTTTATAGTGTCACACCACCACAGTGATTATTTAGTAACAATTATTGAATTATATATTTAATATTACAATCATTCACTTATTTCGGCTGTTTAATTATTCTGTATTATATGTTACCCATGACCAAGACAGAGTTATTCATCCACAAACCACATCACATGGAAGCCTCTTCCTATAGCATCTAATGCTACTGAGATAATTGGAACACTGACAACCTAATCATTATATGAACAATTACATGACCGATATTTTTTATTCTATTATATTCATTTATTTCAATTCCTATCATGTTCGGTAAACCCACTCTTATCTTATAGAACATCCAAAAATTCTAGATATTCAGCGAGAGAGCTATCTATCAAGGGGAAAACGAGCATTAACGATTCCGAAAACTCACACTAAGTGCTTAAGAAGTGAAACTAATTACATTATTTACAGCCTGAATTCCGAATGAATAAATTAGTTTAACTTTCAGTCACTTCAGAACTTAGCTCAGTGGAACAAACGCAAAGAAAGAAAATGAAAAAAACAGCATAACATCAACATAAAACAAATACTCCTACGAAGACAATCCGATAAATATATTAGGAAGGGAAAACTGTAAACATATAAACAATGGATAACACGTACAAACAATCAACAAAACAAACAGTGGAATGAACATCAGACAAGTGGGAAAACTGAAGATATTGAAACTAAAGCATTATTGTCTATCAGGCTGCTATGATATGTTCCAAGTTAGCGTGCACATATAATAATTCTTCATTATGCAATAAATTGTACTCAAGGCGAAACTGGCTATTGCACAATAAATAATCTCTGTTCCACGCAGGCCAGATGGCTATGTTACCGCAACAAATGAGAAATTGCCAGGAATTTAATTTTCTAAGCATTGAACATAAATTACAGGTTGCAGGGTTTCTCTACCTGTCCCTTCCTCAGGTAAGTAGAGTATAAAAGGGACGCGTCCTGCTGGGTCTGTGTTTAGCCCCCTGCTGCATTATAGCCTGATGTGACAAGGCAGGCCAAAGGCTAAGGTAGGACAGTGATTCTAAGTCTTGCTGTGCGGGATGAATGGCTGTCCTCCTGGGCCTGCTGTGAGTAACTAAACACAGGCAACTTATAATGTGCTCCCTGGGGTAGGAAGTAAAGAGCCGGACAAAGAACATGGCAGGTAGTAATGGGGAAATGAATGGACTGTAATGTTTCAAAGGGGAGCTGTCTGAACTCGCTAATTTCCCGGATCAGCTGTCAAACACCTTGCATCGCCCAGATTCTTTCCCTATTAAATGTATTAATAGACGGATTTATTGGGAACTGCGGGAGCAGAATAGTAAATGGATTTGGCTGAAGAGCTAGCATCGTTTATCTCCAGTGAAACCATTTTCAGATTTTCTTTAACCCCTTAAGGACCAAACTTCTGGAATAAAAGGGAATCATAACATGTCAGACATGTCATGTGTCCTTAAGGGGTTAAAGCGAGAATTAAGGGGAACAACTATGGGGAAAATATAGGGAGTATATATCATATAACTAACAATGCAGTTAACAGCGCTGCGGAATATGTTGGCGCTTTATAAATTCCAGTAATAAATAAATAATTAACCTAGCACAATTAAAGCTTGTCAAACACGCAGAGCCAAGAGGCAGGCGTGACCTGTATTTATTTCTTATTTTAACCCTTGGTTTTTAACCCCTTTTTTATTATAGGTTTTTGCAAATCCCAAACATACTATCACGGTGGACGTGGAGCTTTACGTGTTGTGAAACTTTCATTAGAGATAGTCACAGGTTTATTTACAAAAGTGTCAGGAATTCTAAGGAAATTCTAATTTAGTTTCAAATTTGAAGTCAAAATAGTTGCACTGAAAACGTGATTTGGAGATTTTTTTTTACTCTGTCTATTTTGGTCTGAAATTTAAAAATTAAATTGTAATATATATCACATTAGCGAATGACCTCGCTCTTATAAGGCAAAATCCATATAAGCTTTTACACATTTACTTAATAAATCAATTACAAAAAGGGACAATTATCTGTGTAATTAATATGGAGGACTGCGTGAAGTGGCTAATCTTCTGATTGAAAGAAATAAAACAATAAGTCTCTGTTTACACCTTTAATTAAATGGTTATGTCCCTGATTATTCGTACAGCTCTTTATTGTATTTGTTTAATTAAACTAATCCCAGGATGTAGGCAATTGGCGATAGTAGTATTGGGATCCTGAATGCATTCTAGTTTAGTAAGGGAATGAAATTAAAATGTATTGCTGTGCTGATTCTTGGCTATGGCCAGGAAAACAAACCTCAAAAATCAGTCGCATGGGTTGGAATAAACGGTTATTCAAAGCACCTTGACTATTTCAGTGATTTGAAGAGGTCCTGGTGCCTGGAGGATTAACCATGAAGGGACCTTAGGTGGTTGCGTAGGGCCCATTGGTTAGGCAGTGGCTCCAGAACCATGAATTCGCTTGCCCCTATTCACCATCACAATGCAAAGAATAAAAGGGGCCCCCAAACTGGTAAACTGCCTTCTGTGTTTTAATTCCTTGGCTGCCGCAGGTGTTACCCCCCTCCAGCAGCGTGATAGGGCGTCATCAGACACCCGAGTTCTGGATCAGCTAATGTCAATTCTGGGCATATCTTGATTCATTGGTTGAGTCTCTCAGTTAATGAATGAGTGGCAACTTCGAGATCTGGCTTCTGCAGCTCGGAGACCAGGAAGGAGGGCAAACCATTGCAAAACAGTTCACCCATTACTGGGCAATGGCGCCAGGGTAAGCCTACCATCATAACCGCTACAGTGGTAGGAACCCTCTAAAGATGAGAAAACAATATGTAAATTAAATCTCCTTTGATAATATGTAACATTTTGACATTTTCCTAATCTCGTAATGTATGCTAATCCTCTCTGCGTAACACGTATCCCCACAAACGCGGTAATCCTCTCGCATATTCCAATACGTGATTATTCAGCACCTAATTGTCCCTAAATTGCAGCATTCTTGATGTTGTGTAACATTGACCCTTTGATATTATATGGGGTAGTATTGGCCGACATGTTTATTGTATTGCTCTGTACATTTATTCCATTTGTTCCGTATACATTGCTCTCTACATTTTCACATTAAAATAAAATAAAGAAATTTTTTTTCTAAAGTTGTCCTCATCATACTAAACTGTCTCCACCAATCAGATTGTTTATACTTGTCAGCACAGCGTGGGTTAGAGGGTTTATTCTCGAATTCTTCTTTGACCGTGAATATACCATGTAACATGCACCGTGATTGGCTTGTTTGTTGGCACAAAGCAGACAGTTGGAACGGAGCTCCAGTTAATATTTTTTTGTGCCAGGGTTAGGACCAGCACAGGAGCAGAGTAGAAGTTTAATTAGGCCTTATTTGCATTATTTAATTTGTTCTGTTATACTATGCATTCACAACTCTTTTAGTCAGTAGAAGGGTTAGAAAAAGGGTAAGGAGCTCTGCATATAACCTGTGTGCTGTTTCAGACAGACAGAAAGAGAGATAGAGAGACTGACAGACAGACACTTCATTGGACTGTGCTTGTCCAGGGCAGTCAGACACCAGACCACCAGCAGACTGCAAGTGGCTGAAGATCAAATATTCAACTAGTCCAAATATATCTGTTATATCTGAATAAGATAAATAAAGCAGGCCATTCAAAGATCCCAGCATCCTCTCTGTCCCTCCAGAAAACCTGTTTGGTGTGCTAGATATCCCAATCCCTTCACAGATACGGCTGCCATTCTAGAGCAAGGGGAGGCAACTTTTGGCACTTATGACTTACGAAGAGCATTATAGATTACATCTCCCATAATGCTCTACAGCCATACTGCTTGCAAAGCATCAAGGGAGATGTAGTTTACATCTGCAGTGCCGAAGATTGCCTAATCCCTGTTCTAGAACATTGCTTGTGGATTCTAGTAGTTATTAGTTTGGAATGAGCTTGGCAATGACAATGTAGTGTGTAATAAAGCAATATCTGAGGTATTTCCACCCCTCCCCGAGCTTTGTTATAAATGGCAATGTTGGCAACACACAATATGTGACATTTTACTGCAACGTGTCCGTGGAAGGGAGCCGAACCACAACAATGACAGCAGTGGAGCTATGTGTGCAATTAGTCACAGACAGCTTGAGCAATATAATGCTTTAATAGAAAGAGACTTTTATAGAGTATAACCATACCTTGTTTACAGAATATTTTACACGTGTGAACAGTATTAACACGGGTTACCTGGCTTCTTTTACATGATTAATGTTTGATTTCTACCTTGAAGGGTTCTATTACTTTGTGTTTTTGCAGATTTTTATAATGACACATTTTTCTAGCGATGTAGGAGATACAGGCTGCCAGAATGTAGCTATATCTGTTGGCTATATCTGTATATATATGTAGCTATATCTGTTGGCTATATCTGTATATATATGTAGCTATATCTGTTGGCTATATCTGTATATATATGTAGCTATATCTGTTGGCTATATCTGTATATATATGTAGCTATATCTGTTGGCTATATCTGTATATATATGTAGCTATATCTGTTGGCTATATCTGTATATATATGTAGCTATATCTGTTGGCTATATCTGTATATATATGTAGCTATATCTGTTGGCTATATCTGTATATATATGTAGCTATATCTGTTGGCTTGCAAACTTTTCATAAATGAGACTACTTTGTTCTGTAGAAATACTTATCTTGCAATCTCCTGCTGGGCCAGGAGTTTATGTGATATGCAGAGCTCTGCAGTGAGCCTGCAGAGATAGTTGGAAAATAATAAGAAATCCCTAATATCAAACAGGTAAAGACTACATGTCCCTCTCCTATTTAAAATTTGTAAGCATTGCCTCCATAATTAAATAAAAAGAGGCTTAGTCCGGATTGCCTATTTAGTGTAGTTAGGAGTAGATCTTAGTGTGAATCACAGAATGATGGATTCTAGCTGTCTGTCTGTCCATCCGCCTGTCTATCAGCCTATCTGTTTGTCCATCACAAGCATTTCTGTTTTTTTGCATATTACAATTCTGAGTAAGATTTGCATCAAATACAGTTTCACAAACATTATTAAATCTTGATACGCACAAGTAAAGTTCTACTCTGATATAAAACCTCTTCTTTTGAGTAAAGAAAAAAAATGATCTAGGGACATTATAGTCAGCTTAATGTAGTGGTTTTGGTGTCTATAGCCCGTACCTGCTGGCTTTTCAATGTAAACATTGCCTTTTCATAGAAAATGCAGTGTTTACATAACAGCCTAGGGATAACTCCACTGATCACTCCTCAGATGGCTGCTAGAGGTGCTTCCTGGGGCAGTGCTGCACATTGTGACTGACATTCAGTGTCTCCTCCCTCTGCGTGGAGACATTGAACTTTCCTCATAGAGATGCATTGATTCAATGTTTCTCTATCAGGAGAAGCTGATTGGCCAAGCCTTCCAATGCTTTCCTATGGGCGGGGCTCGCAGCAGTGTGACTTCTTAGTATTAAGTTGTAGGAAAGATTTAACTTAAAGGGGAACTGCCCCGTCCGAAGATTTTAGATACTATGTTTACATTTGCCTATTTTCCATAAATATGTTTTAGTGGTGTGAAAAATAAAATTGAATGTAGAAATTATTATCCTGACATGAATATCACTTTAATATATTAACTTTATTTGAATCAAATCACCATTTTTATTATTGAAAATGTTATTTACCACAAGAACAAAGGAAGTCCTGCTAAGTAATCTGCTGTTTTTCTGGACTTTCTGGACTTTCTGGAGTAAATTAACATTTTCTGCCGTCTGTTCCGCTGTTTATTACTTTTGCAGCCTTTTGGGAATTTTTCCTTTTTGTCACATTCTGGGTTACACATCCCATTTTTTTATATTTGCATTTATTTATTTTTGCGTAATAAAAGTATTCTATTTTAGGGCTTTGTATTACGCCACTTTTATCTTGGAGCAGAAAGTGATGGTAGAATCTCTGCAAAATATTTACATTAGTTGGATGTATTGTGAAGGCAAAAAAATCTTTTGGAATATTTTGAGGAAAGGTGAAACACTATATAAAG
Organism: Pelobates cultripes; assembly: GCA_933207985.1. Taxonomy (NCBI): domain Eukaryota; kingdom Metazoa; phylum Chordata; class Amphibia; order Anura; family Pelobatidae; genus Pelobates; species Pelobates cultripes. The sequence goes on from OW240919.1 coordinate 10,123,869, forward strand.
TACTTTTAAAACACTTCAACACTTTGATAAATCTCCGATAAAGTGTCTTATTTACACAGACCGATTCCTGTACACATTCTAATTCATTAATGTCGGTTTTATTGCTGTGAATCTCTGTTACATACTCTGAGAATCCAACAATATGTAGATTATGGGATTGGATAGCATGCAAACCTTCCCAGGGCATAAGAACAATTAATATTAGCAATCTAGATTGGATGGTATTGATAGATCCTGTCTGGCCGAGCTGATTAAAGGAATCCTTTCTTAATGACTCCAGATGAGCTTAAATCCCCACAAACACCCAGCAGGGAGATGGCACAGGGGTATTTGGGGGATGAGAGGTAGGCGCTAGCAGCTGTGACTAATAAATTAGAAAACAGGGAATTGTTTTTATCTGGCTGGGAAAACGAGGGAAGACCCACTGTGCCTACAGAGCTGAGTCTCAAGTGATCTGCTTTGTTCTAAGGGTAGATGTCTGCTTTCATTCAGGTGGGAGAGACAGCATTCCTTCCAAATTTAAAGTGATACCAATGCCAAATGACAGGTCAGCCCTTCACAAAAGGCTGGTGGGGGATCCATATATCTGCCAACCAAGATCTCAATACAGAACTGCTTTACAACGCTCCAATCTCAGGATGATTAACTAAACGCCGTTAGACTAAGAGCTACGGTTTAGAGTTATGAACAGCAGTTAGGGTTAAGGAAGTGTCCATGTTAGGATCAGCAACACTGTTGTGTCTGCTGTTGATACAAAAGATAAACCTATTTTGTGGGGAATGAGTGATATTGTGATTACATTGTAGAGCAGGGGTAGGCAACCTTCGGTATTTCATTTGATGTGGGCTATATCTCCTATAATGCTCCTACAGCCACAATGCTGTCAAAGCATCATGGGAGACGTAGTCTATAACATCTGTAGTGATGAAAGTTGCCTATATCGGCTCTAGATCCTGTGGATTTCCAGAACATACTCTATGGGAAGAAGCAGGATCTCTGGCAGAAGACTAAGAATGCTGATGACGTGATTAGTGACAGGAATCACAGTACGTGCATCCCCCAACATAAATACAGGAATACCATAAACACTATAATGTTATGAGCGTTTTGGTACTTTCCATTTGTCAGTCTTTTCACTGTTTAAGAAGTTGCACCAAAAGCCTTCTACATTTATTTATTTATAAAATATTTTTTCCAGAAAGGATACATTGAGATTTCTCTCGTTTTCAACTATGTCCTGGGTAATCAGTCTTAACAATGCAGATCGTACACTTACAATGAGCTACAGTGGTTATGGTGCTTAGGGTGTCCCTTTAAACATATATAAGTGCTGATATTAAGAAAGTGTGTGGCCATAAGAACTAGCAAACAAAAAACATACACCATAAAACAAAATAAATCTAAACTCAATTTATTTCGGATTTTTAAATGATGCATTCGTATTTCTGTTCATTGCATTATTTCCTTATTTGTATTTTATTAACACAACATTCTCTTAGATTTACTAGTTCGTCTCATATACAAGTCATGTAACGGCAAACACTGATTGGTTAATTAGTCTGCTAGGAACTATGTCAAATGGCCAATATTTCAATATGGTAAAGTGCCAACAGATGGCCAAATATGTTTCCAGTTAAAACTCTTGTTAACTTTTTTTGTTTGTTTGTTTGTTTTTTCAAAAAATAAGAATTTCAGAATTGGTTCAAGAATAAGAGAGAAAAAAAAATCAACAGCAAGAAACAGGACAATTTTGCAGATTGTTTACAAAACAGGAGAGCGGCAGATTCCTTAATAAGTCTAACTTAACATAGAAAAAAATATCTTGAATTAGTTTGAATTAATAATCATAATAATGTAATATGTTACAGTTCTACAATCCAGTACTGAAATATTCATGAATACCGTTTTATTTGCTAAGCTGCTCCAATTCTAAATTAGTATTTAAGCACACCGACTGTCCAATTCTTTTTCCCATTGAATTATTTTGTGTTAGAGAAACACACAGTATATTTTTCAATATTATGATCTTGATAATAGTTACGATTTAAACTAAGCTTATGTATGTTCCACAGTCCGTGTCGAGGAGTATGTAAACATATTAAGAAACATTGCAATTTCAGTTAAAACATAAAAAGTATTACAATTGAACTTTTAATTGTTCTCCTTTTCATAAGAGATGAATTTCATTTTTTTTCTGTAAAAATCCCATTACTGAGACAGGTATTGCCCAATTCTTCCTATAGTTGTGATAGAAGAAACGTGTCTGATCACTATTTGGGAAAAACCAGCACAAACCACTGGATGTGCCAAGAAGATGTTTGACATTTGGTCTGGAAACCGAGCAAGTGGAGACAGCTCCCCTTTGAAACATTACAGTCCATTCATTTCCCCATTACTACCTGCCATGTTCTTTGTCCGGCTCTTTACTTCCTACCCCAGGGAGCACATTATAAGTTGCCTGTGTTTAGTTACTCACAGCAGGCCCAGGAGGACAGCCATTCATCCCGCACAGCAAGACTTAGAATCACTGTCCTACCTTAGCCTTTGGCCTGCCTTGTCACATCAGGCTATAATGCAGCAGGGGGCTAAACACAGACCCAGCAGGACGCGTCCCTTTTATACTCTACTTACCTGAGGAAGGGGCAGGCGGACCAAAACTAAAACCTGTAATCTTTCTCTTTCTGTGCTTTAAAAATGAAATTCCTGGCAATTTCACATTTGCTGCAGTAAATCCCATCCTTCTCATTTTACTGATTAATTAAGTAGCTTTTTTTTCTTTCTGTGACCCTTCAAGGCAATGCCATGTTTCATAGGGACCTGTCAAGCGAAGGCTGACCATTATATTCTCCGATGAGCTCTTCACAAACCAGGAACTAGCTGACACCTGGGAGACGATCCTAGCCATCTCATTATTTAAGGAATTATCACACAGGTAGCTCTTCTGCAGATATTGTGATCCACTGTGGTGGAGATCGCTGTGCACCATGATGAGGGGTTTCAATGATACTAAATGTCAGGGTGACCTACATGACGGTAAGCTCTCCTGGAGATCTGATACCTACCTGTGACCTCTCCCAGGACTCCTCTTCTGATTTACCCACTTTTCTCTCTCTGTAAATATGCAAACAACGAAAACAATAGAAGAATCCCCATCAGCCCAACTTCTGGGTCCTGTCTCACCGTCCCGATTCTGTTCCCTAGTTTTCCTCATCTGGGGAGACCAGGGAATTGTCCTCTCTTGGGCAGCGCAGTGTGAACACATTATTAGATGTTCTTGCACAGTGAACGGGCACTAGGACCCTGCAGAGAGCGCTTCATGTCCTTTAGGTTGGGGGCCAGACAGGCTTCTTCAGTGGGCGGGGGCCCGTCCCTTCCCTGTGTGTGTCCAGCCCATGAAGGACCTCACTAGAGACGCAAATCAAGTCACAGGCATCGCTCCACTCAGGGCTCGTACACCCGTCCCGATCTCGTAACTTTCAGTGTTGGGAATTATGAGATAGTATATATTGTCTTTTCACACTATTTATCAAAGTTCTCTCCCTTTCTCTCTTATAACCGTCTGATTTTGTAGGGCTCTTGACCCTCTCCTGTTTATTTCTGTTCACACCGACACAGAATATGCATCAAATAAAATGAGATCGGATTTTTGGTGTCTTGATTGTCCGATCCACTCTGACATTAGTTAAACCTCATCGGATAGCAGCATTAACAAACACTCGTATCCTGTAACTGGAGATCAGAGATAAGAGGATCATTGTACAGCGCTAAGGAATATGTTGGTGCTATAAATATCGGTACATGCTATTTAAATCCCAAAATTCTTTATTGTATTTTGTAAAGTAATATCTACTGCTATGAAAGAAACTAAAGTTACAATAGCAAGTCAGTGACTCTTAATTTAAATCTTTTTTCTCTATCAGAAATGATTTTCAGATTGGCATCTGAATAAAAGATACATTTCAGAATTGAAATATGCAGCCCATTACGGGCACAGCAGAGGTGCAAAAAATTAGGGACTTTTCCTTGGAAACCAACTAGTTGTTAATTATTTATCCAACATGTTTAATATTGTGCCTTTATTCAGGGCGGTTTACATAGATTAGTCACCCGAATTATTGCAGGTAAATGAATAAATTATTAGGTCTGATTCATGTAATCACTATTTAAGTCACCATAAAAGGGACATCGAATGTTGCTGACAAAATTAAAACTTGCCCCTTACTATAAACCTACAAAATATACATAAATGTTCAACATTGTCCAACCCCTTATACTACAAAGGACCAGATCTGGCTTAAAAAGATGGCAGGTTAAAATCAGCATGGTAGGCACATAGGGACGGTGATAAAAACTGCTTAAGTACAAATGACCCCCTCCAGCCCCCACCACAGCTGCGACTTATTATTGATGGTCTGGGTGATGTATAATAATGATTTTATTTAGTATATCACTGGCACATTACTTATTGTTATTATTCTTCACATACTTTTCAGGTCATTTACTGATGGACTAGCTATTTGCAGATCTCATTATTGTCAAATGGTTTTTGTTTCATTAAACCTAAATAAGGCAGATTTGGACAAAATAGAATTATTTGGCTTCTATAAATTTACCACAATACCTTCATGGATTGTAAGCCCATATAAACAGGACCATTGTCACCTCTGTCATCATTATATTGTCTAAAATACAAATAAAGGTACAGTGCACACACACCAAAAAATATTGTATTCCCCAATATATGTTTGCTAATTTTAGTAACCTTGTAAGGCTGAAATCTGTTTCAATCAATTTTTTTTGTGTTTGTGCTGGTCTTTGAAGGATAACTAAAGTCCATACCTTTTGCAGATGCAGGTTTGTCCTGTAGGTTTAACCCTGCAATGTAAAATATTGCAATTTTGTAGAAAGAGCAATACTTTCATTGCCAGGCTATGCATACCTCTAGTGGCTGATTTCTTGATAGCCAAAGAGGCGCTTCCCCAGTGAGAATCGAGTCAGACGCAGCATAGCAATTTGCCTCACATGCACATGCCTCCATATGCATCCTTATGGAGAAGTACTGGATTGGCTGAGATTATCTTTCATTCTTGATAATCTCAGACAGGGAAGTGAAGCAGCTGTGGCGAGACCAGTTTAGCAAGGGCTGAAAGGTAAGACTTGCCTTTCAAACCCTCATGGGAGGGGATGGGAACGCCTAAATAGGTAGAGGAACATTATAACGTTAGGAGTATATGTTTGTATTATTAGTGTTACAGTAGTTCTTTTATCTGTGTTTTGTTTTATTTTGACCTGTACAGCAGCACTACTGATAAGAAAACACATGTTCTGGGTGTCCCCAATTCCCCCCTTTTTTCTATTTCTATTTGGAATGCAGATCATCCAGATTATTTTAGAACGAGTACCCCATTGCTCTCCTATAGGTGCCCCTTTGTAGGTGACCACAGGAAAATAAACATTTTAGTTTTCTAAATGATTAAGTACTGTTAGAAATCTTTACAAATGGTTTCTCTACAAAAGGTTTGCGGTGTGGGTGCAGACACTACATCCCCATAATCAATGACCGGCATTAGCATTTGTTGCACTATCTGTTTCCTTAATGTAGGGCTTAGGCAGGATCTGTTTCTGTACAGGGCACCTCGTTTTGGGTAAAGTTTTGAAGAGATCTTTTTCAATGTGAAGTGAAAATCTGTGAAAGAATTGCTGTATACAGAATATTATTTCTTTTTATATTGACAACGTATTGTAATGTTGGTAAATAAACCAGTTGCATTAAATGCTTCATTCCCTACATGGTGAGTTGACGACCGGCCTGCAAAATGTAAGCCAAAACAAACATGTTTAGGCGATTTGTTTCAAAGCAGCTACTCTGGCCTCTGTGCCAATGTAACATTTAATGACTACGCCCAATATATGATTTTGGACACTTAGCTCGTCCAGTGGTTGAGTGATAAAATTGGTGTTTTGGATAGAATTTACACTGATGATCATTCAGAAAGTAGCTTTTGCTTTTCTGCAAAACACAATAAAAACTCAGCTAATTCCTTCATTTAGCCGCTCAGGAAATACTTATAATAATAAGAGACCCATTTCCCCTTCAGTAACTGGATGACATCGAGTTCTGGAGGTACAACACAATTTTATTGGCCACACACGGCTTTTATGCATAACCCCATGCAAGAGGTCTACCACACAACCATAAAGGGTCACATCCCAGGATCCACCCCCTTCCTGGGTTCTCAGCACGAAAAGGGATTCTGTTCCCTTTGTCTGCAAAGTCTGCCACTAAATCCACACCAGGGGTCTTCTTCCCATAAGCCTCTGTGCCTGGGAGTCCAGGCGTGGGAAAAAGGGTCCGTCTGTTTGTCTCCCAGGCACAGAAAAGTCCGTCCGCGGGAAAAGAGCTGTTCTCTTTGTCCCCGCAGGTACCGAAAAGCCCGCCAACCTAGCCAGTGCCCCAGAAGTGTCCACACCAACCTCAGGTACTCTCACAGCGGTGCCTTCCCTCGACCAGTCTCCGCTCGCGAGTTCCCTGTGTGAAACCCTGCAAGGAAATCATCTCCTTTCGGAATACGAACGCTCCCCCTGGCCGGCGTTCATCTATACGAAATGGTGGCCACCCAGAGGCACATTAATTAATGACTTATGGTTTCACACTAATGTTGCGAGTGTGAACGTTCTGATTGATTGGTGTGAAAGTTCTAATGGGGCATCGGGGAGGTCCTCCTTTGGGAGACAAACGTATCAGGAAACAATCCACAAATGCTCCCCCTGGTGGCCGTTCGTCTGTACGAATGGTGGCCACCCAGGGAAGCACTCATTAATTGCTTCCCTTGAGGTCTGTGGTTTGACACTTATGTTGCGAGGTGAGAACGTTCTAACACAGCGTTCTGAATGGGGTATTGGGGTGGTCCTCGTTCGGGAGGCGAATGGATTCCCTTTGCGGCAGCCCTCCCGAACGGGGAGCGAATACAAAACATGAAAATACAAGGGAAAACATGAAAATAAACAGGGAAATCCACAAACAGGCAGCGGTTCTGACACAACTGTTATTAGCAATATAATGTTTTCTATGCAGAGAATAAGCACAGTTAGAAAGTCCCAGGAAGATTAGTTATTTACATTCAATTGGAGGTAAGTAGCAGTCAGGAACATGTGTAACAAGGAACTAAGTGGTCATATAGATTAAAGGGCTGCCCTTTGAGTGACTGTTACGTTATCATTAGCTTAATGACGCTGTTCAGGATTAAGAAACGGGAAATCAGCAAAATTTCTACATGAAATGCAAATTAGGATTACTTATAATGTGATTAAACCTTTCTAAGAATAACAATCTGGAAAATGAGTTAATTATAGAAGCCAATGGTAACATGATCATATTAAATTATTTAAAATATTGAAATGAAATGTATTAATGTAAGAGAATCCAAACTTAAAGATGCATTAAAACAACTTTAGCTTAATTAAGCAGTTTTGGTGTATAGATCCTGCCCCTGCAATTTCACTGCTCAATTCACTGCCATTTAGGAGTTAAATCACTTTTGTTTCTATTTATGCAGCCCTAGCCACACCTCCCCTGGCTGTCACTCACACACCATGCATGAAAAAAAAATGGTTTAATTTTCAATCAGATGTTAACTTGCTTTTGAAGTTTCTATCTCCTGCTCTGTAAATTTAAATTTAATCACACACAGGAGGCTCCTGCAAGCTCTAGAAGGATATTAACAGGGCAGGAGATAAGACATTCTATATTATGACTAGATCAGGGATCCCCAGATGTGGTAGAACTACAACTCCTCTTATGCTTTGACATTCTAAAGGCATGCAAGGCATCATGGAAGTTGTAGTTCTACCACATCTGGGGATCTACCTGTAGGGCAGCCCTGTTCTAGATTAAACAGAATGTACAATAAAGGAAGTTTAAACATTAGATCTCTCTTTACAGGAAGTGTTTAGGATGCCTGTGAACATTACTTGCACGTGTGGCTAGGACTGTAAAGTGATTTAACTCCTAAATTGCAGTGAACTGAGCAGGGAGACTGCAGGGGCATAAAATATACACCCAAACTGCTTCATATAAAGTTGTTATGGTGCCTATAGAGACATTATAAACCTAATTTTTGGTAAAAATGTTTTCTCAACTTTTGCATGGAAAATTAGATTTCTAGTTTGGGCCACAAATTTGTTGAAAACCTTTTATTCGATTTTTATAAAACTTTCAATAACCTGCTTTGCCTTTCATGATTTGTTACATTTTCATCAATAACGGTATTAAATGAACTCTATAGTGTTATGAATACAAACATGTATTCCTAACACCATAGTGCTGGAGTAGCTGTTTAGGTCTCAGGCCCCCTCAGAATGGAGTTAAAAGGTATTTAAACTTATTTTGTCTCCACCACCGTGCTAGTCTTGCTGGCAAGGCCTGAGAGTATCAATCAACGATCTCAGCTAATCTAATACTCCTATAGGAAAGCATTTGGAGGCTATTGCGCATGCACGGCCAAACGCTATGCTGAGGCAATCAGCACCTCCTCTTAGAGATGCCTTGAATCACTGCATCTTTATGGGGAGCGTTCAGTGACTGCATACAGAGTGTGAATACATTAAATGTAGGTGCTGCATTGTGCCGTGATGGCGGCCCTGTACTATAGTGTTCCTTTAAGTGGAATGTTCAATATTTATCCAGTATACAAGCATGTGAAAAGTATTTGGTTTATTTAAAATGTAAAAATGTCTCTCGTTCTGTGACATCAAATTTAATATTTGATTTATTGGCGTTGGAGATTTATCATCGTTAAGGGTTGAGGTATTTGCAAAACTGTGGAGACAGATCTATTTTTTCATAATTCTCAGCGAGTGAGTTCTATACAAAATATAAAAATAAATAAAAATCTGTAGCTAGCAAGGACCCTACAAGTACCTGAAAATTCTAACAAGCCCAACAGATCCTCTCTAATTCCCAGCTGACTCCGATTCCTGAAATGTGGTGTAGGTAGGATAATGGGTTAGTTTATTTTATCGAGCCAGATCCGTGCTGCGATAAAGGCTGTGGTTATATAACAATGTGCATCATTTCATTATATATAGACAGGGATTTACATATAATTAATTTCCTGCAAAGCAGGTTATTCATTTTTTCACGTTTACCAGAATAAATCCTACCCTTCCCCCACTAAGTAAAGCAACGTGCAAGATTAAAATATTTTATAATGTGGTAATAATAACTTATAATATATATATTTATTTATTTTACATATTTATTTTTTCTAAGATCCATACATGCTAGAAGCTAGGCACATTTCTTAGATGGTTAATAGACGTCTCTGCCCATAATATAAACTTAAATCTCAGTGTTTATCATGATGTTTAATGATGTTAAGCAGGTTTAAGTGGCATTTTAGTTGATGTAATCTTTGTGTGTGTTCTGGATAAGTACAGCTCTTGATCTGTTCTGAATGATGTGCTGCCAGCCAAATCGAAACATCTCTCCATCTCAGCTATGAGTCCAGCTTGGTTAATCTGCATAAATTCTAAACTCTCTCCCCCATTCCTGACAGTTTATGGTTCATTGAATAAACCTGGCAAGTAACTTAGCATGCTTAGACCTGCGAAGAGTTAAACATCACTCCACATTGCCTGAAGACCGGGGAATTGCCCCAGTGGCCAAGCAGTGAGTTGTCATAAAATCTCCAAGCAGCTATTTACTACAGTTTAGTGGAGATGTCTATGAGTTCTGTTGCCCAGCTATTGCCTAAAAACTAGTCTGTTTGAAAGAGTTGATAATGTCATTCCAAATTCTTATAAATAACTGGTCTGATCAACCATAGTGCTTGAAAAACTCACATGTCGCAGTGAGATTTCAGAAGACAAACAGTTACATAATAGCTGATAAAATAATGGAAGTTAATCCACTGGTCAATATGTATTCAATCCCTCCCAGCGCTGTGCAGGAGGTGGTGCCTGGCCTTGGCTGCACTAATACCTATACCATCTACCTCTGCGTAGTATAGCGCCATCTAGTGTCCAATAACAATTATAACGTGCATCACTCACAATTGCCCCAAAATGTATAGGGGTACAGGATTATTATTATTCTATTATTTATATAGCACCATCAGATTCAGTAGCGCTGGGATGTGGGCAACATACTGAAACTGTAACTATACAATAAATTTACTTGACAATATCCGCATAATGCCAACATGTCTCCTGTCCATAGAAATATATCATCTTCAAAGCTGATTAAACTTTAAAGTAAAAAAAAACTAATAATTATAATTAAAATTACTCTAACCAAAGTGCTATTTGTGGAAATACACAGGAGATGAGGTTGCATTGGCATCAGTTAACATCACTAAACATTTAATTAAAGGGACAAATTATTTTATTTCAGTTTAAATAGAAACATTAGTGAAGACAAGGAGAGGTTGCAACAAAGTGAAGGTTATTTCACACCCCTGTATTTGGGCAGGAGGCATTGGCATATGGGTATTTTAGAGTCCATGTCTGAGTACCTTGTAGAATTGTACAGGGGGCACTTTTGTATTGACACTAATTTATGAGTTTCCTCCGAATGGTGTTTGGGGGGGATTGAGCAAGGACCCACTGTATGTTACTGCTCCGCATGGTGTTTGGGGGAGATTGAGCAAGGACCCACTGCATGTTACTGCTCCGCATGGTGTTTGGGGGGGATTCAGCAAGGACCCACTGCATGTTACTGCTCCGCATGGTGTTTGGGGGGGATTGAGCAAGGACCCACTGCATGTTACTGCTCCGCATGGTGTTTGGGGGGGATTGAGCAAGGACCCACTGCATGTTACTGCTCCGCATGGTGTTTGGGGGGGATTGAGCAAGGACCCACTGCATGTTACTGCTCCGCATGGTGTTTGGGGGAGATTGAGCAAGGACCCACTGCATGTTACTGCTCCGCATGGTGTTTGGGGGAGATTGAGCAAGGACCCACTGCATGTTACTGCTCCGCATGGTGTTTGGGGGGGATTGAGCAAGGACCCACTGCATGTTACTGCTCCGCATGGTGTTTGGGGGGGATTGAGCAAGGACCCACTGCATGTTACTGCTCCGCATGGTGTTTGGGGGGGATTGAGCAAGGACCCACTGCATGTTACTGCTCCGCATGGTGTTTGGGGGAGATTGAGCAAGGACCCACTGCATGTTACTGCTCCGCATGGTGTTTGGGGGGGATTGAGCAAGGACCCACTGCATGTTACTGCTCCGCATGGTGTTTGGGGGGGATTCAGCAAGGACCCACTGCATGTTACTGCTCCGCATGGTGTTTGGGGGGCATTGAGCAAGGACCCACTGCATGTTACTGCTCTGCATGGTGTCTGGGGGGGATTGAGCAAGGACCCACTGCATGTTACTGCTCCGCATGGTGTTTGGGGGGGATTGAGCAAGGACCCACTGCATGTTGCTGCTCCGCATGGTGTTTGGGGGGGATTGAGCAAGGACCCACTGCATGTTACTGCTCCGCATGGTGTTTGGGGGAGATTGAGCAAGGACCCACTGCATGTTACTGCTCCGCATGGTGTTTGGGGGGGGATTCAGCAAGGACCCACTGCATGTTGCTGCTCCTCATGCTCTGTTGTTCGGGAAGATCCTGTAATTGCAGATAATTCCTGGTTTTAAATTTTATTTCAGTAATGCTTTACAGTCACTTAAAAAGTCAAGTCTTCAAGAACTGACTGTTTGAAGATAGGACAAGATCACGACCTCTCGATGTTCTCTTATTGCAGCATAACAACAGATTTTTTTGTGAGTTTTATATATACTATTTTATTAAACTGATGCTTAAAAAGTGGGAGAAAAATGGTTTAGACATCAAGTATTCAGATGCATGACCAGCATTCCTTGGTAATCACACAACCAAATACCTTCATTATAACTTGGAGTAAAAACACACAGCAAACCACTGACAATGCATCACTTTGGCATCACTACAGCAGCTGGAAATGAAAGGCATCTGCCAAATGTCTGTGCTTTTCTTACTGTCTGTGCTTTTCTTACTGTCTGTGCTTTTCTTACTGTCTGTGCTTTTCTTACTGTCTGTGCTTCTCTTGTTTCATCTTTTACATTCTTGGGTTTCACGGCATCTTTACCTGAGGTCACAGACTTCTTTTCAAGCCTTCCCTTCGAAGCCAGTCCTCACTCGCAAGAGTGACACAATAGCATGTGGTTCTAGAATTGTGTTACTGTTACAGTGTAAGTGTTTGATGTTCTGACAAGGAACGCTCCTCTGCAGTGGGATGAGATCCAGGGCAAACATCGCCTCTAAGTAATGTAGCGGTCTGCCCAACCTTCACACTCTTACAGGCCTGGAATCTACTCGCAGACAAAGACCTCTTTCAGTGAGATTTGGATTATTAGCTGCAGCTAGGAATTTATAATTCATTTGTTCACATTATTGACCCTTAAAATCACGTTTTGACCCCATGCAGAAATTAAGCAGGTTCTTATTTACTGTTCTCTCTTCAAATGTAGCGGTTGCCATAAAGCCCCGCCACATTACATATGGTGCACTTTAAAAAAAAAAAATGATTTTGCTTGAAAATAGTCCAATCCACTTTTACCAGCAGAGAGTGACTAGTTCAGTCACAAAGCACATTTTAATTAATGGTCTAAGTATATAGGATTTAGTTCCAGACAAAAAATATACACATAGTATCTCTTGTTAAGAGCACAAGCTCTGGGTGGATAGATTCTGCTCCTCAGGGCGAAGACTTATATTTTAAAACCACAATCTCACCCATTTTGTTTTATTACTATTGACAACCTACCCTTCACCAAAATCATGTCACTCATTCCCAGGGCCGGTGCAAGGATTTTTGCCGCCCTCACCCATTTTGTTTTATTACTATTGACAACCTACCCTTCACCAAAATCATGTCACTCATTCCCAGGGCCGGTGCAAGGATTTTTGCCGCCCTAGGCAAAAGAAAGATTTGCCGCCCCCCCCGCTGTGCCCATATGAACTAATGCCGGTGCTGCACACGGTGTGTGTGTTTACATTAAAAAGCCTGCAGGGACAAACTATAGACACCAGAACAACTTTATTAAGCTGCAGTGGTTCTGGGGACTATAGTGTCCATTTAATGTGAGGTAAATTAGAGATTAGTGTCACTAATAATATACTAGATTGCCTACTTACAATCAGATGAGGATGGTGATGGGCTCTGGCTGCAGTCTGGCTCCACTGGTCTAGAACAGGATCTCTGGAGGCTGTTTTCAACTGTGGTCACAAAATTCAATGTTCTGGGAGAATTGGAAGCAGCTCAATTTTTTTGGGGCTCCTTACACAGCTCAAGGTCTGGGCCCCAGGGCCTGACGGTGAGTATGCCCATAAAGCCCACCCATAAGGCCACCTACATGTTCCACCCATGAACTCACAGGGAGTAGAGTGTGTAGGGGATGTGTTATGTGTTACTGTAGAGGATCTAATGTGTGTGCTTATGGAATGTAGTGTATAGGGATACCAGTTTGTGTGGGTGATGCAGTGTGTTTGTGTGTAGTGGAAGCAGTGTGTGTGTGTGTATAAGGGATGTATTGTGTGTTTCTTGTTGTGTGTAAGGGATGCATTGTGTGAATCTGTGTTTGTATGCATAAGGGATGCAAAGTGTGTTTCTGTGTATGTAAGGGATGCAGTGTGTGTGTCTGTAAGGGGTGTGTTGAATGTGTGTAAGAGATGCATTGTGTTTCTGTGTGTGTGTGTAAGAGAAACAGTGTGTGTTTGCATGTGTGTGTAAGGGATGCATTGTGTGTGTTCTGTGTATATGTGCAAAGGATGCATTGTCTTTATGTGTAAGGGTTGCAGTGTGTGTTTCTCTGTGTGTAAGGGAAGCATGTTGTGTTTCTGTGTGTATAGGGATGCATTGTGTGTGTGTGTGTGTGTGTGTCCGTGGTGTGAAAGAGCTCCCTGTCCCCCTGTCCTATAGAGCTCTCCCTTCCATTCCTTAGAGATCTCCCCTGCCCCTTAGTGGTCTCTCCTCTCCCCCCCACCTCCCTTAGTGGTCTCCTTTTCTCCCCGACTTTCCATTACTGGTCTCTCCTCTCCCCCCACCCTCCCCTAGTGGTCTATCCTCCACCCCCCTTTAATCTTCTTCCCTCTTTCCCTTCTTCCCCCATAATCTTCTTCTCCCCTAATCTTCTCTTCTTCTCCCCCCTCCCATCAATCTCCCCATCAATCATCTCCCCTCCCATCAAATCATTTCCCCACTCCCATCAAATCATCTCCCCATCATCTCCTCCCTCCCATCTCATCCCTCCTCCCTCCATCCCCCATCAAATCATCTCCCATCATTCTCTCCCATCAAAATCATCCCCATCAAATCATCTCCCCATCATCTAAATCTCCCCTCCTCCTCCCATCAAATCATCTCCCCCTCCATCAATCCTCCCCCTCCATCAAATCATCCCATCAAATCATCCTCCCTCCCATCAAATCATTCTCCCTTTCCTCATCAAATCATCTCCCCCCTTCCTATCAAATCATTCATCTCCCATCTCCCCCCATCAAATCATCTCCCCCACTCACTCCATCTCATCTCCCATCATCTTCCATCATCTCCATCTCCCCATCAAATCATCTCCCCCTCCCTCCCATCAATCATCTCCCCCCTCCCTCCCAGCAGCTTCTCCTCACCTCCCCGGCACTGTAGCGTGGCCGAGCTCCTTTCCGGTCCGCGACCCGGCGGACTGACAGGAAGTGCGCACCATCCCTGTCGGCCTGGTCGTCGCCGAGAAAAACTCGGCTACCTCCGCAACTGGCAGGGAGTGAGCTACTAGCATTTAGCAGCCTGAGCTCTATATAGATCGCCAGGCTGCTAAGCTAAGGCTCGGCATGGGCAGGTAGCCGAGTTTTTCAGGAGCGGCGCTTCCTCTAAGGCAGGCAGGCAGGTGGGGCGCCGGAGCTCTGCGCCCCCATGCCCCTTTAAATTCTGCAGGGATGATTGATGGGAGTGGAGGAGATGATTTGATGGGAGTGGGGGGAGATGCCTTGATGGGGAGATCTATAGAGATGATTTGATGGGGAGAGGGATGAGATGGGATGAGATGGGGAGATGTGAGGGAGATGATTTGGGGAGATGAGGGGAGGGGGATGATGATTGATGGAGGGGATGACTGATGGGACGATAAAGGGATTTGGGGTTAGATGATGGGGAGATGATTTGATGGGGAGGATTTGAGGGGGAGATGATTTGATGGGGGAGAGATGATTTGATGGGAGGGGAGATGATTTGATGGGGAGGGTGGGGAGATGATTTGATGAGGGGAGTTGAGGTGGGGGATTGATTGATGGGAGGGGGGTTGGGGAGAAGATTGAGGGAGAGAAGAAGAGAAGATTATGGGGGGAGAAGAAGGAAGATTATGGGGGAGAAGAAGGGGGAGGGGAGAAGATTAGAGGGGGAGGGGAAGAAGAGGAGAACACAGGGGGGAATAAGAGGAAAACACGGGGGGAGAAGAAGAGGAGAACACGAGGGGTGGGAGATGAGAAAGTAGGGGAGGGAGAGACCACTAAAGGAGGGAGGGGGCAGTGGAGAGACCGCTAAGGGAGGGGGGTGGAGGATAGACCACTAGGGGAGGGTGGGGGGAGAGGAGAGACCAGTAATGGAAAGTCGGGGAGAAAAGGAGACCACTAAGGGAGGTGGGGGGGAGAGGAGAGACCACTAAGGGGCAGGGGAGATCTCTAAGGAATGGAAGGGAGAGCTTCACACACATGCAAACACACACTGTTTCTCTTACACACACACACAGAAACACAATGCATCTCTTACACACACTCAACACACCCCTTACAGACACACACACTGCATCCCTTACATACACAGAAACACACTTTGCATCCCTTATGCATTCAAACACAGATTCACACAATGCATCCCTTACCCTCAACAAGAAACACACAATACATCCCTTATACACAAACACTCACTGCTTTCTATCCCTTACACAAACAACACTGCATCACCTACACAAACTGGTATCCCTATACACTACATTCCGTAAGCACACACATTAGATCCTCTACAGTAACACATAACACATCCCCTACACACTCTACTCCCTGTGAGTTCATGGGTGGAACATGTAGGTGGACTTATGGGTGGGCTTTATGGGCATACTCACCGTCAGGCCCTGGGGCCCAGACCTTGAGCTATGTAAGAGGCCCCCAAAAATGGAGCTGCTTCCCGTTCTCCCAGAACATTGAATTTTGTGACCACAGTTGCAAACAGCCTCCAGAGATCCTGTTCTAGACCAGTGGAGCCAGACTGCAGCCAGAGCCCATCACCATCCTCATCTGATTGTAAGTAGGCAATCTAGTATATTATTAGTGACACTAATCTCTAATTTACCTCACATTAAATGGACACTATAGTCCCCAGAACCACTGCAGCTTAATAAAGTTGTTCTGGTGTCTATAGTTTGTCCCTGCAGGCTTTTTAATGTAAACACACACTGTGTGCAGCACTGGCATTAGTTCATATGGGTGGGGCATTGCGATGTTCCGGGGGGGAGGGGGGAGCGGCAAATCTTTCTTTTGCCTAGGGCGGCAAAAATCCTTGCACCGGCCCTGCCCCCTCCTATATGGCGCCCTAGTCGGCTGCCTAGTTCGCCTTATAGGAAGCGCCGGCCCTGCTCATTCCAAGCAATACAAGGAGAGAGGAAGAAGGATTTACAGCCACTGAAGTCTGTCTTTGGCTGTTTTGTATTCACCCCCAGAATCAGCATTTACACTTGTGCTACAGAGAATTAGATTGTTGAACAACAACATTGTTGAGTAACAAACATGCACAATATATGTAAGTAAGGGTCATATGTATGATCTATCTATCTATCTGTCTGTCTGTCTGTCTATCTATCTGTCAGTCTGTTTGTCTGTCTGTGCTCAGCTCGTGATAATGGATCTAGATACAAAGGAGGATATTTATCAAGATAATCAGGCAGATTATATAAATGTTGCCCAAAATTAAACTTGAGAGTGTTGGTGACACTTTGATAAATCTTCCCCAATGTGTCAGTCAGTCTGTGATCATAGAGCTAGATACATTGCCACAGTCAGTCTGGGATCATGGATCTAGATACAGTGTCACAGTCAGTATGGGATCATGGATCTAGATACAACGTCACAGTCAGTCTGTGATCTTGGATCTAGATACATTGTCACAGTCAGTCTGGGATCATGGATGTAGATACAGTGTCACAGTCAGTCTGGGATCATGGATGTAGATACATTGTCACAGTCAGTCTGGGATCATGGATCTAGATACAGTGTCACAGTCAGTATGGGATCGTGGATCTAGATACATTGTCACAGTCAGTCTGGGATCGTGGATCTAGATACATTGTCACAGTCAGTCTGGGATCGTGGATCTAGATACATTGTCACAGTCAGTCTGGGATCATGGATCTAGATACAGTGTCACAGTCAGTCTGGGATCGTGGATCTAGATACAACGTCAAAGTCAGTCTGGGATCATGGATCTAGATATATTGTTACAGTCAGTCTGGGATCGTGGATCTAGATACATTGTCACAGTCAGTCTGGGATCATGGATCTAGATACATTGTCAAAGTCAGTCTGGGATCATGGATCTAGATACAGTGTCACAGTCAGTCTGGGATCGTGGATCTAGATACATTGTCACAGTCAGTCTGGGATCATGGATCTAGATACGTCACAGTCAGTCTGTGATCATAGAGCTAGATACATTGTCACAGTCAGTCTGGGATCATGGATCTGGATACAGTGTCACAGTCAGTATGGGATCATGGATCTAGATACAGTGTCACAGTCAGTATGGGATCGTGGATCTAGATACATTGTCACAGTCAGTATGGGATCATGGATCTAGATACAGTGTCACAGTCAGTATGGGATCGTGGATCTAGATACATTGTCACAGTCAGCCTGGGATCATGGATCTAGATACAGTGTGACAGTCAGTATGGGATCATGGATCTAGATACAGTGTCACAGTCAGCCTGGGATCATGGATCTAGATACATTGTCACAGTCAGCCTGGGATCATGGA
The DNA here is from genome assembly GCA_933207985.1 of Pelobates cultripes. Taxonomy (NCBI): domain Eukaryota; kingdom Metazoa; phylum Chordata; class Amphibia; order Anura; family Pelobatidae; genus Pelobates; species Pelobates cultripes. The sequence continues at coordinate 10,141,916 of OW240919.1, forward strand.
TCTAGATACAATGTCACAGTCAGTCTGGGATCGTGGATCTAGATACAGTGTCACAGTCAGTCTCGGATCGTGGATCTAGATACAGTGTCACAGTCGGTCTCGGATCGTGGATCTAGATACAGTGTCACAGTCGGTCTCGGATCGTGGATCTAGATACAGTGTCACAGTCGGTCTCGGATCGTGGATCTAGATACAGTGTCACAGTCGGTCTCGGATCGTGGATCTAGATACAGTGTCACAGTCGGTCTCGGATCGTGGATCTAGATACAGTGTCACAGTCGGTCTCGGATCGTGGATCTAGATACAGTGTCACAGTCGGTCTCGGATCGTGGATCTAGATACAGTGTCACAGTCGGTCTCGGATCGTGGATCTAGATACAGTGTCACAGTCGGTCTCGGATCGTGGATCTAGATACAGTGTCACAGTCGGTCTCGGATCGTGGATCTAGATACAGTGTCACAGTCGGTCTCGGATCGTGGATCTAGATACAGTGTCACAGTCGGTCTCGGATCGTGGATCTAGATACAGTGTCACAGATTACAGTCTGCCTGCCATTCTCACTAGGACCTTCCCTTCATTCCTTTATTTGAGCACATCCTGCTCTGGATCTGCCCATCCCAGGCTGTTTGTATCACCGCATATACTTTAATCAGAGTTCCCAGGACTCCTCAGAAAAGTTCTCACCAAACAAAATACTGACTTTCACCGCCTAAACAAATATCTGTCAAGATCCCTTATCTGATATAAAGTATTCAGACCACATCTAATCCCTTTCCCCGTCACATACCACAACAGTGCTTTGAGTCAATAACAAGCCACAAACACAAAGAATAACTAAATTAACAAATTAACAGTACCTAACCGAGTCTAGGAGAGTCTGTCCCAGCTTAAAGTGTTCCCGTCAGGACCAGCACAACTTGGGTTAATAATAAAGAGCATTAAATTAAATGTATGCATTGTGCTAGCAGAAATTCTATCAAGTGCATAGATTCTAATTTAAAGGAACACTATAGTGTCTGGAACAAAACATCTATTCCTGAAACTATAGTTCTAAAACTGCTGTTTAGTTGACCAGCCACCCTCCCACGTTCAAAAGGTGATTCTACTCACTTTATTTCCAGCGCTGCACCAGGCTCATCACGACTGGCCCCGCCCCGCTTCGCCTCCTTGGATGGGATCATCAAATGTGACGATCTCAGCCAATCCAATGCTTTCCTTTAGGAAAATGCTGCACTGAGCCAATCAGCATCTCTTAATGCAAAGCATGGAGACTCTTAACGTCAGTGCACTCACCCACACGAATGACTAAATATGAATGACTGCCACCAAAGGTGTTACTAGGCAGTAATGTAAACTCTGCCTTTCAGAGAACGCCTCTTATAAAACAGGGACAGGCTATCGACACCAGAACAACAGCACTGCACTTTATAAATGCCAGTAATAAGAGTAAGAGTTAAAGGACCACTATAGGCACCAAGACCACTTCAGCTTAATGAAGTGGTCTGGGTGCCAGGTCCATCTAGGATTAACCCTTTTTATTAATAAAATAGCAGTTTCAGAGAAACTGCTAAGTTTATAATATGGTTAATCCAGCCTCTAGTGGCTGTCTTTTGACAGCCGCTAGAGGCGCTTGCGTGCTTCTGTGTGCTTGTCAGTGTGTGTCTCTGGCTGTGTGTGTATCTGGCTGTGTGTTTGTGTGTTTATCTGACTGTGTGGATGTCAGTGTGTGTATCTGGCTGTGTGTGTGTGTGTGTATCTGGCTGTGTGTGTATCTGGCTGCGTGTGTGTGTTTCTGAGCATGTATATATATATATATATATATATATATATATGTGTCAGTATGTGTAAGTGTGTATCCATGCGTGTGGCAATGCATTCGTCCCAGCATTCCAATGCCAACACTGCACACACATACACTAACACTGCACACAAATACACCCCTGCATTCCTAATCTAATACTGCATAAAAATACACCCCTGCATTCCAACAACATTGCACACAAATACACCAGTGCATGTGTGTCTGTGTGTCTGTGTGTATCTCAGTGTTTGTGTACGTGTGCATCTGTGTGTATGTGGCAATGCATACATCCCAGAATTCCAACGCCGACACCGCACACAAATACACCCCTGCATGTGTTCCTGTGTGTCTGTGTGTATCTGAGTGTGTGTACATATCTGTAACAGTGTGTATCTCTGTGTGTGGATCTGTGTTAAAGTGTCTGTGTCAGTGTGCATCTCTGTGTGTGGATGTGCCAGTGTGTGTATCTGTGTTTGTGCACCAATGTCTGTATCAAAGTGTGTTTATCTGAGTGTATGTGCTAGTGTGTGTGTATATGCCAGTGTGTTTGTGTTAGTGTGTGTATCTGTGTGTCAAGGTATGTGCATGTGTCCAGGTGTGTGCATGTATCAATGTGTGTATCTGCGTGTCAATGTGTATGTATATCTGTGTTAGTATGTATATGCATACATCCAGGCAATCAAACACTACGCTGCAAACACAATCATTATATACAAATACAATCCTGAATTCAAACTCCAAATTTGTGTATGAAATAGCTGTCTTGTGGCGAAACCAGCCTCGCCACTGGGCATTGGAGAAGACTGATTGCCAACCTCCTGCCCTGTGACTATGGCCCCAGATCTGAGCTATCTGGGGATATGTTGAATGTACCTGTTTTATGCAATAGCTGCACAGTTATATATTTTTATGTATTTTATTGTCTTTTGCTAGCATGTGTTCAATGGAGTTTTGCCTCTGTCCTTGGAGATAATTGGATTACTTCCCAATTATCTCCAGGATAGAAGACTCTGTGGAACTGGTTTTGGGCAGAAAAGCCATGCTTCATTTGGTCACAAAGGACGTTGATCTAACTTTTGACCCACTGGACCAATTTGTATGATTTTGACGTATGTTGGTATTTGGAGTATGCTGATTCTGAAAATGTTTTATGTGAATGTGATGTATACTTTTGGAGTTATGAATATTGTGCAAAACTGTGTATTTCTCTGCCTGTGATAATTACATTAACCCATTGTGTAAGGTAATTGTATCACAGGCAGAGGGGAGGATTTTGTGTGGGAGTGTCTGTATGTATTGTACATATTGATTGGTTGTTCTGCAAAACCCTGTGGGCGGGACTATGTTTGTAGAATGGGCATAAAAGCAGAGTGTTGGATTAAAAGCTTCAGTTCTACTTCACCCTCAATTTGGAGTGCTGTCTCTTATTGGGCAAATCTGCTACAAGGGATTGCTATGCTTGCCATACTCCCTTGCTAAATCACTACTAAGCTCTTGTAGGAGCTTGTTCCTGCCTTGCTCTCTGGAGGAGTCTACTGTGGTTATGGTGTCTGATGGCGTGCTTAGAGCCCTCAGGAAGCACTAGGAGCATCCTTCAACGGAGGTACCCAGTCGGGGTGCCATGTGATCCGCTACATGTCTCTACAATGACTGGGTTTTGTCGAGCCTATTGAATAGGTGAACATGCTTTTTATGTTCAGCGATGAAAGGGTCACCAAATAATAAACCATTGGCCAATGGTCCTAGTTCTTTCTTCCCCAGATCCAACAGCCTTTTGTCAATTTTTTGAAGGACAGCCTTACGTCATTAAGTGTATAGTGTTTGTTTTACCCACCATACAGATAGCATTCTGAACCCATTCCTGGACATCATTCAGATCCAGGGGAGTGTTACGTGAGAGAGTGAGATCTGTGTATAGGATTTTAGCCAGGGTTTTATCCTGTCACCTTCAGCCCTTTTTCAATCCCCTTGCGTGGGTCACGCCCTGTGCGTGTCATGAAGATCACTACAGTGGTATCAAATTCCAGGGTGACACCTACTTTGTCCGGGAGAATCAGATGAAGACATTCTGTGCAAAACTCCTTCTCCAAAGGCTTTTGTGGTAAAAAATGCACAAATTTTGAAAGATGTTCGAGAAGACACCATTCGGAGGATCTAGGGTTCCGCAAAGCCCTTGGGTCAAACAGGGGCAAGCACTGAGTATCGATGAACTTGCCATCATCAGTGTTGTTTGCAACCCTGCAACTACCCTTTTTTGCAGGGAGGAAGACTTCACTACGTATGACTTGACGTAGTGAGATTCCGCACCGGGCATATCGTGCCATATATCTTCTTCTGAGGTCAAGTCGTGTGCTCGCCATTCGCCCCTACCGTCATAGTGGGTGACTCTGGATAAGAGCCATCATCCTCAGAGAATGGAAGTGGGGGTGGATGCATGTCGTGTGACCCCACACATTTATTCCTCTTGAGCTGTGCCTTCCCTTTGGGTCACCTGGCCACAGAACTGGTCATTAATATTGTATGCACAGAGTGCTTGTAGTGCCAAATAAGAAGGGGTCACTCTCTAGCGACCAGCACCAGCAGTTGTGTATTTATGCAAGGGGCTTTCCCTTGGTAATATTGGAGACACTGACAGTCTCATAAATCAATAGGGGGGTCACCCCTGTAGCGTCCCGTAGGATGAGAAAGGTACCAATGAAGGGAGTCACCCTCAATGAAAGCTGCATGCCAAATGGTCAGGGCGCATGAATGTGAGGTTCACCCCAGATATACAGAGGAGCTGTACCTCTGCAACACCAAGCAACATTGTACGTTTTCAACATATGTATATATGGCACTCCAGTACGTAGGGGGTCATCCCAGTAACTTTAAGGGGGTCACCCTTAATATTATGTAGCCTCGGGTGGCTAGTTATGATACCAAGGACGTAACCATGATAAGGCATCATAAGTATAGGTGTCATATGGTACCCTTAGATATATGTTATCAATACTTTCCTGTGATGTGTGATGTTCCAATACTGGTTTGGCACAGTTTAGGGGGGGGTCATCCAATATACTTTAATAAACTAATCTCCAAGGTATGTTGGGAGGTGAGAAGACTCCACTAGATACATAGAAGAGTGCTCTCCTGTAGGTCCTTTGCCAGTATAGTGGTGATGTTATTAATCCGGCCTTGTTTGAGTCACAGGCTAAGGTGATTATGAGAAATACAGAATAGTTGTGGCAGGTAATGTGGAAGGACCTGCTTATATGGAGAAAACCAGCAGGTAATGGAAGAAAAACAGATCAGATCGTGTGAATCACGATCTGATCAACCTAAAATGGCCGCCGAGGATCTCGTTAGAATTCAAAATGCAAATTATGAAGCCTCCTGTCATGTTATAAAATAGCCTCAGCTCAGGAAATGATAACTACTGCCACGTTAACCAGGACCTCCCTTCTCACTGCTCCTACTAGCAGACGGCAGATGTTAACCAGGTAGGTTCATTTCTATTTCCTTTTCTCCTGGAGAATAGAATTTTTTGGTCCCATATAGCCCATTGACAGCCAATTTGTGTTTTAACAGTTTTACTTCATTTCCTTTGAGCTAGCTCCTGCAGCATTAAAACTATCTTTGGCAGAAAAGGCAGTTAGTGCACCACTATTATTACTTTTTAAAAAAGAACCCTACCCCATCCCCTTTACCATTTTTACCAATTTGACCATTTTTGTTGAAATTTAAGTTGAAAAAGGTTCATCGCAGGTTTGTACAAATTGTATGACAATAAGCGAGTAATACCAGTACCCCAACAATAATCGGAATTTACTGATGAAAAAAATTATCCAATTGGAAAGTCTGGAAATATTCATATACATATACGGATATACTTTATTTATTTCTTTTTTATAAAGTTGAGAGTAACATTATCGCAGTCTTGCATTGTCTAGACAAGCAATGGGAACCTGTTTTACGGGTCGATAAAACTCTATCAGGCCTGAATAATAAGTCATGGGGTTTCCTTATAATGTGTAGAAAACCTTTTTCACTGATTTGTTTGTCGGTCATAAAAAAATAAAAAAAATTGGGTAAAAGAAGAAATTCCTTTCTTACACCCTTTCCACACAAACACACCTAACATTCACAACAATACAACATTACAGTCACCTTCACCGTGACTGAGAGGAACATACCAGGTTTGCTTTCCTCATGGTGTGATGTATGGCCTGTAATCAATGAATGCTGATTGAGGCCAACAATGAAATCAAAGAGTTTATTTTAAACTCCGTGTCTAAGTATGAATTCTATGTGTAATTCAAGCACTGACTTTCTTTAAAAAGTTTACACAAACATTAATATTGGAATCCAGGGAGGTGCGTGTTTTGGTAAAATGTTTTAGTAACAAAATCGCCACTTCGAGATGCATTTTCCCACAACTTATTTAATGTTACGTTTGTGATCATAAGTTACAAAGAGAAGGATTGAATTAACTCTGATTAACACAGAGAGTAATTTATGGATACATAAAATAGCTGGACGGCTACCATTCTCTGTACCTTAGCTTGTTTGTCACAACGTCCTTTTTTTATATTGTATAGCCGTGGTAAATTGTGAAATATTTATACTAAATACTTAGAAATGGGACCTTCTGCAAACACAGGGTGGAGGAGACGGATCCCCATTTCCAGACCAGAATACGACCTTATGGCAACAGACCCATTTTTATGTCAAGGAGATACCATCCCTGAGCAATAGCACAGGATGCTCTTTCTTAGAAAGATCTCCAGGGAATAATACAAGCTGATAGCTATAATTCCATTTTGGCCTCAACGTCCATGGTTTCCCCTTCTCAGGAAGCTAATGATAGATCAACCATGGGAGCTTCAGATACACAAGTCTCTCTTCTCAAAAGGCCCCCTTCTTCACCAGAGTCTAACAAACTCAGGCTACATGAATGGCTCTTGAAAAGCAAAGCAAAGGTCTCCCAGAACAAGTGGTTTCCTCTCTAATGTGCTTTAGAAAGGACTTCTACACTTATTTTTACCACTTCTTTCTTCCCCAGACCTGAATTTTTGCCAAGGTTGTGTTAGCATATTGCCTAAACTTGGAGATTCTCCTTCCAGTTTACTTCCAGAAGCCTTTATCACCTAAAGAAATAGGTTGTCATAAATTAGACTTAAAGAGATGTCTCTCTGTCTACATTGAGAGGACAGCTTCATGGAGGAAATCAAATCAGCTCTTCCTGATTCCTGGGGGTTCTAGTAAAGGTGAAACCGCTTCAGTCTCCACCCTTCATTCTTGGACAGTCTCAGCAATCTCCAGAGCCCACAAGGCCCAAGATGTTCCCATTCCTAAAGTAATCCGGGAGCACTCCACTAAATCCATATCAACCTCATGGGCCGCAGAGTCTGGTGTTCCGGCAGAAAGCAAATGCAAAGCTCCCAATTAGTAATCCCTGAAGACCTTTGTTCATCATTATTATTCAGTCCCTAATGATCAATTTGGACTATTGAATTTCTGTCATTCCCGTACTTAATATGGAAATAAACTTTTTGCAGCATGTTATTGCTCCCTGTGAGTTTTACTCCAGGGGGATTCCCCATTAGTTAAAGGGACAATATAGTCACCAGAACAACTACAGCCTAATGATAACTTCACTGGCCACTCCTCAGATGGCTGTTAGAGATCCTTCCTGGGTCATGGCTGCCTAAAATGCATCCAAACATTCAGTGTCTCCTCCCTCTGCATGCAGACACTGAACTTTCCTCATAGAGATTCATTGATTTAATTCATCTCTATGAGGAGATGCTGATTGGCCAGGGCTGTGTTTGAATCATGCTGGCTCTGCCCCTGATCTGCCTCTTTGTCAGTCTCAGCCAATCCTATGGGGAAGCATTGTGATTGGATCAGGCTACCACTTCTGCTGATGTCAGCAGGCAGTGGGCAGGTCAAAAGGAAACAGGAACAAAGCCTGCAGCTTCAATCTTGAATACAAGTAAGATTTTATCATATTTAGGGAGGCATGAGGGGGCTAGGGGGCTAGATGGGGTTTTTAACCCTATAGGGTCAGGAATACATGTTTGTGTTCCTGATCCTATAGTGCTCCTTTAAATGATGCCACAATTAGCCAGGAAAATTCATGGAAGTATTTGGATTTCCCACACCACTTCTTACCTTTATTGTCTAGTTACTTGACTGAGGAACTGGGATTATGGGGGATCCTTTTATGCGCTAATCTTAATTATTTGGTTAATTGTTTTTGTCTGTCCTATTGGCTAGAGGGAGGAGCTAACCCTTCAGTTAAATGCTGTCATGAATATTAGCCAGGAAAATAAAATTATTACAGTAAGTATGAAAACGTTTTCCATAATAATATGTTTTTAAAGTCAAATTATTAATAACATAAAGATAGGTATAAAATTAATTCTATTCCGTCCCTTTAATAGCTTATTGTCTCTGGGGCTTAGCACACACTGTATCTTCCAGAATCTCCCCTGATCGGATTTACTTCTCATTTTATAGCTTTTAAAGTTTTTGTACTTTATTTTATAGCTGTTAAAATATCAAGAGAGAGAGGCGGTGAGTCTGATGGCAGGTATGTGGAAATGTACTTGTAAAACTGTGTGTAAAACTCTTAACTCCAAACAGGTTTTTATGACCCTTTGTCTTTTCGTTTTGTTTTGTTGGGTCTTTTTTTCACATCCATTTGATAAAGACGCACAGTTATATATTTTTTTTGTCCATTGGTATAAATGTACAAGTACAGTGAGCTGCGGAATGTTTTCTCAATCTTTCATTTCAAGGAGCTCTTAGTCCAGAAATGATTTTGGACTGCAATCTCCTGGCATCCTCGGCAAGGGTGGTCCTGGGTCTTGGATCTCCCTCCATGATATTGAGTGAGGCAAACAGAGTTTAGCACTGAATATCCCTGCTGTGATTATAGCCATTATCCACATTACACGGTGTAAGGGACGCATTGTGGAATGAATTACACAGAGCAGAAATCCACCAATTTACCCATTTTTTTCTCTGAAAATTTCAGGGCAATGTAATGTTATTGGCTACAGATATCAGATCTACATTTATTGATAATGGCCACATCAGCAATTAACCAGAGTGGGTTTTTAATTCAGTATTTCATGTGCAATTTCTGAATAGGTAAAATACACTTTCTTTCCCCTTGAATATTCACACACTTTTAGAGTATCAAAATCTGAGATTACAATGGATTTTGCACAATAGAAAAAAAACAATTACCTAGTGGAAAGCTGTGAGAAAAAAAGTTAATTCAAATTAAAATGTTGGTTGCTGCAGTTCCAGCTGTATTTTAGAGGAATCCTTTGCCCAGCTAGGTCTAGTGCACTTTTTTGGCAGAAATGTTTTGATAGTTTCTAAATCTCCATGATGCTGTTTAAATCTGCGTTCTAATAACCTTTGGGTCCTTCTAGAAATGGATAAAAATCTATTCAGCGTTCATGTGGTCACAGTTGGGATCTGCTTTCACCAGAGATTATTAAGGTGTTACAATGTTTTGAAACCAATTTTAAATTCAGGCTGTAATACTGCAAGAGGAAAGGGTCAAGGGGCACTGTACGTCTTTTACCTACAGGGCAGCAATGGCTAAATATTGGTAGATTTGGATTGCTGAAACCCATGGTCAGCATAATCTATAGCAGCTGGAATACCAGTGGATAACTACAAAATGCCAGCTATCTCATAGTTAGTGACGTACAACTCCCATTAGCCATTTCTAGGCTCTCGCTGTGTTTCTGGCATTAAGACGATGAAGTAATCTGTAGTTTGATAAAAGATGGCCTCCTTCTGCATCAATCAGTCCTATCTCTTGCTTACTTGATTATTATTATATTATTTAGTATTTTACTATCAAAAAACAAACGAAAACATAAAGAACTTTGTTGCCATTTTTATTGGAGAAGTGTCCAGGTGACCACAATGCTTGATTAGGTCTGTTTTAATTTTTAGAGCGCTTTATGGTTATTTTACACTGTGGACTCCTTTTTTTTTACTTTTTTTCTGCCTATTCAAGTATTTGAGTATTGTATCAGTCCAGAGCCTGTTCGTCATTGGATATTTGAATATCCCAGCATGTTATTGGTACGTTTTTCTTATTTGTGTGATATTACTATACACTACATTATAGCACATGGCTCACCATATATTTTATACCATACCATTTTTTGCTGTTTTGATTGTACACGCCTGTATAAGCTCAATTTCATTGGATATTAGGACCTGCGTGAGTTTTGTGGATTTAGATCTGTGTTTATTAAAACGAGAACATGTATCTGCAATATAATACACCTGTTAATCAAACCTCCTTCTACCTGTTCATTCCTCTGTGCACCACACCTTCAAATAATTGAACACAAAAAAAACATCCCTCTAGATTAGTAAGGAGCATCTGACATACACAGCCGGCGACACACTTGCCAAACCGGTCAGGTCAGTTTGTGTCGCCCGTGGGGGGACCTCAGCTTACTAAGTCATTACTGTCATGACGCGCGAATAAAACTCAGACGCATGGCTTATTATGGCATTTCACGAATGAAACAAACTTTATGTCAGATGGCGTTTTATAAGACATCGAATGAGGAGGTAGAACTGCGGGAAACCCATGTCTAGTGCCAATGAAATATGCATAAATTAGATTTACTTTCGTAAGATAAAGAACATGAACAGACAATGTATTTTCAAAAAGAATATATATTCTTGTCAGTGACTACCGTTTATGAACTGCCTGTAACAGGATTGCATCATTTTTATCTTAAAGGATCACTTTAGCATTAAAAATACATATCTGTATAGTACAGTCCTGCTGACCCTTATCATTGGGCCCCCCTTCCATATGTACAAAAATAATAATGAATTACTCACCCTTTCTGCAGTGTCGAGTCTCCCTGGACCTCCTTCACTGGTTGCGTCATCGTGGAGGGGTGCTTCCAGGACAATGTGCCAATCCAATGCACCTCATAAAGAAACATTGGGAACATAGGCGCATTGTATTCAATGATTCTCAATGGATGACCATGATGTCACTGAGCATGGTAGAGCGGTATCCCAGTATGTTACGGTATGAGAGTCAGGAAGTAAGATTCCCGGCTCACACACAGAGGACTTGGAAGCGTGACTTGAAGTCGTGCTTCCAAGCCTTCCAAATAGCTTAATACTGGGTTTGGGGGTTTGAAGTTGTTTAAGTGCCAGTAATGTACCTTTAATGATATACTTGAAATAGAAGGGCCATGTGAATAAAATACATGCTTTTTGTGAAACCTGGAGAAAGTGTCCCCAGAATTGCTCTTTATATATTTAGGTGTGTACCCTACACGCTATTTTTTTTTTAATAAACTTTTTTTATTGTAGCGTATAAAAACTTAGACAGGTAAAAGCATATTATGCTACATGATAATTCAATACGAGTGAAAGACACCAACAGCTGTTACAGGGCAGCAATTAAAACGACACGTGAAAACTGCCAATGTGAACGTCGTCAAACGGGCAGCGCACAATAATATGCAGAATCTATTATACATAGTGACACATACTGCTACAAATTGGATGGTGTGAGCCCTGAGAGAGAGCACTAGCAGGTAAGATAGGAAAGAGGCATGTAGCAGCCCTTTGGCATCTATAAAGAAGGGAAAAGAGAGCTTCTGACAGGGGCAGTATTTTATTCTTTGCAAAAAAGTGTGAAAACTATAACTGACATGGAATACAAAATACATTTGCTTACAGAGTTTCACAGAAAGGATTATAAACAGAGTTATACAGTGGAGTTCAATTACTTGCATACACACAGCGAAATTACATCAAATCACTTTAATGGAATTCAACTCATATGTAATGAGTTTCGAACTGCAGTGCTTCATATACAAACATTGAATAATATACAATATATCTTTAAGTTAACGGCATGAATGCAATTAATCCCTATAACATATACTTTTACAGCGTACAGAGCCCCGATTGCCAAGGGGTGCGACTTTAAAAATATTAACATCGACTGCCTTCCTATGAGGTACTGCTAGCTTGCTTGGCATCTAAAACGCTGTGTTACAGAGAGCTTTTGCCACCGGATCTAGCGGAAGGGCGGACTACTTGTTTGTACAAGTTCCGGGGGAACCACTCTGGTGACGTCAGTGTGGAATTTAATAACAGACACTCACACCAAATCATGTTATGATGAATGTAAACTTAAAGAGTCATACATGATTTACAAGACGTAACTTAAATAAAATGGATTATAGGTACCTCTGTAACTGGTTATTATGTCATTTGTCTTATACTAGTGTATCACTGGGACTGATAAGTTATTCACTTTCTATAAGGACTACCAATTTTTGAATAGGGCGCTCAATTATTTTTGGTCACCTACTAACACTTTGACTCGACGAACTAAACCGTTCTTCTCTATTGTAGTTTTAATCACAAGTCCAAACTGCCACTGGCAGCTAGGAGACATATCTTCTTTGATTGCGACTATGTTATTTCTGCATCGAGGTGTGTGCCATTTCTGCCAGCGTCAAGGCAGAGCCCCTCAGATGGGTTCCTACACTGACTATTCACCTTGCTTCCTTGAGCTTCTGGCAAAGATATCTCTAATGAGACAGAGAGGGATATTTTTTATATACCTCCCTAAATACTTGCAGACGAGCATTCCCTCCAGTGGCCATTGGAGTAACTAAATGACCTCCATTTGTCTAAATATACATAGGGATTAAGGAGAGAGCACAGGTAACTTTTTTCTTTGGTTTTTACTATATATTGGGGCTGATGTGTACGGTAGTCGTTGCTGCCGCCCAGTAGTGATGGGAGTGAGCACAGGACTTTTCTTTCTGTATTTGTATTCACTTTTTGTATCACTCAGCTGGATTATAATGCTGCCGCCCATCCCATGTGTTCTCTATTGGGGGTTGATAGGTATATAGGGGTTTATATAAAAAATACCCCTCTCTGTCTCATTAGAGATATCTTTGCCATAAGCTCAAGGAAGCGAGGTGAAGGGTCAGAGTAGGAACCCACCTGAGGCTTATATTAGTTTGCTTACTCACAGGTAGGAAGCTTTTAGCTTAGCAGGTATCTCCCTTATTTGGTATCCTTAAATATTGGCTGTAACGGACCCCTATACTCGGCCTGATTATATCCACTGTAGTTCTCCCAAATCTCAAGTGAAGCACTGATTAAAGCTCTGAGGTACCCAAATATCAGCCTAGACTTGATAAAGTGTACAACAGGAATAATTTGTTCTGGCCAGTTGGCCTGCTTTTATACACATCAGGGATACAGTCAAACACTCCCACAACATGCCCGGAGCAAGCCCACAACATGCCCGGAGCAAGCCCACAACACACCCGGAGCACGCCCACAGCATGCCCAGAGCACGCCCACAACATGCCCGGAGCAAGCCCACAACACACCCGGAGCACGCCCACAACATGCCCAGAGCACGCCCACAACACGCCCAGAACACCCCCACAACATGCCCGGAGCACGCCCACAACACGCCCGGAGCATGCCCGCAACACGCCTGGAACATTCCCACAACACGCCCGGAGCACGCCCACAACACGCCCATGAATTTCTGTGTCAGCATGACAAAGCATAAAACATAAAATATTAAAAATATACATAACACAAATAGGAATCCCCATAAATATTATATTGTCAAATAGCCCTGATCTAAGCGCCAAAGTTCTCCAAATATGGTGCTTTTGCCGGTCAACTTTTGGGAGCTCCTGTGGCCGCAATAAGGGTACTCTGGCTGGCTCCTAGGCTGCGTTTGTTCCCCTTTTGTATCAGGGAACATCCCTCCAAAAAGCGCTCTTCAAAGTGGTTTAAAACCGCAAACCAAGTTGTCCAGGAACTGCATGGTCATCTGGTTCCATAACATTCGCAGGTAAGTCCTGCTGAGGTGATCAGGAACCAACAAAGTTCTCATGCCGAAATTAGTTGCATAGCGGTCTCGGCTAAGTACCGCTGGGACTCTTCGTGGGTTTGGTTCCAGCGAACGGCCACCAGAGAGCTAGCTTTCGGTTCCATTCGCATAAAGGGAAAGTGAAGAACCAGGGACACCCAGGGCAAGCTACTAATGGCAGTTGTGGAGATTTAACTCCCGAACAGGGTCCTTGGGCAGAAGGCTAGCTAGCAGGCTCCTCCAGGAGGAGCTTGTGGTAAACATCCAGAGTAAGGAGCGTTTGTCACATTGGCAATCCAGCAATTTGTCACATTGGCAATCTATCTTTGAGCTGCTAAGTAGATATTCTCCTTATTTTGGTATCCTTACCGAGATTGTAACATTTATGGATACCACTAGGGGAACTATCTGCTAAAATGCTCCTTCGTTTGGTACCCTTAAATATGGCAACCCTCAAATTGCACATAAGGTGCCCTCCATTGTACAAAAGGGCACCAATTGTATTTAGGGAGTTATCGGCAAAAAGGTGATAGACCAAAAGTTAAGAAAAGGGCTTTTCTTAATATTGATCTTTCAACTAATTAGTACAACTAATTATTGATATCCTTCAATATGGCAATAGCCCATGAGGGTACCAAATTAGGGAGCTATCTACTAAACAGCTAAAATACCAACATTAAGTAAATGGATTTTGGTAATTTGAATCGTTTGGCTGTTTAGATTTAGTAGAATAGCTATCTAATTTGGTATCCTTATGTGGGCTTGCTATATTTATGGATACCGAAATAGGGAACTATCTACTAATCACACCTCCCTCCTTAGATTGGTATGCGTAAATATGACAGTTCCACATAGGGGTACCAGATTAGTATATAAACAATGAAAGAAGACCATATAAACAATGAAAGAAGACCACAGCAATTGCTCACTAAAATCAAACAGAAGTTTATTAGGCACAAAAGAAAACGGGGGGCAGAGGGGGAGTAAAGCAAAACTTCCTTACGCGTTTCGTATACCAGATACAAGTAAAACGCCTTAAAGTAAGAACAACCACACTAGCTCCATCCAGAGGCTACTAATACAGCTGTACCAAGGTTGGGATTATCTATTTATTTAAACCAAGATTTGTCTGTGATCCCTGAAAAAATGTAATCTGAAACTAATTGACTAATGCATGAAAATAGGTTCGGACAAAACTAAATTCATTTTTGTTGAAATGAATTTGAACAAAACAAAAATTTCCACCGTGCTCAAATGTAGTGATTTTTTTTTACAGGATTTAAAACATATCTGGAAACATTGTACATGACCTACTTATTATACTTGGGTGTTCCCACAATAAGAGAGCATCCTTGATTGAAACATTGATCGTTAACTCGAACGTTGATGCAGTGCAGTGTGTTAGGAGGTATCTATCCACCACCACCCTGGGGCTTTATGTGCTGTTAACCGAGGCTCCAGGTCAGATCCGGTAATGTCTCAGGCAAGTTTGTAGATTCTATCTTATCTATTTAATGGAGATTGGACTTATAGTGACTACTTGTCATCTTCCATGAGTCTTTCCTTGTTAAGGGTAATGAATAATGTTGGCTAGACAACACGTTTTGGGAAATTTGATCCTAAGATACCTTACAATACTGATACACAGTTGATTGCATGTTCAAACTCCGTCTACAAGTAATTTGAATAATTTGAAATTTTAGCATAGTTTGTATGTTGCCATGGGGCTAAAAAAAACCTCTTCATTGTATTGAAATGACAAAGTGTATAAAACTTCTTTATGGCCAAAGAATGCTAAGGATGTTAATCCTTGTATAGCAGATAGGCTTGTCAACATCTGTCAACAAGACAGAGAATCGAAGAGTGCACTAAGGCGCCAATGGATTTCTCAACAGCTAAAATCCTCCTCTTTTACAACAGCCGCATTGCTTGGGTTATTTACATGTTGCCTTGACTTGGATGTAATTAAAGGTTTTTATTCATTCAACCAATATTAACTTAAAGTAACACAATCCTGAAATATGTCTGTAACCAAACTAATATCAAGGTTCAGACTGGCTAACACCAGAAATCAGAACTGATGAATGACAAGCCATGGGTCAGTTCAAACAGCAAACAGTGATTGGTCAACTAACAAGGCAGGCCAGGAACAAAGTAGGCAGAGTATCGGAGTAATGAGCCAAGAGCACACATAACACTCTGAATAGGTCTGAACCACTGATTGCACAGAATGACTAGATTTTGCATCAGTAAATGGCATGTGGGTCCCATGTCCGGCATGAAACACCCTTCCAGGGCTCATTCTTCACACAAGCACAGAGTACAGTGTACCCAATACAAAAACTGGAGCCTCACTCAAATACTATCGATGACCAGTACTGTGGTGATTCCATGAAAAGTTACGGTTTACATGAAAACTACAGATACATGTACATGGTAGTACACAGATGTGGATTAGAATAATAGAACAATATGATATCCGCACATCTGAAAAAAATGGAGACAAAAATTAAAATCTGGTCCTGTTGAGGAAGCGTTGGGGTAGCTGCACTGACCTTACACTGCATACATCGCACCCAAATGAGTTTCAAAGTGAGAAAGACATGAGATGTTATCATAATTTACTTTTTAATGTTCTTTTATTTATTTTTGATTTAATTTGGCTTAGTGCACTTTTTCGAATTTCACATACATGAGATTCTTCCGTAAAGAATTGAAAGTCTAGATCCTATCAGAATCTTTATCACAAAAATACTTTAAGCTGTAAGATTTCCCTATTGACCTCTACATATAGTGATAAGAATCTCTCAGAAAGGTCTATTTTACTTCTGTAAGATTATCGGACTACATTTTAAATATTAGTAAATTATACAGAACTCAGTCAATGAGATGCAGTTTAAATCGAATGTTTTATCAGCATTTAAACTAACTTACCAACAATCCAAGAAATGTAACATTCCATGTGTTCAGAAACAGAAATTAGCTCTAGAATCCATTATATTAGTTGATTGTACAAACCATATTTGTGGATTTGTTCATATATTTAGGATTATTTAACCAAGTGTTCCTCTTGTGCAATTCATGGTGATGTCATTCGTGTCCTTCTAGAGTAAGCAAAGCAACTTCTACTTTTCTCATACCTTCAACTAGGCTCGATGTTTGGAATGCTATCAAGAAAACAATACTACGTCTCACTGAGGCTCAAAGGCCCACCAGGTTGGAATGAGACAGCAGAAAGAGAGCTAAAATCGATGATAAGGACAGGGATATCTTTTAAATGTGTGATGTGGACAGCAAAGGATCCAATTCAGATGGCATGAACTAAAATGATATATAGATTGAATAATGGAGTACACTGACTGGCAGGTGGAGTTCACTCATCTCGATGATAAAATGTCACTTTCAGTTTCATGTGTGTTTTGGGAAGATGCTCTAAGTCTCTTGGTGGACATAGTGGGGTGAGAATTGTTGCATTGATAAACATGACCTCAAAAGTCCCAGCAGGGACTAATTCCTTTCCGACTCTGACACAGACAGGCACCTGATCCCACGTCTTGAAATAGTAGATCATCACAAATAGAAGTAGAGAAAAATATATGTTAAGAACACGGCAATAAATACAAAAGATGTTGACTATAAAAGTTATACTGTGCGTCCAAGTCCAGGATTAAAAACAGATGCAGCACGAAGCAATTAACTATCATAGCCAACATCTTTCCAGAGAAACAGATTTAGATCTAGATAAGACAGATCCTTTGAGAAGGTTTATGTTATTAAAATCCATTCTCTGGAAATAGCTATTTATATATGTCAAGTGTGACACGTTCATTGGGGGCTAATTAAGGACAGGTACATAATTCATTGTACAGCACTGCAGAATTTGTAGGTGCTATATAAATAATAATAATAAGCCAGCGTATGGAAAGTGCGCGTTATCCCTGCTTCTAGGGTTAATACTTGTATTAGCTTCCGCTGCCACTCAATGAACACTGCCCAGCCCTATTTATCCTGCTGAGATTTTCTCACTAGTTTGTTGATCACAGACACAGAGAGAGAGTGGGAAGAAACACTTTGTGCTATTTAATTATTGTTTTCTGGCTGGGAATTGCTCGCCCCCGATGAAATAGTAAAGCACTGAGGCTCTCCATCTCCATTGCTCTATTGCTCTTCCTAAGTGCCGGTCCTGCTGTGTGCCTTCACAGACCAGTGGGGAGATCAAAGATCTCTCTCACCAGCTGAACCAGGAGCTCTAGCCGGCAAGTCCGCCAGGTTCTCCTCTCGCCAGCTTACAGTGTTATCGCGAGAGTGAACTCCAGGAGCTGCAGGTTAGAGTTCACTCCCCACTAGGACATCCAGGGTTTGCCCCCTCCTGGGTAAAAGATTTTAATAAAAAATTTTTTTGTATATTTGATTTAATCTGCCGCCCTACCCCTACACACACAATAACTCCCTACACCTTTACACACTGCACCCCCCCCCCACCTACAGCCCTCCCCATGCACACACACTGCTCCCAAAAGCACTGTCCCACACATACACTGCATCCCTCACACACTGCACTCCTCCCCCACACACTGCACTGCTCCCACACACACACACTGCACCACACATACACTGCACTCCTCCCACACACACTGCACTCCTCCCACACACACACTGCACCACACATACACTGCACCCCTCAACCACACACAACACACTCCTCACACTTCATCCCTTACACACACACACCGCACCCCTACCAAGCACACTGCACCCCTCAAACACAAACAATACACCCCTCACACACATACTTCATGCCCCTCACACACACTCACACTGCAGCCCTCAAACACACATGTTTTGTTTGCTTTTAGTTTGATTTATGTCTTAAAGGGAAAGAGTACCATGGATGTTAAAAATGTTCCCGAACTGGCCCTATCACACAAGGTATATTTAAAGCCATCAAAATATCTAGAGGGTTTACCTGGGGTGCCTCTCCTTACCTCAGTGTCACCAAATCCATGCTAACCTGTGCCCCTCCTTAACCTAGTTTTAAAAAAAGAAACCGGGACTGCCAGGGTGCTACTGAGTATGGGTCAGCATACTCCACAAATTAAGTATAAAACAAAACATCTCTGCACTCACTGTGACAGAAACCAAGCAGATTAATTGGATCCAAAAAAAAACGCATTTTGACCTGTTCCCAGGTCTTGGTTCCTATCACAGTGAGTGCCTGGGATTATTATTATTTTTTTTCCTTACCTTAGTGTCACCAAATCCATGCCACGGTGTCACTTCCAGAATTCAGGACTTCGGCAATTCGGGACTTCGGCAATTCAGCACTTTGGTTCGGTTCGGCCCTTCCGAAATTCGAGACTTCAGGCAATTCAGCACTTTGGGAATTCAGGACTTCGGCAATTCCCTAAGTCTAACCATACTCTGACCATACCCCTAACAACAACCCTACCCCTAACTCTAACCCTACCCCTAACTCTACTAGGGTTAGGGGTAGGGTTAGGGTTGGGGTTAGGGTAGGGTTGGAGTTAGGGTTAGATTCCTTTCATCATTCCCTTAATTTTCCCTCCCTCTCCTGTTTTGACACTTTTCAGAAATCCAAATCACTTTGGCACTTACGTGTCACCATATCTATGTCACAGTGTCATTATGTCCCTCCTTACCTCAGTGTCACCAAATCCATGCCTCAGTGTCAGAGGGAAGTGCTCATGCCATTATACAGAACACTGGTGAGACCTCACTTGGAGTATTGTACACAGTACTGGAGACCGTATCTTCAGAAGGATATTGATACCTTAGAGAGGGTTCAGAGAAGGGCTACAAAACTGGTTCATGGATTGCAGGATAAAACTTACCAGGAAAGGTTAAAGGATCTTAACATGTATAGCTTGGAGGAAAGACGAGACAGGGGGGATATGATAGAAACATTTAAATATATAAAGGGAATCAACACAGTAAAGGAGGAGACTATATTTAAAAGAAGAAAGACTACCACAACAAGAGGACATAGTCTTAAATTAGAGGGACAAAGGTTTAAAATAATATCAGGAAGTATTACTTTACTGAGAGGGTAGTGGATGCATGGAATAGCCTTCCAGCTGAAGTGGTAGAGATTAACACAGTAAAGGAGTTTAAGCATGCGTGGGATAGGCATAAGGCTATCCTAACTATAAGATAAGACTAGGGACTAATGAAAGTATTTAGAAAATTGGGCAGACTAGATGGGCTGAATGGTTCTTATCTGCCGTCACATTCTATGTTTCTATGTTTCTATGATCTACTCACTGTTAATGTTAGCTTACTCTGGTAGTCAAGTGGTGGTCAGTTTGGTTTATCTCCACTTGCATTTTCGTCCTTGTCCCACCAACACTTGCTGTAATATTTGCTGTCCACCTTGGTTTGGGAGCTAGAGATTCATGCTTTTTAATGCACATGGCTCTAGGAATGCAACTCTGCTGCACAAAATGAAAGCCCTCTCTACACGACACGTTCATTTCGAGTGCCAAGACTCCATCACAAGAGGCCCATGTCTAAGCTATTGTTGTGCTCGATGGCAGTGGGTGGTGCTTCTGCCAGCATTCCATTTGCTCTAAATCACATGGCCCCACCAGATGTCACGGAATGGCCTACTTTCTTTATAAAAATATTCAAGACTGTATGGCAGGTGCTTAAGCGTTTTGTGTCCTGTAGGTTAGTTTCCTGTCTTGCCCACCATCTGGTTGCTAAACTTTGGACTGTGTACCAACCCTTGGACTGTTTATTGACCTTGCCTTTGGTTAAAAACGTACCTGATTCCAACACTGTTGTCCCTTGGTGCAATATTTGGCTCCTCCTGCTCCAACATGAGCTGATGGGTCGAACCAAATGCGCCTGCATGGTGAGTTAACTTAATGCTTTCCTATGGGAATTTTGAAGATGTTGAACATCGTCATGCAAAAAGAATGATGTCCAGCACCCTTTCACGGAGTTAAACTCTGTGAAACAGCAGGAACCGCCTTTGGTGTCTGTCTGGTAGTCAGCCACTATAGTCTGTCTTAACACTGCAATATAAATAATGCTCTACATGGCAGGATTAAGGGGACAGAGACACTTCACCCAGACCACTCCAATGAGATAAAGTGGTCTGGGTGCCTATAGAGTCCCTTTAAACTCGACATCGAAAGCCAATTTTATCCCTCAATATGCATGCTACTCACAAAGTTGGTGCATTTAGATCAGGTAATTGGTGTGTTTAGATCCCCATATATCACAGGATTTCATGTTAATTTCCCCCCAGGACTGTTTCAAGCTATGTGCCAACCCATATCAGTGATATTGGGTCTGGAGTCCTGTGTGTGTGGTGCAAAGACAGTCTTCTGTGTGTTTCATGAGTTGCACTCATTTCGTCAGCGTAGACTGAATCCTGCTCCTTCATTTAGAATATTGGACACATTTCAAACCTCTGTGTTTCAATTAAGAGCAAACAGCAGTTACATTTCTGTACTAACGTTTAATACCCAGAAATCATATAATTTCTCTGAAATTCATATACAGTTTATATAAGCGCTGCGAGAGAGGAAAAGGAAGGATCTTTCATTGTAAACATTAATAATTGTTCTTTGAAATAGTTATTAAAAAAGTATTTGGCTGTAATGCATTATCCAAACCAAATCAAGTATATTTTTTGATTGTTGTTTGAAATGTGCATTTTTACCTTCTCGTCTGTTAAACCTGTTTTTAGTATTTAATATAAAATCATTTCCTATGGTGTGCAGTTTGAGTTGCCATATCTTTAGATATTGTTAATCTGTGTCTGTTCAGCCACCGTCCATTCGCTGTAGCAGCTCTGTAACTGCAAAGCACCAGAATCTTACACTATTACACATTTTAGACTATATGTGATAAGGAGAATTAATCATGGTGGTTGCTGGGAGGGGTAAGAGGGCTTTAGGGCCTAAGCCCCAGATGTGGGGTTCTTCAGTCTCAGATCGCTATAGTTGGTGGGGGTTGACGGACATTTGTTTCTAAAAACAGCCTCCTGTTATAAAAAGAAAGATTGTTAGATATTGAATACCCGTCTGTGCTGCATGTGTTGTTGATGGGTAGAAAGGAGGGGAGATGAGATAAAAAGGTTGGAAAAAGTTGAGGCATATTCCCACCTCAATGTTAGTGTTGGTGTCATGGTGTTATTCTTTGATCTCAAGCCCCAGATGGAACCTAGCAACGCCGCTGGACTTACTTAATATGCCATTCCATAAAACATACAATACGCTGTACAATAATTTATTCAAAAGGCCATCCAATAAAACATACAATACTGTAGCAGAGCACTAGTCCTAGCAGGGATTCTCCTCCGCTGGTTACTCAGGAACAAGTAAATTACCCCAAATACAGCAGAATAGTCCAAGATTCTCCCAACACCTCCCCAGCAACTGGACGACACTCAGCTCTGGGGGTATAACTGGTTTTAATGGAGCCACACACAGCTTTTTATGAGAATCCCCATGCAAGGGGTTTCCGGATACATATTCCAGGGGCATTCCCCACCAGACCTGAGAGTAGACTGAAACAAAGTACACAATATAATTACATTACCTCTCAGGTCCAGGACATGTAAAATCTTTAACACCCCAAAATATGCATTTTACCATAAGGTACCCCTTCAAGTACTATATCCCCGGATAGCCTAGGTCTGAGCGCCCAAGATATCCGAAAAGCGCTTAGATCCCACGAACGTAGCCGAAACACCACGAAGTATAGTTTAGACCGACCACACACGAGGCGCCTGCCCAAAACAGTTCCATGAAAATAAGCTGTGCAGTCGGTCTCTTTCGGGAGTACGAAAAACATATAAAATAACATAGCAATCTCTTCGTGCGTCTGTTTGCATGAATATCTGATTCGGGAGGTTGCTCCCCCTGAATGCCGCTCTCTTCGTATGATTTCTCACAAAAGTAACTGAAGGTGAAAGTCCCAGCGGTGTTCGCGCCGTTGAGTGTCCGATTTTATTAAGACACGGAGGCTCCTATTATGCTGCACTCTTTCTTTATTTACCTCAGCAGCAAAGAAAAAATAACATTAAATCAGTATAAAAGAAACCAGTAAATAACATGAGGTATATCTTCCTAGCAACAGGAACAGCCAATCAGCATCCTCTTTATGGCATAATAGGCGGTGTCCAGTATACTACTTCCTCTTTCTTTGCTGCTCCCTCAGTTAAGTGACACTGGGTCCCATGGTTCTTAACTGTGGGATCTTTTACTTTACTTTATTCATATCATTACTGTGCTTAATATAGTTATTATAGTTATTACATTTTAATTATAATATTTTCATGTTTATACATATATTTACTTACTTCATTTTAACGTAATTTGATTTATTTATTTAATTTGCTTCAGTAATATGCTTTATTGTATATCCTTTGATAATGTATTTCCCCTCTGACCTCCCTGGCCCCAAGAATACCATCAATTGGGGCTCAGGGGCGTCTTTGAGGATCTTTATCCCCTGAATATTGTGCTGTTTTTTCCCTTCATTTATCTGTCTGGCTGCTGCTCTGCCACCAACTGCCAGAAATCCAAGTTGGGGTTTAGTTGTAGTGGCAGCCGGGCAGCTCCTTTGTTTTTATCTTACAATTGCTACAATTTTTTTTTTCACTATTGTGAGTACTTTCATTTCTTTATCCTGTTTAGTTAGTTATTTATTTTTTTACTTGAGGGTTACTCAACCCTTTACTTTTGGTATTATTTTGCTTTATTCATCCCCTTAGGTTTGTTTGTATATTTATGATGCAGTCTGGCAGGATCTTTCTGTGCCTTCTGGGTCTACAGCAAACATGCAGATTAATGTAGAAGCCTCTCCAGGTATCTCTGGAGATGAGGCTGAATTTATGCTTTACTGATCCTGCTGACATGCAGGCTTTAATTGACACTTCCATGGCAAAAGCAATGACAAGGCCCTGGTGTCAGGCCGCAAGGCCTCATATAAGGCTAAACACTCCTCCAAAACAATAGAGATGGACAGTACCGTACCTGTCATGGATGGCACGATTAATTTACCACCGTGCAAAAGAGCTACTAGTCGGGCAAAATCGACTAGACTGGAAAAGGGCAAAAGCCCAACTGAACTCTGAATCTGAGCTCAGTGATATTGAGGAGGAGTTCCCTGAGTCCTATATGAAGGATTCAGAGGATATTTCTGATCCTGATTATGAAATTACTGATGAAGAGGATGCTAATCCCGTTTGGGATACATGTCCTGTTAAACCTACCAAGATTTAGGTAGATTATGCGGACTCAGGGACACCGATAGGATCTTGGACACTCAATGTGAACCCCTATTCGAACCTGACGACCTATGTCACCCAGTGGTCTCCTCAGACCATGTAGCCAAGTATATTGCATCCAGAGTACGCAAGCCTTTTGAGAGGCAAAGTGAAATAAATTGCGGGCTGAATGGCCACGCCGAACAGTCCCTGATGACTCATGTTAAACGCTATCAGTCAATCCTAAATTCATTCAATTCCTGAGTAAGACAGGATGGAAGCCATCTAAAGGCTTAGATTTTCATTGCAAAACTGTCAGGATAAAATCCTGGGCATCTTGGGCTCAGCAGCCAAGATCTTTGAAGCAGTGGAGGATGATCTAGAATTAGATTGCGCCATCTTAAGTGGTTAGATCCAGAGAGTGATTTAAGTTGGCAACGCCAACAATGTGGTTGTCACAAAACGCCACAAATCGATCTTGCTCAAGATTGAGCCCAAACGTTTAACTATGGCTCTGAACGAGCCAGATAACACAGGCAAAAGGTTTTCTCTTTGGGGACAACTTTGTAAAAGAATTGGGCTCCTTTGTCCTGCTAAACAAACAGAAGTTCTTTTAGACAGAACCAAGGCTCTTATACTTGCCAAGCCGATTTCTTTGAACAATGCACTATACCAACCTCCTTCTCACAAAGTGGCCGACCCTGGATTGTTAGTGGCCTAAGAGGTGCTCCAAAGACGCCTTCACAATTTCCATTCTTTCTTACTGATAGTGGGGGGCAGGCTCACACATTTTTCCCATGTATGATCCCTCATTTCATCAGATGCTTAGGTTCTTCACACTGTGAAAGGGTATTGCATAGACTTCCTTTCTCTACTTGTTCAATGTTCCCCATCAAGGGAAATTGTTTTTTCCCAATGAGACACAGACCTTGTCTCTGTGGACAATCAATTGTAGAGATTCTGGCGCATACCCTGGGTTACGTGAGCAACCTTTTCTTGTTTCCCAAAAAAGGCAAAGGTATCCGTCCAGTGATAAATTTGAGACTGCTCAATAGTTATGAACATTTCAGCACTTCAGAGATGGAAGGAGAGCATTGTTTAAGGGATCTTCTCCAACCAGCAGATTGGATGGCCAAATTGGATCTGCAGGATGCATATCTCACAGTGCCTATCCCAGTACAACATCAAGATTGAGAACTTCCTGCAATTTACATGGTAGGGAAGTAAATAGAGGTTCAGGTGCCTCCCATTCGGACTGTCTTCGGCTCCATGGTGCTTCACCAAGCTCACATCTTATAATATATTTAGATGGCATTTTCATTCTGGCTCAGTCTATTCAATTAATCCGGACATACCTTACATGGACTTTGACTCTGTTAGAGAACCTAGGCTTCCTGACCAATTGGGAGAAATCCATTATCGTTCCCACGCAACAAATAAAATTTCTGGGTTATATTGGATTATTGTAGATTCTACCCTTCAAACTCTACACCCTCCGGTGGCAAAATTAGCCAATATAAAGAAGGAGATAGGCGAACACTAGCAACCTCTCAACTCTCTCTCAAACAACTGTTGAGAATGCTAGGCCTTCTAGCGGCATCTATACAGGCCATTTCTACAGGTCTTCTTGGCTATCGAGCCCTACAACGATTACAAACTTCATCTCAAGGGCTGCGCATCATACACAGATATGGTAACTCTGGACTCAGAAGTGGAGGATGAACTCCAATGGTGGCTTCTTCACATGGAGCTTGGAATAAGCACACCATATTTTGTACAGCTCCAGATTTGATCATCAAATCCGACGCAAGTTTGCATGGTTGGGTTGCTCAATGCGGAACTATTTCCACCAAGGGCAGATAATCAAACCTGGAATCAACACTCCACATCAATTGTTTGGAACATCTGGCTGGTTCCTTTGCAGTCCATAGTTTCTCCCCAACTCAAGCCCAATGCGCTATCCTTCTGAAGATGGACAACGTGTCAGCAGTCCGCTACATCAATCGCTTGGAGGCACAAAATACAAAATTCTGACCTACATGCCTCGTGATTGCTGGCAATTTTGCCTGAGACACGGCATTTCAGTCACGGCAGAATATATATTGGAGAGGTCTCTCCAACACTACGAAGGACTGGTATTCACGCCAACTCAGAGATTCCAGCGACTGGCACTTGGATTCCATGGTCTTCCAAGACATCTGGAACCTATGGAGTCTATTGGAAATAGATCTTTTCACTTCTCGTTTGAATGCTCAACTTCCCTGTTTTTTCAGTTGGAGACCAGATCCGATAGCACTGGCTATGAATGTTTTCTCCAAGGAATTATGATTTTTTTGCCTTTCCATCTACATCGCCAGTCCGGCACCTGTTGATCGTGGCTCCTCTATCGCCATCCCAACCATAGTTCTCTTCTCTTCAGGAGATGGTTATCGACCTTCCATCTCTCGAGTGCCTTCTATGGTGTACCTCATCCTCTTGTTCTCCAAGGTCTCTTGCATCTCATAGTGTAGTCTTTTTCAGGGAACCTTGGTCAGTCAAGGGAGTTTCGCAATCAACTCCCCAACTTATCAAGGGTGCACCCAACACGAGACAGGCTTATAAATCTGCTTGGAGCAGATGGCATAGTTGGTGCATGAAATTAAATTTAAATCTCATATCAGCTCCTTTTATGTCTGTCCTCCATTTTTCTGACTTCTATGATGAAGGTAAAGCCTATCGCACTGTGGACCTTACCGATCGTCCATTTCTGCTGGCCATCAAAGTTTTGATTGGACGCCTGTCGGTTGACATCCTGTCATATATTGACTTCTCTGAGGAATATGGTTTGCTCATTCATCCTTACCACAATACTCTGTCTTGTGGGAAGTCTCTATTGTCTTGAATTTTTTTTATTTATTTTTTATTCTTGCAAGAGGTTTTTCTGACGTACGAGCTCGTGAGGTGGTTGCTCGTTCCTTTACTCCAGAAGGTGTCCTCTTTGACATTTCACGGAGGACAAAAACCTCCTCTAAAATCTATCTTACCCAGTTTTCCCTGATAGATCTCTCCTTTGCCCTGTTGCATACTAATGGGTGTGTGAACATCGTTCTACTACGTTACAGAATCCTTTGAAACAGGAACTCTTCATCTCCTTCCAAAAGTCACGTCTTCCGGTGTCTACTCTAGCCTGGTGGGTCAAGTAGACATCTCTAGCAGGTATTGATACCTATGTGTCTGTGCCTCATTCGGTTCGTAGGGCAATGGCTTCTAAGGCTTCCTTGATTGGTTGTCGCTTGGAGGATATTATGAGAGCGGCTGGTCTTCGGAGTCTACATTCCATGATTTCTACTTTAGACCTATTCAACACTTCACAGGAGACATAATTTCACAGCTTTGAACTAGCATAATAGGAGCCTCCGTGTCTTAATAAAATTTACAGATTTTACTATTAACATGACGTAAAGTCATGATTTTATTAATGACACGGAGGCGAGTATTATCCCTCCCTCCCATCCCTGGAGGTTTGGTCTTCTCTGGGTAAGTTGACTTCACGGTAAGTCTTTTTTGATTACTGGGTTTTATCCTTGTTAATGACTGTCAAGAGCTTACGGTTTGACTAAACTGAATTTCATGTTATATATATATATATATGATATTTCATGTAATGCGAATTTATGCATAAATCCAGTTTTATACTTGGATATTACCATATTCTCCTTTCTCTTCCAGCTTGACTTCTAGATCCAGTTTAAGGCTCGTATACCCTCTAATTGGAGCCCACTTTTTATTTGGATTTGTTGTCCTTGTTCGGGATCGCAAGAAAGAGGAAGTAGTATACTGAACACTGCCTATTATGCTATAAAGAGGATGCTGATTGGCTGTTCCTGTTGCTAGGAAGATATACCTCATGTTATTTACTGGTTTCTTTTATACTGATTTAATGTTATTTTTTCTTTGCTGCTGAGGTAAATAAAGAAAGAGTGCAGCATAATAGGAGCCTCCGTGTCATTAATAAAATCATGACTTTACGTCATGTTAATAGTAAAATCTGTAAATTTTAGTACCACACACTCGACAACCAAACACCGCTGTCTCTGTTCATTTTCCAAAATGGCAGCTGCCACTTGTTCACCCATATGAACGGTGACCACCCAGCCAACCGCTTGGAATGTTCATGTAGTTGCGGTTTGTGGAGGTGTAAACGGGTGTTATGGGTGTTAATGAGCTGCACACTCCACTTCTGGGTGGTCTGCCGTTCGGTATTGCATGAACGGCCAGGCAAAACAGGGAAAAAACTTACGTTTTAATGAAAGGGGAGCATGTCCCACACATGAACTGCAAGTCCCAAACATAGGGGACAACGGGGAGGGGGAAAATGGGCACGGACAGCCCGAAGCAGGTATGAGTACTGTAGCAAGGTCCATTCCGGTACAAATACTCTATACAATAATTTATTCAAGAAGCCATTCAATAAAACATACAATACTCTGTACAATAATTTATTGAATACGCCATTCAATAAAACATACAATATGATGTACAAAACACAGTATAATAAGCTGTACAATAAATGATACAGTAAACAGTACAATCACTGTACAATTAACCATGGAATAAGCTGTACATTGATTTATTCAATAAGCCATTCAATAAGTTACTAAGTGTTACATTAAGCTTTACAGTACTTACAACAAGCCAAATAAAATGGTGTAAAATAAGTCATATAGTAAGATGTGTGATACAGCGAATTTGAAGCCAACATACTTTGACTACTTTGACCTCAAATTTTCAATGTTCTTGTGAATGCTACAAAATTCCCAGTTTAGTGAACCCTATAGAGGTGTTACTGTGTTGCCATAAAGATCTGCTTTATGTGTTGTTGTCATTGTCACTTTCAATAAATTGTCTGGGGGACGTGCTATCAGTTTAATGATGGACACTCACTGGCTACAGTTATTAGTGATATTGCAGATGGACAATCAGCATGTGCGTTGTGCCAGTTAGCAAACAGTAGCAACACAGTATATCGCAGGAATCACAAGGAGTAGGCCTGAAGTTTATCTCTCGGATGGAGAAACACAATCTGCTCTCCTATCACTACGTGTTAAACAGTGCTGACGTTTGTACATAACTAGCCCAGGCTGATATATGGAATGTTAAAGGGGCGATGTATCAAAATGATCGGAAAATCGAATCTCTTAGTATTAATTAGATTGTTCTAAAAAATGGATTAATAAGCGTTGGCTTTTCTCTACCCAACGTCTACCATTTTGCACATAAATACCCAAAAAGCAAAAGACTGACAAATTTAGAGAGACAGAAAAACCAACAAGCGAAATAGAACACTTTTCTGGCTGAAAATTAGAATTCACAGACAAAGGGTTTATTGCTCCTATAGAAAGATCTGTTTAGGAGAGAATCACAGAAAGACATGATTGGCATGCCGATCAGCAGGGGCAGCTCTAGAACTTGAAATATCTGCAAACGGCTAGATACAAACACATATAATGGCAGAAAAACAAGTGCATAGACACTCCCAGGCACACACACACACTTCCTGACACACACACACCCCCAGACACATATGTACACACTTCCAGACTCACACACATGGATGCACTCCCAAACACACACATGGATGCACTCCCAAACACACACGGAATTACTCCCAAATACTTGCACTCCCACACAAAAATTTCCAGACACACATACAGATATAACACAGACAGAAATACATGTTCCAAGACACACATACAGAAACAACCTCCCAGACACACAGACATGGATACTTCTTGAGACACACAGTTATACAAGCACACACACACACACACACACACATACATAGACGTGGATACTCCTTCACACACACAGACATACAACCATCCAGGTAAGCACACAAACATAACTTGTTGCTGCCAAAACTAAACTCTAATCCCCTAGAATGTTTTATGACTGCTTGTCCCAAGAGTTACACAGATATGGGAATCCCCCTAAATTTACCCTCTTGACTTTGAGTGGTCTGTGATGGTCCTGATGTTGACCAGATGCCCTGGCCATGTGAACCACTGAAGCCCACATTACAGACCCTAGCTGTGCTCTTAGTACATAACGCTAAGTCCTCCACTCCAGTGTGGCTATACGCAAGGACATTTGTAGCCACTTGTTACCTACTTGTATTGATTACGTTAAATTGCACTTTTACACAACAGGTTAAATGCTGCGGCTGCAGGTGGAAACAGCCAGCCAGCTGCCTGCACAAACATTCCCTCAGTGATGGAAATAGTAAATATTATGGCAGGGTAAACACTGTGACTCAGCGCAGGGCAGCCCCATTGTGATGATGCCACTGACAGCCCTGAATTTTTATACTGCTGTTTAATGAGCTTATACTTGTGTACACTGGAGTTATTTATTAACCCTGGGCTACAGATGGAAAGGAGCCTTCCCTGCAGAAGAACAGTTTGCAGATAGGCGCTTCGGATATGCCAGTCTTGAACTTTACATAGTGATAAGTCTCTTGGAGCAGGGTCATCACCTTGCAAAAACACTTATCCCCATGTTTCCCGCAACACAAACACTTCACAACAGGTCCGGTCCTCTGCTTCCATCCCGGCTGTTTCCTCTGTGCGTAATATCTAGAATCAGGACTGCGCATAATAATTCTACTGTAGGGCACCGAGACCTCCAATAATATTGAATGCGCTAATATTGAGCAAGTCTTCTTCACATAGTCAATAGATGTTGCATCTCAACCATCCACAGGACCAACCTTACTTTGCTTTTAATACTTCGGCAATAAAAATGGGAAGATCGCTATAGAGACGCAGTCATGTTATCACAGTAATATTAATTTTAGCAGTATTGTGGCTGCTTAAACAGTTTGTAGGATGAGTGCATTTACAGCCCAGAGCACACTGATCTAGAATTAGGGTTAGTGGGGCTTCCACGGAATTAGAATCTTGGGAATTACGATCTATAACATCTTAAACATCTTAATCTCCAACGCTAAGTTCCTTTTAACCCTGTACCCCACCTAGCCTAATCCAAAGCCCACACATACACCAAGCTTGTCTTCAAGTTAAGCCTCACCTACCCTGATTTAAAACAATAAGCTCCAGAAACCCTTATTCAAAGTCCCCCATCGCCCTAGAGCTTCCCCAAGGAAAACATGCACTGGGAGTGACAATAAAATGGAAACCATGACAGGGTACAGCATTATATAGTTTTACGAGGGCAATTATTGGTCATTTTGACCCATGTGATGCAAGAACACGCATGCACATCACCGATTTAGCACACACATGTGTCATCATTAACATAGAAACATAGAAACATAGAATGTGACGGCAGATAAGAACCATTCGGCCCATCTAGTCTGCCCAATTTTCTAAAAACTTTCATTAGTCCCTAGCCTTATCTTATAGTTAGGATAGCCTTATGCCTATCCATGCATGCTTAAACTCCTTTACTGTGTTAACCTCTACCACTTCAGCTGGAAGGCTATTCCATACATCCACTACCCTCTCAGTAAAGTAATACTTCCTGATATTATTTTTAAACCTTTGTCCCTCTAATTTAAGACTATGTCCTCTTGTTGTGGTAGTTTTCTTCTTTTAAATATAGTCTCCTCCTTTACTGTGTTGATTCCCTTTATATATTTAAATGTTTCTATCATATCCCCCCTGTCTCGTCTTTCCTCCAAGCTATACATGTTAAGATCCTTTAACCTTTCCTGGTAAGTTTTATCCCGCAATCCATGAACCAGTTTAGTAGCCCTTCTCTGAACCCTCTCTAAAGGTATCAATATCCTTCTGAAGATACGGTCTCCAGTACTGTGTACAATACTCCAAGTGAGGTCTCACCAGTGTTCTGTACAATGGCATGAGCACTTCCCTCTTTCTACTGCTAATGCCTCTCCCTATACAACCAAGCATTCTGCTAGCATTTCCTGCTGCTCTATTACATTGTCTGCCTACCTTTAAGTCATCAGAAATAATCACCCCTAAATCCCTTTCCTCAGATGTTGAGGTTAGGACTCTATCAAATATTCTGTACTCTGCCCTTGGGTTTTTACGTCCAAGATGCATTATCTTGCACTTATCCACATTAAATGTCAGTTGCCACAATTCTGACCATTTTTCTAGTTTACCTAAATCATTTGTCATTTGGCTTCTCCCTCCTGGAACATCAACCCTGTTACATATCTTAGTATCATCAGCAAAAAGACATACCTTACCATCAAGACCTTCTGCAATATCACTAATAAAAATATTAGAGAATGGGTCCAAGTACAGATCCCTGAGGTACCCCACTGGTGACAAGTCCAAGCTTCGAATATATTCCATTAACTACAACCCTCTGTTGCCTGTCACTCAGCCACTGCCTTACCCATTCAACAATATTGGAATCCAAACTTAAAGATTGCAGTTTATTGATAAGCCTTCTATGTGCAACAGTGTCAAAAGCCTTACTGAAATCTAGGTAAGCAATGTCTACTGCACCACCCTGATCTATAATTTTAGTTACCCAATCAAAAATCAATAAGATTAGTTTGGCATGATCTCCCTGAAGTAAACCCATGTTGTCTCTGATCTTGAAATCCATGTGTTTTTAGATGTTCATCAATCCTATCCTTTAACATGGTTTCCATCACTTTCCCCACTACTGAAGTAAGGCTTACTGGCCTATAGTTGCCCGACTCCTCCCTATTACCTTTCTTGTAAATGGGCACATTAATCGTGTGTCATTGTGTCATCATTTAGGTTTGAGGAGATGGAGCCTTTAAAAAACTCTGGCGTGAATCTCGCATTGTTGGAAATGACACCAGAAGCAGGAGCACCGGCATTGGAGAGGGACGTGGGTGGCACTTGCAGTAAGTATGCAGACCACATAGGGCCGTGCTTCATGCACCCACGCTGGGTCGGTGCCAGTACACTCTGATCCCAAACACTCCATAATCCTAAACAGCATTTATTCTAAAACCCTTCGATATGACCCTTATGCCAGTCTTGGCATCTGAAATGCTGCCATTTTAATAAACACAGAGCCGGTTCCGCTCTCTGTATAATGCGGCACTGTTTCCAGAATCACTCCAATGACTCTGCATTTTGTCAGCGATGTTCAAAGTGCATTCCTTTATTAGCTCTACATAGGGCAGAGCAATGTCACAGCTTCTCATTCATGAGAAAAAATTGAATGAGTAGCTCCCATGTGAGTGAATGGAAGCTTCTTTCGGTGATCAATAGCTTATACAAGTGCTTATCATTCATGTTTTTCGTGAATGGGAATAAGGTGTGTGTCAGTGTATGAGTGTTCACTCTACTAAGCTGCTCTCACTGTGATAATACTGTGCTGGGCCTTAGGGGTTTATGGAACATGGGCTGACAGACCTCATATATTTCCTGGTCTCTTCAGACATCCATGCAGAAGCTGTAGACTGACCTAAATTGTTGAGAATTCAAAGTGAACTGAATTTTAGACCAAACTAGCTTAAACTGAAAACACAGCTGTTTTATCTGCAGTAATGTTAATAGTTATTCTTAATTATTGAATGCAGGTGTTTCTAGCAGACCCATTGCAGTAGGTGTATAAAATCAAACTATGCAGCCATGCAATCTGGATTTATCAACATTTGTGAAAAGATGCCATCTGTGCAATAAGTCAGTTGGTGAAATGTCATCCCTGCTAGATATTCCATGGTCAGCTGTAAGTGAGAAGACCACGTAAATGTCACAGCGGGGTCACGGAGGGCTGAGGCGCATGGTGCGTAAAAGTTGCCAACGCTCTTCTGATTCTATAGCTGAAGAGCTCCAAACTTCGACTGGCATTAATTTCAGAACAAAACTGTGTGGCGGGAGCTTCATGGAATGGGTTTTCATGGCCCAGCAGCTACATGCGAACCTCACATCACCAAGTACAATGCCAAGTGTTGGATCGAGTGGTGTAAACCCCACTGCAAATGGACTCTGGAGTGGAAATGTGTCCTTGGAGTGACAAATCACGCTTCTCTGTTTTAAATCCAGCATGACTGCGCCCCAGTGCAGAAAGCAATGTCCTCAAAGACATGGTTGGATGACTTTGGTGTGGAAGAACTTGACTGTATTATACAGAGCCCTGACCGCAAACCCATCAAACACCTTTGGGATGAACTGGAACAGGCCGCCCCTGATCATATCCCCAATCCCCACCCACCTATTGTCCACCTAAGCCCACCTCCAAGCCCTGTCAAGGCCCTATTCCATATATGCTGCTCAAGTTTCATGGGGCTACATTTTTTTGCAACTAAGACATAATGTATGAGCAACGCTGTTTTAGCAAATGTGAAAAAAAAACAGATGAAAAATCTAGTTTGAGCGCACAAATATCAATCTATGGATCTGATTCCACAGGGGTACCAGAGGTGGCCATTGCCAAGATATATAAATATTTCCTACCTGTTCTATGTTAAATTTTGTATATATATTGTGTATTAATATTGTTTTTTGTATTTTATTGTACCCTATTGTATCAATGCAATGTTTTGTGGACCCAGGACATACTTGAAACCGAGAGAAATCTCAATGTATCTTTCCTGGTAAAATATTTTATAAATAATACAGTGAAGGCGGGGGTAGGCGGGGTGTACCTACAGGCTATCTGCACCCTCTGCATCCCCAGCACAATAAGAAAACCTGCAGAACATTTCCTGCTAATACATTTGATGTGAGATACCACAAGATTAATAAACTAGTAGCATGCCGACACATGATTGTAACAATAAGGTACCTCGTTAAGGCATTGGAGCAATAATACCACTGTGTAGGGGGGAAAAAAGCCACCATTTATAATTTGTTTTATAAACCGCTGTTATCTGCTCTATTGTGGTACTTGGGAATGAGAGAGCTTTGCATTTCTTGGGGGTTTGCAAAGAAAAAGTAAAAAGCAAAACAATTTTTTCTGATGAATAGACCGTTTTAGGAGATATTGGATTGAAAAAATATTGTTAGGGTCTAATTGATTAAAGGACCACTATAGGCACCCAGACTACTTCAGCTTAATGAGGTGGTCTGGGTGGGTTAACCCAGCCTCTAGTGGCTGTCTCATTGACAGCCGCTAGAAGCGCTTCCGTGCTTCTCACTGTGATTTTCACAGTGAGAAGACGCCAGCGTCCATAGGAAAGCATTGAGAATGCTTTCCTATAGACTGGCTGAATGCGCGCGCGGCTCTTGCCGGGCATGCGCATTCAGCTAGGGACGTCAGAAGAGGGAGGAGAGTCTCAGCGCTGGAAAAAAGGTAAGGGATTAACCCCTTCCTCCCCCCTCAGCGCCACGGGAGTGGGACCCTGAGGGTGGGGGCACCTTCAGGGCACTATAGTGTCAGGAAAACAAGTATGTTTTCTTGTTTAACGGATGTGACAAATGGCTAAGAATTATATTTAAACTAAGTTAACATAGATTTAGTTATCCTAACGTCCGAATAATTTATGTAATCCACCTGTCAGTGGAAGGAAAGTGACTGGACAATACATCCACCTCTGTTGCTGGAATATTAATTGGAAGGGTTGTAGTTGTGTTCAATTTATAGTAAGTGATTTGTCCGAAGTTATATACCAATTAGATTAGGCAAGGAAAAGCACATTAATGCAAATAAACTTATAATTTGCCTTTTTTTGTCATTAACAATTGAGTCATCTTGAAATTTTATGGCTAGCAGTTCCATTGATTAAACAAGTAATAGAACAACACTGTCTCATAGACATGGAGATTTGATTCAATGCAAACTGCAATTCGGACGAACTTTCAAATTTCAAACTGCAATATACCAGAACGCAGTGCTGAACAGTGCAATGCCAAAGATGTTCGGGGGTTAATAATCTGAACTCTGTGCAGTGGAGAGTCTTTTCTAACCACTGCTCCAGTCCACCGCAATAGTTTCCACTTTCTGTTTGGATGGGATTAGGACATACGCAGCAATTGCTGCAAATGCATGATTCAGATGTGGCTATCGCTCCAAAGAATGCTTCTCATGGAGAAAAGTTAGATGAAGGCTTCACTTTGGAACCTCTCTCTTCTGCTTCAATCATTTTAAGTGGAGAGAACTAGGAAGACTTGCTGTCAGTTTGACTACAAGGGGATGTTTCCAAATAAATAAACAAAGCTCCCGTGCTCCGACCATGTAGCTCCACCAAGTCCGATTCCTCACTGCAACAGGAGACCCTGGAACACTTCAGATCCAGCTGCCGAAGCTTGACTGGGGTCAATCAGGACATCTTCCACCCGACCATGCTGCAGCTCACTTCCCCCAGAGTCTTCAGACCTGTTGGCTGACTGCTCGATTCCTGTAGCCTGGAGAGCTAGGCCTGAGAGCCACCTGTGCCTTTGTAAAGGCAAGAGCTAATCACATTAAAGACAGAGGTGAGAATACCTGCCTGGGAAAGAATCTGAAGAGGCAAAGGCACAAGGGACAATGCCTTCTTGGAAGAAGAGAGCTGCAGACTTGATGGTTGGAAGAGTTCCTGAGAGTTTGGTGACTGGGTCTGAAGGCCTCCAGAGTCATCTGTGGCAGCAAGGAAGGGGACTTGGTGGGAATACTCGATTGGAGTATCCGTCACACATAGATAAGCTGTTTTCTCTTGAAATCAGCACTTTTATGAATTTATTCCATAAACTACCTCAACAAGTGCTTTAGCAATCTGGAGTGCCTCCCTTCAAATAGAACATATTTTATTTATTTTGTAGTCTTGTGAGTGTGGTCCTTCATGTTGCAGAAACAATTTAAAATTTCAAGTTTTTCTTTCCATCTGTATATCTGTGGTACACACACACACGCACGCACGCACGCACTCACTCACGCGCACATACACGTTTGTAAATAATTCGGTTTATTTCCTGGTAGTTTTGCTCAATCAGTCTGTTGATTTTAAGTAGCCGGACGTAAATTGTGAAACTGTAATTCCCTTAATGTGTATTCTGTCCAGGTCATCATAAGTGACAAACAATAGATTCTGGCACAGAGTACACACACATTCACACCTTAACGCAGGCATTACATATA
Organism: Pelobates cultripes; assembly: GCA_933207985.1. Classification (NCBI taxonomy): domain Eukaryota; kingdom Metazoa; phylum Chordata; class Amphibia; order Anura; family Pelobatidae; genus Pelobates; species Pelobates cultripes. The sequence goes on from OW240919.1 coordinate 10,178,883, forward strand.
AATACACGCACTTACACACACAGGGGATTATCCACTGAACACTGAATTGTCGTGAAAACCAAACTGCACAAATTAGGAAAATATGACTGATTTGGAAAAGATCTCCAATCCAGCTATAGTCCGAGCTTGGCTAATTTCCTCACTTTAACCCCTTAAGGACCAAACTTCTGGAATAAAAGGGAATCATGACATGTCACACATGTCAGGTGTCCTTAAGGGGTTAAACACAATATGTTCATGTATCAAACATATGTATTTAGCACTCACTGCACACAAATTACATAAATGCCTACGCATTCATTCACACTTACACATAGACTCCACATTCATACACATATATACATTCATATACATTTCATAAATACACAATGAAGCTGCAAGATTCACACATACAAACCTGAGAAAGACCTGGTCACTGGTATATGTGCTTATTCTAGACTGGCTAAGCATCATAGCATTTGTAGTCCATTACGCATACTGAGCCAAAGGTTAGCCATTGCTGATAGACTTCATGTACCACGAATTGTTATATTTATACATGGCTGCCGTATCCTGTTATCTATATTCAAATGGTTTTATATAGTCAAGTACAAATTCCAATTCCTTAATCAGGCCCAAAGCCCATGAATCTTTTAATCCGTTGCTGCACCCAGGGCCCAGACTCGCGTCCCGGCGGTCTTTCTTATTATTTTTACCAGTAAAGTCAGTTTGTCACCGTGCTGTGCTCTCTCTGTGTCATTCCCCTTGCCCTATTTGCTCTGATTTGCCGTCACGCACATTTACACGCTGATCATACATGACAAAAGGATAATCTTCATCATCTTTAGGATGTCAAAAAGCTCCGTTTCATCTGTGGCTAAATTCGCCACCAAGTCTACCTTAAATCTCTTGGGAAACAAGTTCTTAGTATGACAGCACTGATTAGTCTGAGACAGTCTCAAGCAAAGAAATGTTCATAAAACAGTTATATGTCTAGACTTACTCATCATAGTAATGAATCAGTTCTGTTTTTCTAGAGAAGACATATCTTTAAGTGTCCTAAAGCCTCCATCTTTACGTTGACATGGGTGATCCTTCACGTTACTTAGCTTGAGTTGTTACAGTGATTATCAAGCCGATATGTTACAGAAAGCTGGGGGGAAAGATTTCTCAACCCCATGGCGTTTATTCTGCTATTAAGTATATGCATGATTGATCTGAAGACAGTGCATTCACGGGGCATTGAGTGATTCTTCACAACATTGCTACTTTACTGAGAGGGTAGTGGATGCATGGAATAGCCTTCCAGCTGAAGTGGTTGAGGTTAACACAGTGAGGGAGTTTAAGCATGCTATAAGATAAGGCCAGGGACTAATGAAAGTATTTAGAAAATTGGGCAGACTAGATGGGCCGAATGGTTCTTATCTGCCGTCACATTCTATGTTTCTATGTTAATTCCTATATAGATTCAGAGCTGTATACCAATTATCATACATATATTTGGTGAGAAAGGGGGCTGAGAAGGTCCCCTGGGAAGCTGTATTTTACGCGTTTTATACTTTTATCACACTTTGCGCCTTCTGGTGTAAGGGTTGCGTATTTACATAATGACACGCAGCATGTTTTCTTTGGGGTATGTCTACTAACAGGGATTATTTATTTGTATTTCGGCAGTGGAACGTCTCTTTATACTCATTAACCATCAATGTAGCTCCTCTCTCCTAGTGTCTACCCTGAGAATTAATCATTTTCTCTGTTAATATCACTGTAGCTGCCCCAGGCAGTTGTCCTAAGATCAAATCATTCTATTCCAGACACACAGTGATAGATAAAGCATGTTCTGCCTCGGAAGGTTCTGTCCTCTCAGTTCTCAGTATAGTGTGGGATATGGCCTATAAAAGTTTATTAATTAATTTATGATTAAGAGACTTGTTCATTTGGTTTTGTCAGAATTAACTTTGTCTGTACTTAGGCCGTGTCTCTGAAGCACCACGCGAACGTATAACCGAGCAAACGACTAGCAAACTACCAGCGCGATGGGTGGGCATGTTGAATTGCTTCAGGATTAGAGATCCACCCATGGCACAAAAAAAATAATGATTTTATTCAAGTGGCCAAGGAATTAAAAAATATATATATATAATACATATAGGTATTTTTACTGCTTCTTCTCTATTGGCTACTTTTTCTTCCTTGATCTGTGAACAAATTGGCAGAAAAATGTACCTATCAGGGTAATTTAAAATAAATACATAATATTTATATTATATAATTCATATTACGTATTTTTCAGTACGCTGGCAGGCTCATTTTGGCGCGTTTTTTTTATTGGTCCAACCGTTTTTCATGAATATTTTTCATTGGTCGATATTTGGACGAGCCAAGCTCAAATGAACGAGTGTCAGAGGTGGAAAAAAATGATTCTGCTATGCAGAAGTCTACTGATTAATTGAGCGATCATTCCATCTAGGAAACACAACTGAGTGATAAGAAATGCAAAAAGATAAGTCCTGCGCTCACTCCCATCACTCCTGGGCGGCAGCAACGACCACAGTACACATCAGCCCCAATATATAGTAAAATATCTAATGAGATAAATATCCCTCTTTGTCTCATTGGAGATATATTTGCCAGAAGCTCAAGGAAGCAAGGAGAAGGTGAAGATTAAGGAGAGAGCACAGGTAACCTTTTTTTTCTTTGGTTTTTACTATATATTGGGGCTGATGTGGACTGTGGTCGTTGCTGCCACCCAGGAGTGATGGGAGTGAGCACAGGACTTCTCTTTTTGTATTTGTATTCACTTTTTGTATCACACAGCTTTGTTACAATGCTGCCGCCCATCCCATGTGTTCTCTATTAAGGGTTAATAAGTATATAGGGGTGTATATAAAAAATATGCTTAGGGGGGTCTGCCTTTACGTTGGCAGGCGGGCATTCCCTCCAGTGGCCATTGGAGTAACTAAATGACCTCCATTTATATAAATGAGTGATAAGAACTCGTCGCTGGAATATTTCCTGATTGCTCACAATGTTACGTTAATTTGAGCATGCACAGTTAGTGAACATTTTGCATAGTCTCTGGAATGGCCATAAATGCAACAATGGCCAACTCGTTATGTCACCATTGTTTGCCCATGGGTCCCACAAAGGAATAAAGAGTGTAATTTAGTGAAATCTCCTCTCCTAGGTACACACAGTCCAAGTTCATTGAAAACTGGAGCCATTTACTCCATGCTACTACAACGATCAGGACAGCAGCACTTAGTTATTGGGACTATGATAAAATACTCTTAGTGTACATGCTGTAAGATCAGGGGATGATTGCCTCTTTTACTGACTATACTATGACTATTAAAATTATTTTAATAAGCAAAGGCGCATTGTCGCTGTTTTTTCATTATAGCATGGAGATGCTGACCTCATCTTCCTATGCAGTCAACGTTCTCTCTGATGCATTTGATTCAGTGATCAGATCATGATCATGAGTACTCTGCGCCCACCACAACTTAGCATCTTCTTTGAATGAGATAATCCTGCAGCTGAGCTATCAGGTACTCTCATAAATGCTGCTATAAAGTCACTTGTACATATAAAGTATCTGTAACTAGCGAAGTGATCTCTTAACATCATCATTTGTGTCATTTGGAGTTTATGTAGAGTGATTCAAAGAAAATAAACCACAGTACTGAACTGTTTATAATTTTTCTTAAAATCAAAAAGAAAACAGCATTCAATCAGATCAATAAAATTCACCTATACTACTACTAAACAATAATTAAAAAATAATACAATACATGGGGGACTCTGAGGAAAGGAGTCTGCGATCTCAGAGATATAGTTGCTATGACCCTGTTTGTGTTGTGTAATATTTTCTGTATAATCTAAGGCACGGAAAGAATCTGCCACAATTTCTTTAACTTGGTGACTAACTCGTCAGAACAATGGCGTGCAGGTGCAGAAAAGCTTACATTTACACAATCTCCGGAGATATGGACAAGGGAAAAAATCTCGCTATAAATATACTTTTAGATAAATTCTATTTTAACCAAGTTATTCACAATATCAGCTTGATCCCTAATCTTCGTGGAACGACTCGCCTTTTCTGTGTTTCTGGAAACAAATTCCATGCTTGTCGTTCATTATAGCAGACATTGCCATTTCTTGAATATTTCGCTACATTAAAAGGTTATTGCAAGCACCATGACCACTGGCTAATGAGAGTTCTGCACAGAAATGCAATCATTGGTTGAGGGAAGCTCTCAGTCAATGAAAGGCTGGCAGGATCAACGTTTTGCTTCTGCAGCTCTGCAGAAGTTGGATAATGACACCGGCTAGACAGGAGACCAGCAAATTGTAAAACAGTTTGTCACATTACTGGAAAATAGAGCTTGGGTACTCCTGGCACCATAACAACAACAGTAGACAGTACAGATCGTTGGAGTAAACCTTTAAGGAGTTTATTTGTTTAATGTGTTTTAATTCAACTACTAGATTTAGTGTAAAAAAGACTGTGACAAGGGCTTGAAACGGGATAGAACCTCATCATCGTTGGTAAAGAAGTTCTTCTGATTTGGGCTGCCCAGGGGAGCTCATACACCTTACTTGCCTTAACAATCAGTGTGTACTGGGACCATGGTTGAGTTTGAATGGGGAGTTATACCAGGCTGTGCTAGGGAGAAACTCACTGAACATACAAGGTGGTACTAGAAACTTGCATCGTTGGGTCAACTTGACCTTCGAGATATTAGTTTCTCCAACCTGGGAGCTCTTATGATTTCTCTCCAATGTTTCCATTAAATATCCATTAAATATATTAATAATAACAACAATAGACATTAGAAGTCTCAAATAATCGAAAGTTTCCAATCTCTGTGTTAAACCTCTGCTCAGTGGTAATATGTGACGCAACCACTACCAATCACTGCATATTCATGACCGGTGAATCGTTGCCATATGGGCATCCGGAAGCTTAGACAACCCCCCACATACCTTCCCCAATTAAACACAGACACTAGGGTATATGGGTAAAATTGTCCAAAGCTTTATTAAATATATTAATAATAATAACTTAACATAGAAACTTTTGGGTCATTGGCCTATGCCCCACCCGTTGGAATAATGTTACTATAATAACATACATATATATAACATAATAGAGCTCATCTTATTTTCTGCCCGCACCTCCCATGCCTCACCCTTCTGTCAGTGCCTACATTGGCTTCCTATAAAATATAGAGCTCAATTTAAAATTCTGGTTCTTGCCTTCAAATCTCTACATAATGCTGCTCTCACCTGTCTATCCTCCCTTATACACAAGTATAAGAGAGGCCCTTACGATCTGCTAAAGACTTACGTCTGTCCGTACTCCCACCTCTGATGCTCACCTTCAAGATTTCTCGAGGGCTTCCCTCCTCCGTTCGATGCTCACCCAGTCTCCACTCCTTCAAAAAAATCATTAAAAACTCACATAAAAGCGTATCAATTAAACTGTTAATAGCTCCAGGGCTGCCATCAGAAATTTTGGGGCCCCTGACACAGCTCAAGGTCTGGGCCCCCCGGTGCCTGCACCCGAGTCCGTCAGTCCCTTCCCCTCCTGAGTCCGCCCACAGGGATGCAGTGTCTGCAGAGCCGGTGCAAGGATTTTTAGGCAAAAGTAAAGTTTGCCGCCCCCCATGTGACATCACAATGCCCCACCCATATGATCTGCCATGTTAACTAACACAGTGCTGCCATGTTTACAATAAAAGGCCTGCAGGGACAGGCTATAGACACCAGAACCACTATATTAAGCTGCAGTGGTTCTGGAGACTATAGTGTTTATTTAATGTGAGGTACATTAGAGATTAGTGCCACGAATAATATACTAGATTGCCTACTTACAACCAGATGAGGATGATGATGGGCTCTAGCTGCAGTCTGGCTCCACTGGTCTGGTATAGAACAGGCTCTCTGGAGGCGGTTTGTAACTGTGGTCACAAAAATCAATGTTCTGGGAGAACGGGAAGCAGCTCCATTTTTTGGGGGCCCTTTACACGGCTCAAGGTCTGGGTCCCAGGGTCCACCTTCATGTTCCACCAATGAGTTTGTTCACAGGGGGTGGAGTGTGTAGGGGATATCCTGATATGTGTGTAAGGAATGCATTGTGTGAATCTGTGTTTGTATGTGTAAGGGCTGTAAGGGCTGCAAGGTGAGTTTGTGTATGTATGGGATGCAGTGTGTGCATCTGTAAGGGATGCACTGAGTGTGTGTAAGGGGTGCATTGTGTGTTGCTGTGTGTAAGGGATGCATTGCTTGTGTATGTGTGTCTGTGTGCATTGTGTGTTTTCTGTGTGCAAGGTGTGCATTGTGTGTGTGTGTGTTGGATGTCAATCTCTCCCCTGTCAATTTCCTTCTCCCCCCCCCCTTTAATTTCCTTCTTCTCCCCCCTCTCCAATTTCCTTCTTCTCCCCCTCCCTCTCATTGCCTTCTCCCCCCCTCCAATTTCCTTCTTCTCCCCCTCCCTCTCATTGACTTCTCCCCCCCTCCAATTTCCTTCTTCTCCCCCTCCCTCTCATTTCCTTCTTCTCCCCCTCCCTCTCATTTCATTCTTCTCCCCCTCCCTCTCATTTCCTTCTTCTCCCCCTCCCTCTCATTTCCTTCTTCTCCCCCTCCCTCTCATTTCCTTCTTCTCCCCCTCCCTCTCATTTCCTTCCTTCTCCCCCCCTCCAATTTCCTTCCTCTCCCCCCTCCCTCCAATTTCCTTCCTCTCCCCCCTCCCTCAAATTTCCTTCCTCTCTCCCCCCTCA
>OW240919.1:10191588-10245128 GCA_933207985.1 Pelobates cultripes
CGTGATTTGGGGGGGCCAGCTTGCCCGCAACACTCCTGTCCCATAACTATCCATGAGCAAACAATCTTGTATTCATGGGATTGCTGGGGGTGGGATGCGCGGGCTGGCTGGCTACTCTCCAAATTGCTGCCGCTAAATTCGGTTGGGTCGCGCTAGGTGTCGACTGAAGCATAGATTTAACCAAGTGTAGATGAAACACGGGACACGTACACCTAGAATGAGGCGACTGGGCAGTGTGATTTTCAAAGCAAAACCGGCCCAAAGTTTGGACAGGCACTGCTCTATCGTGCGGCCAGGGCTGATAACACTTAAACGCATGTATATACCTAACAAAAATCTAACCTGATGGTTAACACGCACACTAGCCCCTGCTCCCTAACCTGAAGGTCTCTATCTGAACATAATCTCTCACACTCACGCTGGAACAGTGCTATATCACTAACCACTCTTCTCATATATATATAAAAATGTGCAAAGTTATTCCTGCCATACAATTGTATTTACATGTCTACTCAAACCCTGGCGATAGCTGTTGTGGCATCGCTAGAAAACTGTTACATGAATAATCTATGCACGAAAAATAAAGAATTAAAAAAAAAAAAATGGTCCCAGGAGAAAAACCGAGGTACCTGTCCTCAATAGATTACTCACTGGAGATAAAACCAACTCAATTATTCTGAATACGAATTTTAAGTTTTATTGACACATATACACACATAAAGTGAAGAATACCAAATGTGAAAAAAGTGACTGTGACTAAATAATAATAATAAAACCAGGGGGATTCCAAAATAATCTCGTATATATATATGAATCCCCTTTAAACCAAATATATTCTTGTCACCGTTCAACCTGTTTAGATACAGACAGTATCTAAAAAGTAGCTAATTATAGTCTCAAACTTATTGTCCCAATAGACAGCTAGAAAATACAGGGGATACAGAAATAGAATTGGAGTCTGTAATGGACCATCTTTGGAAAGGGTGAGAGTATGGGGGTCGGTGCCGTAAAGCTATAGTAATACGATCCAAAATGCTGGACCGAGTTTGATGATTGTGATTAAAAGGGAAAAAGGAGGGTAAGTATCAATAATCGTACACCCTAACCATATTAATCACGGTAATTCCCAGTTTTGGTTGCCACAAATAAAGTGCACACTACCTCAGCTAAGCTATAGAGATATATTTATCTACAAGCAAGGAGGCAGTAACACTTCAGATACTGGGTAAATTAATTAATTATTGATCATCAGCATAAAATGGAGGGGTCGGCCAGACGGCCAAACACACATAGAAGAGGGTATCTGGGATTTGAACAATGTATAGCAGCTAAGTCCTAGATTAATATTGTGTCAAAATTACACATAAATCAGGATAACAGCATGCTGATATAGCATTCCTATTAAGATACCACACAGAAGTGTTTACGTTGCCCTAGATAGGAGCTGAGAACATCAATAAAAAACGTCAACCCCAATTCGAAATTACTATATAAATATCAAGTACACAACGGAGCCATAGTATACTAAGAAAATTGGACCAAGAGAGTGAAACACCTCCTAAACTACCCTGTCTAACTATATAATGTAAGCTCGATTGAGCAGGGTCCTCTTCAACTTATTGTTCCCATAAGTTTTTTGTAATTGTCCTATTTATAGTTAAATCCCCCCTCTTATAATATTGTAAAGCGCTACGGAATCTGTTGGCGCTATATAAATGGCATTAATAATAATAATAAATATCTAGCTGCTTCGAGCCAGCTCTAAAGATAGATTAAAGCTTCTTTTTAAATTATATATTACGAGAATTTACATTCTAAATAGAAGACCCCATTAAAAACAATAGCCTAGCATGGCGTCCTACTCGACACGCGTTTCGGCGCTACACTACGCCTTTGTCAAGAGTAAGCTGCTGGACTGTACTTACCGAGTATTTAAATGCGATAACTCCACCCCCCTACTGACGGCGCAAAGCCAACCTGTTTCCTAGACGTCGTAGGGGGAGTGGCTAGTTATTATGACACACAGTAACTCCACCACTCTACTGACATATAGCCAACCGGTTTCCGAGACGTCATAGGGGGCGTGGAAGAGTTGAGACACGAATACTAATTCAAAGTACAGGCGTGCCCCCTTGTTCAAATATCCGGTGTGCCTGTTAGTTCTGATTAACCCCTGAGTGTGGGGAATGGAATAGATAGAAATATTCAGTAGTATAAGATACATACAATTGTGCCCGAAGCTCATTTTGATAACAAGATAAGGAAAATATAATAGTAAAATAGTGTATAAAAAAGACATAAGGTAAAGTTGGATTATTTAATGTTAATCAATGGATAGCTATTATCACTACAGATAAGGTCATTCTAAAATACACAAGGTACATATGTAAATGCATACATATATATCTAGGGAAAAGAACTCTCTAGAAGAGTGGGAATACCAGGAGCTGGCTAGGTGACTAATGGCTAAAATACTAATACATAGAGATAAATATAAATATTAAAAAAAAAATAAAAAAAAAAATATATAAATATAAAAATATATATATGGTACTATGCCTTTAAATCTGGAATGGACAAAGTATCCCTATAAATGTGCAAAAATGTGAGTAAAAGTGCTATGAGTGGAGATCTCAAATAAACGGGATATCCCTTTAAATGTGCAAGAATACAAAGAGAATGCTGCTATACCTTTAAATGTCCTTTAAGAGTGTGCAAACATGCAAAGCAGTGCTATATAAGGGGGGGTAAAAAAAATAAATAAGTATATATATATATATATAAATAAAATACAAAAATGCAAAAAGGGGAAAGATGAGAGACCAAATTCTCTGCTGGATGACCAAAAAATATGTATGAAACTGGTGTCTATATCCCAAACAACATGAGGGATAAATGATACCTGTTGCAAATAATATACTTAGTAAAAGATAGAAGTAAAAAATAAGCTATACAGTACAAGGAACTGTTAGCTTTAGGCAATAAAAATGAAAACAATATATCGCTGGAAAACTGAAGCATAAAACTGGATCACTTCATATAAGAAAAAAATGCCAGTTTATTGAATATAATAAAATAACTTTGGAAAAAGTTAAATATAAAAATACAGGTCACACTAGATTCAGAAATGCATTACCAGACTGAAGCATTGAAAAATAACAGCAAGGACCTTCAGATTGTTAAGGATGGATATGGATTGTGATGATTCAATATACAGCTGCCGGTGAGGATGGCTTGTGTCTGTGAGCACGTCCCGAGCAGGAGCCTCACTTCAGGGGACGTGCAGGACAGATGCCTCCGGTGGCGGTACTTTCCAAACAGGTCCTGCGTGTGCAGATTAGTGGTGCTGCTGGTACATGCGTCTGATCCCGTGTGTTGCTGGAATGCCTGTCTGACACCAGCAGCACCACTAATCTGCACACGCAGGACCTGTTTGGAAAGTACCGCCACCGGAGGCATCTGTCCTGCACGTCCCCTGAAGTGAGGCTCCTGCTCGGGACGTGCTCACAGACACTAGCCATCCTCACCGGCAGCTGTATATTGAATCATCACAATCCATATCCATCCTTAACAATCTGAAGGTCCTTGCTGTTATTTTTCAATGCTTCAGTCTGGTAATGCATTTCTGAATCTAGTGTGACCTGTATTTTTATATTTAACTTTTTCCAAAGTTATTTTATTATATTCAATAAACTGGCATTTTTTTCTTATATGAAGTGATCCAGTTTTATGCTTCAGTTTTCCAGCGATATATTGTTTTCATTTTTATTGCCTAAAGCTAACAGTTCCTTGTACTGTATAGCTTATTTTTTACTTCTATCTTTTACTAAGTATATTATTTGCAACAGGTATCATTTATCCCTCATGTTGTTTGGGATATAGACACCAGTTTCATACATATTTTTTGGTCATCCAGCAGAGAATTTGGTCTCTCATCTTTCCCCTTTTTGCATTTTTGTATTTTATTTATATATATATATATATTTTATTTTTTATTTTTTTTTTATCACCCCCTTATATAGCACTGCTTTGCATGTTTGCACACTCTTAAAGGACATTTAAAGGTATAGCAGCATTCTCTTTGTATTCTTGCACATTTAAAGGGATATCCCGTTTATTTGAGATCTCCACTCATAGCACTTTTACTCACATTTTTGCACATTTATAGGGATACTTTGTCCATTCCAGATTTAAAGGCATAGTACCATATATATATTTTTATATTTATATATTTATTTTTTTTTTTATATTTATATTTATCTCTATGTATTAGTATTTTAGCCATTAGTCACCTAGCCAGCTCCTGGTATTCCCACTCTTCTAGAGAGTTCTTTTCCCTTGTTCTATATAGGTTTTTAGTGAATCCCTATCATTACCAGTTTTCGAGCAGCTTAGTGCTAGTCTGTCTCCCTCTCTCCTGTGTGGTATATTAGGTACACCAGAACTGTTCTACATACATATATATCTATTGGGCATCAAAGACGCTTACTCTGAATTTTTAATGTGTCCAAGGATTTAACAGGAAATAGCCGTTTGCTTGAGTTGGAAGATCTATAGAGTAAGTTTGTATTTGCATACATAATTTTAAAATGGAGGATAATTAGTCAAAATGAAGATGTTATATTCAAGATTAGACATAAAGGAATAGATAATATTAAATGAAGGGGGAAGGAGAATCCCTCATTAAGTCCACTAGGACTTAATGTTTTCAGTCTATGAATCCAGATACATTCACATTGCCTTAAGAATTTATCATAGTCTTCCCGTCTTTGGTTTCTTTTAACCAGCTCCAAGCCACAAAACCGTAGGCCTGTAGAGTCTCCTGCATGGCATTCTCTATGGTGTCTTGAAATAGGATTGTCCACTGGGTTTCTTTGGGGGACCGAATATGATCCCTAATTCGCTGTTTGAAGGGGCGGAAGGTTTTTCCGACATATTTGAGTTTGCATTGGCAGGTTAGTAAATGTACTATTACAAAAAAACAAGTCCTGCGCTCAAACTTCCATCACTCCTGGGCGGCAGCAATGACCATAGTACACATCAGCCCCAATACTTACAGTAAAAACCAGGTAACTGATGGGAGTTTGAGAACAGGACTTGTTTTTTTGTATTTGTATTCACTTTTGTATCACACAGCTTTGTTACAATGCTGCCGCCCATCCCCTCTGTTCCTTATTACGGGTTAAGAAGCATGTAGGGGTGTAAAAAAAATGTAACCACTACTCTCCCTCCCTCTCCCTCCAGCTTCCTCCCTCCCTCTCCCTCTCCCTCCCTCCCTCCCCATGTACTTACCGATCGCCGCCGTTACCCCGCTATCGGTCGGTCTTCGGTCGGTCTTCTTCTTATGGGGGACTATCTGGGCTGAGCCAGTCCCCCCTCTCCAATTTATGACCCCCAGGGGCCACGTGACCACTCTTAAAGAAGCCGCAATAGGTGTCCACAGTGCTGCCAGCAGGGTGAAAAAAGTTTTTAGAAGTTTAAAAAAATAAATAAATAAAAGCTAATACATTTAAAAAAAAAAATATATATATATATATATATATCTTATATAAAACATAATACTAAGTGTATTTTTTATTGATATATACATATTAATATAATTTATTAATATATATTATATAATATATTTTATTTATATAAAAATACACTTAGAGTAAATTTACACACACATATATATATATATAATAACTATATATATATTGTGTGTATATATATTATAAAAATAAATAATAATGACAAATAAATAAAAAACTGTAAAAATAAAATACACTTGGGTACCAGTTCCTGCGAGTTTGTATCCCCTCCTGGGGATCCATCGCTAAAAAATTAACCCCTTTCTTTAGTACACCCCTGGGGTTATTTTGTGTAAAGGGAATGGGAGTCTGGGGCTGGAAAGGGGGTTGAAGCTGTAATTGTCTCCGTGATTCGTCATTATCAGTGTCAGAGGACTCATACTCCGATGTAAGGTAGTTTTAGGAATTCGTTCTCACTTTACATGTAAAATGTCTGTAGATATTCCCATACTGGTAATCCTTAGAGTCCCTGATAAATTTGTGATGTTTACGCATTTTTATGGTATGTTGGTATTGATCCAAATTGGATTTTAATCTGGTCTCAAACTGACCAAAGTCTGGATTTGTTTGGCATTGTTTCACTATGTCAATTTCTTCCTCTAGCTTTGAATTAATCTCCAGGAATTTTTCTTTTTTCAAATTTGACTATAATTTCCATAAAATGTCAGGAACATATACCAGCCGCAGACTCCCATTCCTTAAACAGCACTGCATTCTCAATATAGGAGGATGGTGCATTCTGGACCCTTAACCCCCTAGGAATCATCTCCCTTTTTATGTAATTCTCCAGTGAGGATATTTCCCAACTTGATTTTATTTGTTTTTTGTAGAGTTTATGGAGATTATTAAAGGATTGATTTATATCAGAAGGGGCGGAATCAGAAGGGTCTAGTTGTTCAGTGGGAAAAACTCATTTTTGTAACTTTTAAAAAACTACCGCCAGGCTGCTTGACTACTCTCACCAACTTCCTAACATAAAATGCATTTGAAGATCGCACATCACGCGTTTTACTCTCTTCAAAAACTATTTTATTTAAAACGTGAAAAAGGGTTTTGGCTAGGTGTTTAAACATGGGACAGATGGACCAGACCTATACCCCTGCTTTTGTGGATATGCATGGACTGAGGCATTTCGGAGACAAGTTGACACAAATATTAGGCAGTTCTTTCTGTATCTCTCCATTGCTGGCAATATTGGGGGTAATAATGGAAGAATTAAGCCACGTTCAAAAATTATCCCATATGATCCTAGCCACGGCACGTAAAAGTACACTACGTTATTGGATCAGCCCCTTCCCCCACTATCAATACTTCATGCAAAAATATCATTCCTATTCCATATGGCTTGGAGAGAAACCTCGCTAAACAAAAGTACTTGGGCGCAAAAATTCTCTCACCTGGCAACCTTAAATTAATTTACTAGATAGTTCTTCTTAATCTAAAATGAAATCCACTTTTGAATTTACAAACTAGTACTTGACCAGAGTTATAGTAGGTCAACCCCCAAATGCTCCGTAATACACGTTTCCCTATACGGGACATTCCAAGCTTGTTGCCCCACGGTGCTGGGTCAACTTTGTGCCAAAATACTCTGAATTCAGAAAACAGAGCATATTTAGTTTATTTTAGGTTTTAAGTTATAAGGTTTTATTTTTTATTTTTTATTTTGTTTACTTATCTTTTAAACAAAATTGTCCCGTAAGATGTAAATGTCCACAATCACAAACTTATTTGAAACGTGATATTTATAACTTTCTTGTTTACCATATCGCCTCTCTTCATGACAATAAAAGAAATTGTATCTAAAGAGAATACAGCAATTTTGGCAACAGTGTTCCACGTTGTAAGATATATTTATAAATGAGTGTAAAACCAAACGTTAAAGTGGACATTCAACCTCTGTGATCACTTTAGTAACAAAGGGACCATCCTATTAATGGAACACCCTAGTAATGTTAATTGCCATCCAGGAATTTATATTATAAAAATAATTATAATTTAATTTAACCCTTTGTATACTCGTAATATTTCTAATCACCAGCCCATTAAATATTGGCTTATTTTTTTGAGAGTTTAATTCAATACCTGAACAGTCACGTTGCATCCCCAAATTAATCTGGGTTATGAGGTAATGGTCAAATACTCAAATATGATGTTTGTAGCCAAATTACTTACACTTATACTTACAGTATTCCTGGCAGTTTGCCTGACAATACAGAGAAGAGAAAATTAGCCCAAAATTTCACCTAGGTTAAATCTCATTTGGGTAAAATCTGCATCCAGGAGCGTGTGGCATGAAATGACCTCCTTCTCACTGCACGGACCACCGGCTCCCTACGCACTCCCCAGTAATTAGTAGTTAGTGCTGGTGAGCCCAACTAATATTTTGTGAACTCCCACATTTAGAAGACAAGGGAAAAGGTGAAATGAGGTGTCAGTGTTGTTCCAAACACACAGCAAAAACAAAAAAAGTATGTAAAATGAATATTATAATTTTCACCATATTTTTGATGGCATGTTAAAAATATTGTAGTGTTTAAACTTTGAATGCATCATGGACATATACAGAAACATGCACTCAGTCTGTCGTGGAGCTATAGAAAATATTCCAGCTCTATCCCATAGGTAAATATATACGTTTGATCAGCCAGCTGTATGTAATTGGCAGAAAACCAAAGAAAAATACGGGATACGGCTGAAAAAATCTATAAAAAGAACATAAAAGGAAAAATAGTGTAATACAGTATGCACAATCAATCATGCGCTGTACAAGGATGCACTCACGAGATAGCGTAGAGTTAAGCACTCATAGGGTGCCTCCCCTGATGATGTGGGGGGCTATTGATCCCCTTTTCACTGCAAGGTAGCCAATGGTACACAGAACTTCAAGTGGATGAGGGTAAAAAAATCAGCTCTTTTATTGGTTAAAAGGTGAAAAATCACCATTAGCATAGGATAAAAAAGGAAGCGGTGGGTCCTACGCGTTTCGTTCCGCAAGGAACCTCCTCAGGGACCACAATAATAATAAAATCAAACACAATATTACAAAGTGTAAAACAACATATCCTGTTTATATTGTTGTTTAGCTTTATGTAATTGTGTGCAAACTGACTTGCATCTCGTTTGCATATAATCCTGTATTTTATTAAGTGTACAACATTAAGCAATTGAGACAGGAATTAAATGAAAGCACAACAAATGCTTAAATAATTACATGTTTTCCATTGAAAATCCCTATTTTAATGGATAAGGACCTATGTGGATTTAGCAAGTAGGAAAGTGTGAAATGGTTGATGAATTGGACTGATGGTGCATTAACAATGTAGCTACGGGCAGCTTTTCAATCACACGCGAACATATCAAAGAGGATAAATGTGAAATTATGTGAAAAGATTCCATTAACATGTGAAAGAGCAACATGCTGCTCACGGCTGCACTACACATGTACAACTGGTCATCACGTGTGTAATCTCATAGATGTTGCAGCCTTGCTACTTTTTCCACTAAAAACTCTTAACGATCCCAGCCAGTTCTGGTCCAGCAGCTCCTGGAAGAGGATTAAAAACGAAGGATTTACTGCGAGGAAATCAATATTACTCATTTTTTAAGGGACTTTATCGTAATGCAAACAAGGCATATATTTTATATCATTGATAATATCATCTATACATTGTGCTAGTCAAATGCCAAACAAATGTATAGAAATATAGTTATTTTATTTTAACAGGTGATAGGTGTTGGAATACACTATAACACTTCCTGCTTGATAACTGCGCTAAACAGAAAGGAAAGATAATTACAGACAATTAAAAAAAATGCTCGACTCATATAGCTGCAGCTATCAGAGCCCCAAACTCTTCATACACAGACGCAACCCACTAACAGTAAATTAACCCTTTCAGTGCTGAACCTGACAGAGGCTACACACCGCTATTTGCTGCGGCAATAAATGAAACACACACACATACACTATATACATAAAAACTAATAAAATTATATTATAACTACACAATAGGAGAGAGCATCGCAAATGGTTCACCTCCTTTTAAGAATGAGCAAATGCCCATTTACCAATAGCACTCCTATTTTACTCGGGAAATGTGGAACCCTCTGGACCTTTTGGCAAACAAATTACGTAAACAATTTTCCATTCTTTAGCCCACTTACACCCAACCAATTTGGAGGATAGTATAATATAGGAATATACAGTGGGAAAAACAAGGGGTTCTACTTTGATTCTTTTTTTTAATCCTTTTGATATTTTTTTTTATACTATGTTTTTTTTTTACCGAACAGATGTTGTGTACAACATGCAGCAATACTGTAATGCAAGAGATGCACATGATACTTGCTACTAAATGCAAATGCTTTCATTTAAACAGAAAAAAATGTACAGAAATCAAAATAGAAACTAGCACAATGCCAATAATGAGATCATGAAACACAAAATAAGTTACTTAGCTGACAATAAAAATCCAGAGAATTCATCCCAACGCTTTGGCAACCCCCGCTGCCTGGACTAGCTTGTCCCTTACAATGGCATGTTGGCCCAGCAAGGATTGCCAAAACACTGGGATATTATTCTCCCTAGATACTCATTTCAGCATTGTGCGGATTTTATATTACATGCTTTATTTAAAATCAGCACTAAGATTAATATTAGCATTAGGATTGAAGTTACGGTGTGACCTAGTGCTCCTTCCATCTTTAGGCAGGGCTGGGTACACACAGTTTTACCAGACAGTTAGTAAACATTCAGACTTTTTATGATTAATACAGATGTAGGGGACAGACATTGATACAGTCGTGCATTCTAACTCGATTCCTTAAATCGTCCATGCCAGCTCGATGTGAAATGTCAAGCTGCAGATCTGGCTGGAAGCAGATTGATAACGTAGAGGTGCCCTAAATCTTGCATAATGAAACAAGATGAAACTTGAGTCTGTTTGCTGCGCCTCGTGACCTAGACCTGTCTGCTTCAATATGTATGGAAGACGTATTTTTGGAAGGGCCTTGCAGAAAGCATGCAGCCTACTTGCCAAGTGACCCAATTCCAAAATGTTTTTGACTTGATTCCTAATTTCATAATGAAAATGCTGTATTCAACAGGCGAAGGGAAAATAAAAAAGAAAGGCGTCCTCCCTCGAGTCAGTACCCCTTGAACACACTATGTGTGGGGCTTCTAATACACATAATACTACACTCAGAGTCTCATGAATTGGCACTAACTGTAGAATATGTTATTATTATTATGTTATTATTTATATAGCGCCATCAAATTCCGCAGCGCTTTACAATGGGTGGACGAACAGACAGGTAGTTGTAACCAGACAAGTTGGACACACAGGAACAGAGGGGTTGAGGGCCCTGCTCAATGAGCTTACATGCTAGAGGGAGTGGGGTAAAATGACACAAAGAGGTAAGGATAGTATTAGACTAATGACAGTTGCAGAAGAGGAATCAGTCAGGAGCTATTAACAGTTTAATTGATAAGCTTTTATGAAGAAGTGGGTTTTTAACGATTTTTTGAAGGAGTGGAGACTGGGTGAGCATCTAACGGAGGAGGGAAGCGAGTTCCACAGGAACGGTGCAGCCCTCGAGAAATCTTGAAGGCGAGCATCAGAGGTGGGAGTACGGACAGAAGATAGACGTAAGTCTTCAGCAGATCGTAAGGGCCTCGAAGGGACATACTTGTGTATAAGGGAGGATAGATAGGTAGGAGCAGCATTATGTAGAGATTTGAAAGCAAGAACCAGAATTTTAAATTGAGATCTATATTTTATAGATCACATTTTATGACCAATTTGTGCAGAAATCCATATCATTCCAAAGGGTTCACATACTTTTTCTTGCAACTGTATGCTGTCATATGCGTACCTTCATTTTGCCCGTAAAAAAACAAAACTCTACTGAACAAAAGATATATGTTTGCCAGCATATAATATACTGTGAGGACAGATTGTGCTAATTAAAATGATCTCATTGTTAGATAATTACTACCTACAGATACCTTGATGAACATGGCTCGTTTTATGAGGGACTTAGTGTTGTATGCCATTATTATCATAAACTCTTTACCGTATATCATTTTTATTCTGCCTCTTGGCGTTTCCTGGACTTGCTAAAATTATCTTTATTCCAAACATTTTCAGAGTTTCTTACCGGCAATTTATCTTTTATGGTGACTTAATGGGACCTTCGACTGGACCTAGCAAGCGATCCTTTGTTTTTACAATACAAACAGCCCCAGTCCAGGCCGTGACGCATATATAGTACATTGCAGAGCAGGTACAAAGTTATAACAATAAGCACATAGACTTCAAGGCCAGGATGGGAGCTTCTGGTGTGTTGCAGTGTTGTGCAAATTAGTGAAAAATAGGTTATAAGTAACACTCATTAAGGAGAGACAAAAACTTCTTCTTCTTCTTCGAGAAATTGGTTTAGATAAATTGTGCCATGAAAATCTTTCTATTGACATGCCAAACTGGCCTTACCCATTATGGCAGGGTACATTCCAAGTGCCAGACAGGTTTTCTCTGCACGAGAAACACTGCAACCCAGACTTGTTTCAGCCTTCCAATGGCTTCATCAGTGAGGTATGGCTAATATCTAGTATTTATGGAGAAGGAGGAGGCGTGCATATCAGGATAACCATTTTAGACCTAAGGAGACGTACAACGGTGTGTAAATTAAAACATCAGTTTGAAAGAGACACTCACTGGGACCAAACACTTAATATTGCTCCTCCTACTTCTCCCAGCGCTCTTTCAGTGTTTCTTTCTCTGGCTCTGCTTCTTCTCCCCAACTCCTCTCTGTTGGCGTCCCCCAAGGTTTAGTCCTTGGTCCCCTACTGTTCTCCATCTATACTGCCTCCCTTGGTAAACTCATTAGCTCCTTTGGCTTCCAATATCATTTCTATGCAGATGACACGCAAATCTACCTGTGCTCTCCTGATCTCTCCCTGTCCCTCTTGATTAGTGTCTCTGACTGCCTCTCTGCTATTTCTAACTGGATGGCTGCCCACTTCCTTAAACTAAACTTGACCAAAACTGAAATTCTGGTCTTTCCTCCCTCAAGTGTTGTTACTACTGTGTCTGTCTCCCTCCACGGTGCTACCATCAGCTCCACCACGCAGGCTAGCTGCCTAAGTGTTCTGTTTGACTCCGTCATTTCCATCTCAAAAACATTGCGCGCATCCGCCCCTACTTAACACCAGATGCGACTATGGTGTTGGTCCATTCCACTGTCTTTTCTCGCCTTGACTAAAGTAATCCACTTCTCAGTGGTCTTACGTGCTCCCAACTTGTGCCGTTACAGTCCATAATGAATGCGGCAGCGAGGCTCATCTTCCTGTCCGCCCGCACCTATAAGTGTTTTTTTGAAGTTATTGCTGCCAAAGGAGGTTCAACCAGTTATTAAATCCAAGGGTTCACATAGTTTTTCCACCTGCACTGTGAATGTTTAAATGGTGTGTTCAATAAAAACATGGCAACATTACATTCTCTGTGTGTTATTAGTTTAAGCAGACTGTGATTGTCTATTGTTGTGACTTAGATGATGATCAGATTACATTTTATGACTAATTTGTGCAGAAATCCATATCATTCCAAAGGGTTCACATACTTTTTCTTGCAACTGTATATGCAGTAAACATGAGTTACCTGTCAATAGAAATATAGATAAGATACAATACCCATTTTTTAAATGTAAATTAAGGCAGAGAGCAAGGTAACAATCGGACTGACAATTTTTAATACACTGCAGACGCTTCAGATAAACAAGCTGTATAGAACCACCAAGTAGCTGACTGAGCAGATAGTTAATAACAGAGAACCCTGAATGAAAAAATCATGGGAAGAATAATTCTAACTTAAATAAATAAAAAGCCCATGTATTAGCAGGATCCACGGTGAAATGGCCTTTACTATTTATAACGGATCATCTGGCACCCCGACTGGGTACCTCCGTTGATGGATGCTTCTAGCGCTTCCTGAGGACTCCAAGCACTGCAGCAGACACCACAACCACCAAACCGGAGAAGCATCCGAATGCTCTCAAGCATATGAATGCTGTAAACAGCTGAACAGGAAAAGCATACAATCAGCTTACACTCCTGGCAAGCAGCATACAATCCAATTCCCCCAATAACGAGACGACACTTCGTTTGGAGGTCAAGCAGAACTGACTGTACTGGCACATACAGCCTCTTTTATTCACAATCCACAAACATAGTACAGCCCACAGGGTTTTGAAATACAATCAATCAATCCGTACAATACACACAGACACTCCCACACAAAATCCTCCCCTCTGCCTGTGATATGATTACTGAACACAATGGTTAATCTAATTATCACAGGCAGAGAAATTGTCAGGGTACCTTTGGTGTCTACCTCGGAGGAGGGTAGACACCTAGACGTCCATCCTCCCAGGGGGGCTGACTCACCCGATCCTTGCACTCCTCCCGGTCGTTTACACGCCGGCCGCGATAGCTCCGCCTCCTTTTATGACGCGGCGCTCAGTAGCCGACGTCATGACGGCAATCACGTTCCGACCCGTCAATCACGGCAACCAAGTGCCGAACAACCAATCAGGACCCGTTGGGGGCGGAGCCAACAGTTAAAGAGCCAAGGTATAAAAAAGGGTTCTGTGGAATGATTCATTGCCCTGTCGTGGTTCTAGCTAGTCTGGTCACTCAGTGCAATTACCTCTATTGTCTTTTGGTTCCTGACTCGGCTTGTATTTTGACCCTGCTTTCCTCTCTTGTCCTTTTGACTCGGCTTGTCTCTCGCTTACCTGATCTCTCGTTCCCTCGACCTCGGCTTGTCTCTGACTATTCTTTTGCTTTCTCCTTACGTTAGTCCGGCCATTCTAAGGTCCGGTATACGTACCTATCCCCTGTTTGTATTCTGCGTGTTGGATCCCTGTCACGATCCTGACATTACGACAGGGCCTATGGATCCTGCAGGTACAAACTCTCAGGTCGGTTCTCCTGACTCTAGATTTGAGGCCATGGATCATAGAATGGACCAGATGGCTCTAGCTCTGCAAGCATTGCTATCTCGTCCTAGTAGTCACTCAGAGGAGATGCGTACCCCATCTATCTCTCCTATAAGTACAGGCCTAGAGGTAGCCACAGTGGCTACTTCTTCCCGTGTTACGTCCCCGTCACGCTATGGCGGCGCTCCTGACACTTGTCGAGGTTTTTTAAACCAGATAGGTATTCATTTTGAATTACAACCCCACGCCTACCCTACTGACAGGGCAAAGGTTGGATTTATAATTACCTTGCTCATTGACAAGGCACTTAGATGGGCTAACCCCCTGTGGGAAAATGATAACCCGTTAGTTTATAATTATAATGCTTTTGTCGCTGCGTTTAGGAGAGCTTTTGACCCTCCAGGAAGAAAGGCCAATGCAGCTAGACTACTGTTACGTCTTAGACAGTATAACCGAACCCTAGTGGATTATGCCTTGGAGTTCAGATCCTTGGCAGCAGAGGTCAAGTGGAATGAACAGGCTTATATGGACGTATTTATGAACGGGTTATCTGATGAGATTTTAGATGAGGTGGCCACAAGAGATCTTCCTGAAAATTTGGAGGATCTGATTTCATTTATTTCCCGAATAGATGAACGTATGAGACAGAGGCAGAATATTCGGGATAGAACCCGCAGATCCTCCATAAGACTAGCTCCCTCATTTCAGACTTCTGATTCTACTACTTTAGCTCTCCCAGAACCTATGCAAATAGGTCATACTCGACTCTCAGAGGAGGAAAGACAGTACAGGAGAAGGGAGGGTCTTTGTATGTATTGCGGAATTAGAGGTCACCTACGCCTAAATTGCCCTAACCGGCCGGGAAACGCTCGCACCTAAGTTTCTCAAGAGGACAGGCCTTGGGTGTTTCTATCTTGTCCTCTATTTATGATTATAAAGATCATAGGCTTCTGATACCTGTTTCTTTAGCTTGGGAAAAGGGAGTATTTAATGCTATGGCTTTGATAGATTCCGGAGCAGCTGAAAGCTTTATTGACCAAGCCTTTGTCACTAACCATTCTATCCCATCTCAGCTAAGGGATACACCCTTGGCCGTTGAGGCCATAGATGGTAGACCATTATCTGAACCTGTGATTTTTCGTGAAACCATACCAATTAAGTTAACCACTGGTATCCTTCACGAGGAAAGAATATCCCTCATGCTGATCTCATCTCCTTCAGTTCCTATAGTCTTGGGGTATCCCTGGCTTAAGAAGCATAACCCTATCATTGACTGGGAACTGGGTGAGATAGTCTCCTGGGGTCAGGGTTGCCAGAAAGGATGTGTGCAGAAAGTCTCACCAATTTGCAGGGTTGACGCCCCGGTTAACTCTTCCCAACCTACAGATTTACAGATACCATCACAGTACCAGGATTTAAAGGCAGTCTTTGACAAAAAGAGGGCTGATACTTTACCTCCACATAGGTCTTTCGACTGTAAAATTAGACTCCTACCTGGTACTATGCCTCCGAGGGGTACGGTATATCCTTTATCCACTAAGGAGAACTTAGTCCTAGAGGAGTACATACGTGAAAACCTAGACAAAGGTTTTATTAGGAGATCATCTTCTCCAGCCGGGGCCGGTTTCTTTTTTGTAGATAAAAAAGACGGCACTCTACGGCCTTGCATTGATTATCGGGGCTTGAATAAGATAACTGTTAGAAATGCTTATCCTATTCCTTTAATTACTGAGCTCTTTGATCGACTGAAAGGCTCCAAGATTTTTACCAAGTTAGATTTGAGGGGAGCTTACAACTTGGTGAGAATTCAGCAGGGAGACGAATGGAAAACAGCTTTCAATACCCGTTATGGCCACTATGAATACACGGTAATGCCCTTCGGGCTTTGCAATGCACCTGCAGTATTCCAGGACCTTATTAATGAGGTTCTTAGGGAATTTCAGCATGAATGCGTTATAGTATATTTGGATGATATACTAATACACTCTAGAGAGATTGAGACTCACCACAGACAAGTCAGAAGGGTACTGCGCAAACTGTTACAACATGGATTGTACTGCAAATTGGAAAAGTGTAGCTTCGACCAATCTCAGATAAACTTTCTTGGCTACGTTATTTCTGGAGACGGATTTAGGATGGACCCCATTAAACTCCAATCGATTTTAGATTGGCCATTGCCCAGGGGACTCAAGGCCATTCAGAGATTTATCGGATTTTCCAATTATTATAGGCGCTTCATTAAAGGTTACTCTTCTATTATTGCTCCTATTACTAATATGACTAGACAGGGGGCTGATACCAAGACTTGGTCCACAGAGGCTCTCTCTGCTTTCAAAACTCTCAAGGAACATTTTGCCTCAGCACCGATATTAGTTCATCCTGACACATCTTTGCCTTTTTTACTCGAGGTTGACGCCTCGGAGACAGGTATAGGCGCTATCTTGTCCCAAAGGCTAGGTTTGGATAAACCGTTACATCCTTGTGGTTTTTTTTTCCAAGAAATTATCTGGGCCTGAAAGTAGATATGACATTGGTGATAGGGAACTGTTAGCGGTCATTATGGCTTTAAAGGAATGGAGACATTTGTTGGAGGGGACATTATACCCGGTTACTATTTTGACTGATCACAAGAATTTGTCCTACATAGGGGAGGCCAAGCGCTTGTCCGCCAGGCAAGCTCGTTGGTCCTTGTTTCTGACACATTTCAATTACGTGCTCACTTATAGACCTGGTTCTAAGAACTCTAAGGCAGATGCATTGTCCCGTCAACATGAACCCTCTACGGTGTCTGAAGCAGCTTTGTCTTCTATCGTTCCTAAGTGTAATATTATTGCCAACACTTGTGTCAGGATACACTCGCCATTGCTTGCTGAGATCAAGAAAGTACAACATCTAGCTCCCAAACCTGTTCCTGGGGATCGATACTTCGTTCCTCCTGAGCTCCAAGTGGAACTGCTGCATTGCTTTCATGACAGTAAAATTGCTGGGCACCCCGGCACACGCAAAACGTGTTCCCTGATTTCTAAAGATTTCTGGTGGCCTTCCCTTCGTAAGGATATAAGGGATTTCGTCAGGGCATGTGCTGTCTGTATGAAGACTAAGCAACCTCACGCGCTCCCTTGTGGACTTTTGCATCCCTTAGAAATTCCCGAGAGACCATGGTCGTGTTTGGCTATGGATTTCATTGTCGATTTGCCTGTTTCTAAAAAACATACTGTTATTCTCACGGTGATTGACAGGTTTACTAAAATGGCTCATTTCGTGCCCTTGCCTAAACTGCCCTCGTCTCCCGAATTAGCTGAGATATTCGCGAGGGAGATTTTTCGTCTACATGGTATTCCCTCTGAAATTGTTTCTGATAGAGGTTCCCAATTTGTTTCCCGCTTTTGGAAGTCTTTCTGTTCTCACTTAGGCATCAAGTTGAACTTCTCCTCTGCCTATCATCCCCAGTCCAACGGAGCTGCCGAACGCACCAACCAAAAGATTGAACAATATTTGCGTTGTTTTGTTTCTGAACACCAGGACGATTGGGTTGGTCTGATTCCTTGGGCAGAGTTTGCACACAACAATCTCGTTTGTGATTCTACTCGTTCTAGCCCCTTTTTCTTGAATTATGGCTTTCATCCTTCCATTCTTCCGTCGGTTTCCCCTTCCCAAGGGGTTCCGTCGGTTGATGTTCATGTCGCCAATCTGAGAAAGTTGTGGGATCAGACTCGACGAATTCTTCTTCATAATTCCATGGTGTTCAAACGACACGCTGACAAACGGAGACGGGTGGCTCCGGTTTTTGCCCCGGGTGATAGGGTGTGGTTGAGTACCAGAAACATCCGCTTGAAGGTTCCTTCCATGAAATTTGCTCCTCGTTACATAGGCCCTTACAAGGTTCTGTGTCGGATTAACCCGGTTGCATATCGTCTTGCCCTTCCGCCTGCCCTGCGCATCCCTAACTCTTTTCATGTTTCTTTATTGAAGCCTTTGGTTTGCAACAGATTTTCCTCCCCTGAGTCCTCCCCTCTCGCTGTCCAGGTTGAGGGTCAGGAGGAATATGAAATCAAATCCATTCTCGATTCTCGTATTTCTCGGGGGAAGTTGCAATATCTTGTTGACTGGAAGGGGTATGGGCCTGAAGAAAGGTCTTGGGTGGTCCATGAAAATGTGCATGCCCCTCGTCTCCTCCGGGCATTTCATGCTCGTTTTCCGTCCCGCCCCGGTTCCTTCCGCCCGGTGGGCGTTTCTGAGAGGGGGGGTACTGTCAGGGTACCTTTGGTGTCTACCTCGGAGGAGGTTAGACACCTAGACGTCCATCCTCCCAGGGGGGCTGACTCACCCGATCCTTGCACTCCTCCCGGTCGTTTACACGCCGGCCGCGATAGCTCCGCCTCCTTTTATGACGCGGCGCTCAGTAGCCGACGTCATGACGGCAATCACGTTCCGACCCGTCAATCACGGCAACCAAGTGCCGAACAACCAATCAGGACCCGTTGGGGGCGGAGTCAACAGTTAAAGAGCCAAGGTATAAAAAAGGGTTCTGTGGAATGATTCATTGCCCTGTCGTGGTTCTAGCTAGTCTGGTCACTCAGTGCAATTACCTCTATTGTCTTTTGGTTCCTGACTCGGCTTGTACTTTGACCCTGCTTTCCTCTCTTGTCCTTTTGACTCGGCTTGTCTCTCGCTTACCTGCTCTCTCGTTCCCTCGACCTCGGCTTGTCTCTGACTATTCTTTTGCTTTCTCCTTACGTTAGTCCGGCCATTCTAAGGTCCGGTATACGTACCTATCCCCTGTTTGTATTCTGCGTGTTGGATCCCTGTCACGATCCTGACAGAAATACAGTATCATAAAACACATCACAGGGATACTGGGCAGCCATCCCAGATCTCCCACCTCCTGGCATGGAAACTCATGCAGCAGAGGTAGAGGTTGTCGGTCCCCCCCTTCAGCAGCAGATTGAGTTACTGGGAATAGAGGTAGTTGATCTATCTCCCAAGCTGAAGTTTGCGTTACAAGGAGAGGAGGCAGTTGGTCTTTTTCCCGAGCGGCAAAGTGTAACCCCAGCAGAAGAGCTGGCATCAGGACAGAGGACCACTGGCCTGCCCCCAACTTGCAGTAACACCGGAAGTTGAGAGCAGGGAGGACAGCCTTTCAGTGATGGTGGAACTTGAGGAGTACACCGCCACCCCAGCTGAAGCACTGGCATTGAGTCAGAGCGCTGCTGGCCTCTGTGCCCAACTTGCAATGACGCTGGAGTTGAAGAGCAGGGAGATCAACCTTCTAGTGAAGGTGGAGTTCAAGGAGTGCGCAACTCCCCCAGCTGAAGTGCTGGCATCGGGGCAGGGCTCCACTTGCCTCTGCCCAAACCCACTGGTAACCCGTGAGCCTCAGGCTGGTCCCACGGAAGAGCGGATCCCAGAGCAAAGCACAGCTAACTCAGCCCTTTGCCACAAGCACTTGGGGATCTCTATCCAATACAAATGGATGTGACTCTGGTCTCTACCTGTAGTCCCCAGGAAGGCTGGACAATGAGCTCCGATCCCTAACCCCATGTCAGAGGGGGCCCAGCCACCCTGCCTTCCCTCCAGCAGCTGAGAGAGATCCAGAGAGACAGGACAGTGGGCACGCATCGCCAGGTATATGCTTTAGTAGATGCAGAGGTCAGCTGGGTAAGTGCTGCCCTTCCATGGGCCATTTGTTTGGGGTACCGATTCGCTGATGGCCTTGATGATCTGGATGTAGTCACTAACTTCAGTCAACTCGTCAGGGGTCTCCTGTATTGGTCTCCTTCTGAAGGGGGAGAAATATGCTGGAAACAATTCTGAGCTGGAGATACAGGGTTCCAGAGTTGCTGTTTAACCTACACCATGTGTCGTCTGGTGTTTGGTCCAGGGTGGAAAAGGCCCTAAGTGACCCAGACGCCTCGGCGTCTGGGTCTGAAGTGTTTCAGTGTTTCAGGGTGTTTCAGGGTCCCTGATAGCTACAAGGAAGCAGACTTGGCGGAGGTACTCGGTCGGAGTACTGGAGCTCCGTTACACTATTATTATTATTTTATTATTTATAAAGCGCCAGCAAATTCCGTAGCACTGTACTATGCAGATAAACGTGCAACGTCAGCCTATGCACTCGCAATTAGTGCTAGGTGAATGAGAAATTGGTCCAGATCTGGCAAAAAAAGATCCAGGACATCAGTCACCACTCCTGATCAACCTGTCTTCTACTAGACTGCCACAGCAGGACAGTTGGAACTTCACAACTACTGTTTTTATGTGATTGTAAACTCACAAATATCATATGAAATATCACTAATTGATTATGCCCAATGTACATGCTTGGGAACTAGTGACTGGCTAACTGTACCTTTTCGGGATAAATACTTTGATTTAATTAAAATTAATATATTATTGTTATACATGGGCATTAACCTTCCTGGTGTGATCTAGATTATGTATCAACCACAAGCTATTGCACTGAGATGGCACACAGTGCCAGGCTGGCAGTGAGCTATGAAGAGGTCGGAGGTTGACGGGTGAATTTATACAGGTGCCTGCCAATGTGAAACTCCTGCAAGTTCTGGCCCAGCAAAGAGCACAGAACTTGGCACTGATCCTTTGACCTTCCCCAGAAGCTATTATTAAAGTATTGAAGAGAATAATAATAATTATAAAAAGGAGATTCAGATGGACCGCACACTGGCCTGGTCTGTAACTGACAGGTTGTAGCCTGACATTAAACCGATAAAAAGTACAAGAGACAGTACAAACTAATATTATTTTATACAAATCAGTGATGGTACTTACAAATTCGTCATACTGTCCTGGCTGTCGACTCTTTCTGTATGTGCAGCCCTGGCTGGCAGCTCTCTCTATGTGCAGACCTGGCTGGCAGCTCTCTATATGTGCCTTCCTGGCTGGCAGCTCTCTTTTTGTACAGATCTGGCTGACAGCTCTCTATATGTGTCTTCCTGGCTGGCAGCTCTCTCTATGTACAGTCCTTACTGACAGCTCTCCATGTGCAGACCTGGCTGGCAGCTCTCAGTATGTGCAGACCTGACCAGCAGTTCTCTGTATGTGCACACCTGGCCGGCAGCTCTCTCTATGTGCAGACCTGGAAGACAGCTCTCTTTATGTTCAGACTTGGCTGGAAACTCTCTCAATGTACAGACCTGGCCAGCAGCTCTCTCTATGTGCAGACCTGGCTGGCAGACCTCTCTATCTGCAGACCTGCCTGGCAACTCTCTTTATGTGCACCTCCTAGTTATTCTGGGGATCCCTTTTATGTAGGTTTTTTTTTTATCAGGTAGCCGTACACTTTGGGATGGCTCCGATTTAATTCCTTACAGAAAGGGCTAAATTAGCGTTAATTATGAACCTATTAGAGGGCACGGCATTGTCGCAGAATCCTCTGTGGAAAACAATGATGACCTTGTATTTGATTACGAAAGGTTCATTGGGGCTTTCAGGAAAGTGTTTAATCCTCCTGGTAGAAAGAGACTTGCCAACAGGACTCTATTAAGAATCAAACAAGGCTCCAGATCTGTAGCTGAATACGCTATCAAGTTTCATACTCTAGCTTCAGAAGTAGCCTGGAACAATAGTGCTCTAATTGTGGTTTTCTTTGAACGACTTACGGAGCCCTTACAAGACGAAGCTGCTGCTAGGGATCTTCCTGAACCCCTCAAATACCTTATATTGTCTGATATTTATAATAGAAGGGACACGGAAGGGCTCTGGTATGACTTGCTCCTCAATTTACTGTTAGTGAACTACCGGCCTTCCCTGCACCTGTTCCAGCCCCTGAACCAATGCAGTTAGGCACTGCCAAATTTTCAAAGGCAGAAAAAACATATAGAAGAAAAGGGGGTTTGTGCTTGTATTTTGGAAAAAAGGAAATTTGTCCAAGAACTGCCCAACCCCTCAGAATCACTCCATTGCCTAAGTTCGTTCAGGGTACCAGCTTTGGGTGTAATGTCTTTGCTCCCTAAACCAGCTCCACAGAGGTTCCTTCTTTCTGTAACTGTTTCCTGGGGTACCGTTTGTCAACAAACTATGGCTGTCATTGATTCTGGATCAGCTGACAACTTTTTAAACCAGACTTTTTCTTCATCTATTTCTGTTCCTCTAGAAGAGAAAGAGACAGCCTTAGTCGTTGACGCCATAGATGTTAGACCATTAACAGTTCTGTTACTCATCAAACTAAGGCTGTTACCATATCGGTGGCCATATTGCATAAGGAAAAGATAACAATCAAAGTGATTTCCTCTCCATCATGTTCTCCGGTTCATGGTTTCCTTGGTTACAGAAATATAACCCTACTCTTGTTCGGAGAGAAAGACAGGTGCTATCCTGGAGTCCTTCATGTAGACTCACATGTATCAATCTTCTCAAACATCTCCATAATATGCAGACCTTAAGAAAGATTTTTATAAGACTGTCTCCCTTTTCACAGACCATCCAATTATACCATCACACTCCTACCAGGTACTATTCCACACAGTGGAAGAGTTTACCCCCTATCCCAAACTGAAAATAAAGTTATGGAAGAATATATACAAGAATCCATACAAAATGGGTTTATCAGACATTCTACCTCACCTACAGGAGACAGTTTCTCTTTTGTATATAAAAAAAAGAGGGTGACCTTAGCCCTTGTATAGATTATAGGGGGTTGAATAAAATCACTTCCAAGAATTTGTATCCTACCCTTGATAACTGAAATCTTTGATAGGCTCAATGGATCCATAATTTTCACTAAATTGGATCTAAGAGGAGCATACAATATAGTTTGCATTAAAGAGGGAGACAAATGGAAGACTGCCTTTAGCACCTGAAGTGGTCATTATGAATATATAGTAATGGGTTGTGTAATGCTCCTGTTGTCTTCCAAAGACCTTATTACTGATGTCTTGAGAGATTACTTACATATATTTGCTATAGCAAATCTCAATGACATACTTATACATTCTTCAGATTACCAGACACATCATAGACATGTCAGAACCACTTTGCAGCCTTTTCTTGCCAATGGTT
Source organism: Pelobates cultripes (assembly GCA_933207985.1). NCBI lineage: Eukaryota > Metazoa > Chordata > Amphibia > Anura > Pelobatidae > Pelobates > Pelobates cultripes. Next base: position 10,215,180 of record OW240919.1, read on the forward strand.
TGTATTGTAAGTTAGAGAAGTGTTTATTTGATCGAATCTCCATACACTTTCTGGGTTATATCATTTCGGCCTAAGGGCTTTAAATGGATCCAAATAAACTATCCCCTGTCAGGGCCGGATTAACATAGGGGCTGATGGAGCTGCAGCTCCAGGCCCAGGCCCAGACCCAGGCCCATGGAATAGGCCCATTTAAAAAAAAAATGTAAAAATCATTTTTAAAAAAAACAAAAAAACACACTACTCTTAGGTTTGCCACCTGACTGGTATTTTACCAGCACAGCTGGTATTTGGGGCTGCCTGGCCGTGATGGTATTGCAGTAATACCGGCAATACAAATGCAGATATTTTTCTCAGTATAAATGGAGATTATTCTGCAATACCAGCACCAGCCAGTAGGGGTCACGGTGTGTGGAGAGAGGCAGGGATAGGAAATTACAGCATATCCCTCCCTGCCTCTCTCTACTCACTGATCCGTGGGGGAGCAGCTACACAGCACAGAGAGTCCGGACAGCAGCTCCCAGCCTGCAGAGACAGCCTACAGCTCAGGGAAGTGAAGGATAGGGGGTGGGGGGGAGGCAGCAGGGAGACATGGGGACACTGAAACACTAGGGGACACTGAGACACAGGGACATTGGGAGACACTAGGGACACAGTGTCTCCATGTCTCCCAGTGTCCCCATGTCTCCCAGCCAATGTCCCTAATGTCTCAGTGTCCCCACAGCTCCCAGTGTCCCCTAGTCTCCCAGTGTCTGTGTCCCCATGTCTCTCAGTGTCCCTTCAGTCTCATTGTCCCCATCTGTCCCAGTGTCCCCAAATATCTGTCCCCCAGTGTCCACATGTCTCCCAGCCAGTGTCCCTAGTGTCTCAGTGTCCCCATGTCTGCCAGTGTCCCTAGTGTCTCAGTGTCCCCATGTCTCCCAGTGTCCTCAAATATCTTTCTCCCACTGTCCATATGTCTCCAAGCCAGTGTCCCTAGTGTCTCAGTGTCCCCATTTCTGAGTCCACAAGTGCCCCCATGTCTCACAGTGTCCCCAAGTGCCTGTGTCCCCATGCCTCCCAGTGTCCCGTAGTCTCCCAGTGTCTGTGTCCCCATGTCTCTGTGTCCCTAGTGTCTGTGTCCCCATGTCTCCCAGTGTCTCCATGTCTCCCAGTGTCCCCATGTCTGTATCCACAAGTGCCCCCATGTCTCCCAGTGTCCCCAAGTGTCTCAGTGTCTGTGTCCCCAAGTGTCTCAGTGTCCCCATGTCTCACTGTGTCCCCTAGTATCCTAGTGACAAGGGAAACACAGACATGGGGACACGGGGAGAAATGAGGATACAGACACTGGAAGACTAGCGGACTGGGCGTCCAATTATTTGGACAGACATACCCCCTTTTTGGGCATGTTCGCCTTTTTGGCAGTTCTGGTAACGTGATTCGCGTCAGTGGCCCACCCTTTTACCCCGCCCATTGACTTCCTGCTTCACTGGACACTGCTGTTAGGGGGTATGGATTTACTTGAAAGATGAAAGCATAAATTAGAGAGAGATTAGCATAGAGTATGTGTATTCTTATAGCTGCATCCTTTGAGTTTCCCTCCAACACCATCTCCATCAGATACATGACGCTTGGGAGGTATGACTGTTTTAGTGTTTTTGGTTGATAAGATTCTGTAATTAGGCCCCATCAAATTTGTCAGCACCAGGCCCACTGGGCTCTTAATCTGGCCCTGTCCCCTGTCCTTGAGTTACCTGTTGGATTAAAGATTAAAAGTAGAGTTGAGCGGACACCTGGATGTTCAGGTCTGGCGGGTTCGGCCGATCTTTTGAAAAAAAGTCCGGGTTCGGGCTCGAACTTGACCCCGAACCCCAACCCCAACCCCATTGAAGTCAATGGGGACCCAAACTTTTGGCCACAAAAATACCTCTAAAAAACTCCAGGAAAGGGCTAGAGAGCAAAAGGAAGTAAAATGGGGGTAAGAGTAGGACAAGTGCCCTGCAAACAAATGTGGATAGGGAAATCAACACTGTATTTTATGTTTGTTTTTTTGTTTTTATTGTGGTAGCCCACAAAATATTGGGACATACAAATAAAGAAACATTTGCGGCCTGTGGAGCATTTCTTGCAGTCCTGATGCATGGAGAAAAGGCCTTCACAAGCCTCTGTTAATGTGTATCTAATTTATACTAAGTGACCCATAGGTTGAGGAGGCGGTGACCGTGGCGGTGGAGGAGGAGCATGAGGTAGCCAACACTGTTTTTATATATATAGATATATATATATATATATATATTTTTTTTTTTTTAATTGGGGTAGCCCCCAAAATATTGTGACATATAAAAAGAGTCAACCCTGTTCGGCAGAGTAACTGTTGACATTATAGTTGCGCAGTAACTTTGTTGACTCTAGAGAACCTCGGGCAAATCGTACATCCCCGTGGCGGCGACTTTATATGCAGATGTCATCCATATCAACTTTCGATGCCAGTTTCTGCGCCTACCATGGTTACTATGGGTAACGGGGAATCAGGGTTCCATTCTGTACAGGGACCCTGAGAAACGGCTACCACATGCAAGGAAGGCAGCTGGCGCACAAATCACCCCCCCCTCCTGATGCAGGAACGTAGTGATGACAAATAACAATACAGGACTCTTTAGAGGCCCTGTAATTGTAATGAGTCCACTTGAAATCCTTTAATTCTGATCAGTTGGAGGGAAGTCTGGTGGAGAGCCACTGACCTGTGCGTGCTGCAGCTGAAACTCCACTATCGCCTGCTGCTGCTCGCAAAGTCTCATGAGGCGGTGAGCGGGAAGGCTGAAGTTACGCTGCAGCACAGACAGGTGAGCAGCAGCAGGGTGACAACGCCAAAAGCGTGCATAGCTGCTACAGTGAATGTCACATCCTGACAGTGTCTGGGTCCTGGTTACCGGACTGCCCACCTCACTGTGAAACTACGAATGGATCGTTACACCTGGTACGAACCAGAACTTTGCAGTTCGGGTTCGCTCAAGTCTATTATGGATCCTTTGATCGCTACATGTATTACTTGGATAACTGGTAATTCTCAAGCTAATACATGCCAAAGAGCGCTAGGGGACGGCTGCTCCGCTTTTGCACCCTGCTCCCTCTTATGCTGTGCTGGTGCCTCTGTGCCACAGCGCCTCTTCCTCCAAACTGCACACGTCACTCGCATGACCTTGATTCCATGTGGGGTCTAGAAACCTCATCATCCTCCACATCATCTTCCACTCACTCCGGTATGCACACTGCAGAAAGCCACAGCAGTTGGCACCTGTGTTTTTCCAGCATGTAAAGACTGCAAAGGACATATGGAAATTGTTTTCCCTATAAACTGACCTCTCAGTTTGACTTGTGAAGATATTGCCCCAGAATTACAATATTGTTGAAGTACCTCTTAGCTATTGATCACTGGTTTAAATATAGCACCTTGTTATCTGGTAGTTTCTAGTGTAGAAAATATCAATCTGTTTTCTATCACTTAGATCTGTGTAACAAGTGTTGTAGGTGTGAAACAATATTACAAGTGACCGATGTAGTAAATTCGAATCAAAGTTCCATTTGCAAAGAAAATTCTTGCCCAGCTTCTGTGGGTTATTGCATTTTTAAGATGTAGACTTATTGTATCACACTAGCCATGCACAGGTAGATTGTCTGGCACGTTGTTTTGGTGTTTGGTTTTTAACTTTGTAGTTGTGTCTTTACACAATATAGAAATGTATATTAATGCTTCTGTATATGAAGCGATCACAATAACACTTATTTTTCACTTTTAAAAAAAATTTAAATCAGGCTACACAAAAATTGGTTATTCACAATATGACATCTGAAAAGCACATGAAGGATGCTGTATGATTTAAAAAAAAAAAGAACACACTACATGAAGGTCCTGTTCACTAGAGTGTGTAGTCATGAATGTAACCAGTAAAACGTTGTTGTTTACAGCCACTGGTTGGCCCATACATATTTTAAAACTTGTTTAATTTTGCTGTAGCATGAATTGTAGATATGAAGAGCAGGCCCCAAAATTTACTATTTAGCAGCTGAGCACCAAAACAATTAGAATGTTTACCACTGCGCAGTAAGCGCAGTATTAGACGCTTCTATTTGACTCTCAGATGTGAAGAACAGGCCCCAAAATTTACTATTTAGCAGATTAGCAGCAAAACAATTAGAATGTTTGCAAGTGCGCTGTAAGCGCAGTATTAGACGCTTCGATTTGACTCTCAGATATGAAGAGCAGGCCACAAAATGTACTATTTAGCAGACTGGCACCCAGAAAATAAGAATGTTTACCACTGCGCTGTAAGCAAACTATTAGACGCTTCGATTTGACTCTCAGATATGAAGTGCACCCCACTAAAATACTATTTAGCAGTTTAGGACCCCCCAAAAAATTAAGTTTTAAAACTGCAATGTGACAGCAGTATTTGACGCTTCTATTTGACTCTCAAATATGAAGTACACCCCACTAATGTACTACCCCACTAATGTACTATTTAGCACCCAAAAAAAATTACTTTTTAAAACTCCGATGTAACCGCGGTATTTGAAGCTTCTATTTGTGTAATGGATCACCTGGCACCCCGACTGGGTACCTCCGTTGAAGGATGCTCCTAGTGCTTCCTGAGGGCTCCAAGCACTGCAGCAGACACCACAATCACTGCAGACTCCTCCAGAGAGCAAGACATGAACAAGCTCTTACAAGTATTAGACGCTTCTAAGGGAATATGCAGAGCATAGCAATCCCTTGTAGCAGATTCCCCCAGTAACGAGACGACACTTCGTTTTGAGGGTCAAGCAGAACTGACTGTACTGGCACATACAGCCTATTTTATTCCCAATTCACAAATTTAGTACTGCCCACAGGGTTTTACAGAACAACCAATCAATCTGTACAATACACACTGACACTCCCTCACAAAATCCTCCCCTCTGCCTGTAATACAATTACCTTACACAATGGGTAATCTAATTATCACAGACAGAGAAATACAGTTTCATAAAACACATCACAGGGACCCCAAAACATGCAATAACCCCATTCCGCAGAACATATGCAGGCTAAATGAAAAACAATTACTGTATAATGTGTCCCCTGTTGTATAGTCCAAAACCACTGCACGATGTCTCTGTGCACCAAATACTGGTGAGATGGCACCGTGTTGAAAAGTCCAAACAGTGTCTATGAGTTAAAATGGCTGCCATCCATTGTTCTCACCATGTGCTTCTGATACAGGAAATGGTGGCCACCCAGTAACTCCACAGTATGTCCCCAGATGGTTCTTAAAGGGCCAGCAGCAGCACAACACAAATCCATTATGCCCAAATCATGACTTTAAAGGGCAATACATCCCAGGGGCCATAGTCACATGGCAGGAGGCTGGCAATTAGTTACATAGTTACATAGTGACATAGCTGAAAAGAGACTTGCGTCCATCAAGTTCAGCCTACCTCACATTTGTTTTTTTGCTGTTGATCCAAAAGAAGGCAAAAAAAACCAGTTTGAAGCACAATTTTGCAACAAGCTAGGAAAAAAATTCCTTCTTGACCCCAGAATGGCAGTCAGATTTATCCTTTGATCAAGCAGTTATTACCCTACATTGAAAGATTATATCCTTGAATATCTGTCTTTTGGCAAGTATGCATCTAGCAGTCGCTTGAACATCCGTATGGACCTGATAAAACCAATTTTCAGGCAGAGAATTCACATTGTTCTTACAGTAAAAAAACCTTTCCTTTGCCTTAGACAAAATCTTCTTTCTTCCAGTCTAAACGCATGGCCTCGTGTCCTATGTAAAGTCCGGTTTGTGAATAGATTTCCACACAATGGTTTGTATTGGCCCCCGAATATATTTGTATAAAGTTATCATATCCCCTCTCAGGCGACGTTTTTCTAAACGAAATAGGTTTAAATTTGCTAACCTTTCTTCATAGCCGATATGTTCCATTCCTTTTATTAGTTTTGTAGCCCGCCTCTGCACTTTTTCTAGTGCCATAATATCCTTCTTTAGAACAGGTGCCCAAAATTGCACAGCATATTCAATATGGGGTCTTACCAGTGATTTATAAAGAGGCAAAAATATATTCTTGTCCCGAGAATGAATGCCCTTTTTCATGCATGACAATACCTTACTGGCCTTGGCCACTGCTGATTGGAGACACTAAAATTTGTTGTAAGGTTTGTTATCTGTTGTGTATTCTTACTAAGTGCATAACTTGCATTTTCAACATTAAATTTCATCTGCCATTTGAGTGCCCAGTCCCCCAGTCTATCTAAATCCCTCTGCAGCAAAGTAATATCTTGTTCACATTGTATTATTTTACAAAGTTGTGTGTCATCTGCAAACACTGAAACATGACTTTCAATGCTGTCTTCAAGATCATTTATAAACATGTTAAATAGAAGGGGTCCCAGAACAGACCCCTGAGGAACACCACTTGCCACCTCTGTCCAGCTTGAAAATTTACCATTAATGACAACTCTTTGTACTCTGTTTTTAAGCCAATGTTCTACCCAAGAACAAGCATTTTCATCTAGACCCATTTCCTTGAGTTTGAACACTAATCTATTGTGTGGAACTGTATCAAATGCCTTGGCAAAATCCAAATAGATCACATCCACTGCAACACCCTGATCTATACTTCTTAATGCTACTTCTTCAGAGAACGCAATCAAGTTAGTTTGACATGACCTGTGCTTCATAAAACCATGCTGATTTTTGCTGATAACCATGTTCTTCTCAAGGAATTCTTGAATATTATCCCTTAATAACCTTTCAAATATTTTACCAGCCACAGTAGTTAAGCTCACAGGTCTATAATTTCCAGGCAAGGATTTTGAACCCTTTTTGAATATAGGAACCACATCTGCCTTCCTCCAATCCTCCGGAACACTTCCTGAAAGAAAAGAATCTTGAAAGATTAAAAATAGAGGTTCACTTATTTCTACACTTAGTTCCTTAAGTACACGTGGATGGATACCGTCAGGCCCTGGAGCTTTGTTTATATTAACTTTCTTTAGTTGCTGCAGCACCTTGTCTTGAGTTAACCAGTTACAATTATTCTGCAAGTTTTTAGTAGCAACCATTTGCAGATCTATTGCCATGGGTTCTTCCTTAATATATACGGAGGAGAAATAGTTATTTAAAATTCCTGCCTTTTCCTGGTCTTCATTAACTAACACCCCCGTTTCAGTTTCTAGTGTACCTACACTTTCATTTTTGTTTTTTTTAGAATTTATGTACTTAAAAAATGCTTTGGGGTTGGTTTTGCTCTCTTCAGCTATCATTATTTCATTTTGAAGTTTAGCAAGTCTACTTGCCTTTTTGCACGCATTATTTGCATCCTTATATCTTTTATAAGATGCATCTGATTTGTCCGATTTAAATGCTTTAAATGCCCTTTTCTTAGTTGTAATCTCTTGTTTTACTTCTCTACTAAGCCACATTGGTTTTAATTTGTTTCTTTTATATTTATTTTCCAACGGTACATACTGAGAAATGTACCTTTTTAATATTTGTTGGAAGATGATCCATGTATCCTCAGTGTTCTTTTCACTAAAGAGTTTATGCCAGTCAATATATTGTAAAGCTTCCCTTAACTTATTGAAATTGGCCTTTTTAAAATTATATGTTTTAGTATTCCCCATGTGCTTCTCCAATGCCCAGTGGCGAGGTCGGTTTCGCCACAATTTGACTCTCAGATATGAAGTGCACCCCACCCCACTAATGCACTAATTTGCAGAATTCTTTCCTAAGCTGTCCCTATCAGCGGCAGGATCCTCTCCCAACACTAATAAGACCACATGTGCGTGCGGCGCTACGCGACTCCAGCTTATATATAGAGGCTGGGTCACATGCTGCACTGGCCAATCACAGCTATGCCATTAGTAGGCATGGCTGTGATGGCTTCTAAGGGCACACGAGTCAAACGTTTGTTGATTGGCTGCCCTGCAGCCTTTGAAAACGCACCATTAAATCGCCGAACACCGAACTCCAACCCGAACATACAGTGATATGTCCGTGTTCGGGTTTGGGGTCCAAAAAACCTAATGTTCGGTATGAACCCAAACTTTTCAGTTCGGGTTTGCTCAACTCTAATTAAAAGCTACATAAAGATTCATCCGTTTTGCAAATTATTGCAGATGTTTTATCAAAAACTTTTCACAGATCAAATCTGCTATAACCGCCATGACAAAAAAGGAACGAATCACATTGATTGGTCTAAGGAAGCCAAGGCTACTTTCACTATCTTAAAAAATGCCTTTGCATGTGTGGGTGATAGAGTATGGTGGTCCACACGTAATTTCCGTTTATGTGTTCCGTCTATAAGGCTTGCCCTGAGATATATTGGCCCTTACACGTTTTTACGAAAGGTAAACCCTGTGTCTTATGCCTTGTACTTGCCTAAGAGCCTTTGTATACTGAATTTCTTCCACACTTTACTCCTAAAGCCATCGATGTGTAATAGACACTCCAAGTCCTTGTCTTGTCCTCCTCCTGTTTTAGTCCATGGTCAGGAGGAGTTTGAGGACCAAAACTTGTTGATTTCCGTCTCTCTCATGGTTCCCTTCGATATTTGGTTCATTGGAAGGGCTATGGTCCTGAGCATCACTCTTTGGTTCCTGATTCAATGTTAATGTCCCAGGCTTGTTTGTGCTTTCCACCTTAGGCTTCCTTCTCGCCCAGAGGGGTTTTGTCATCCTCTATCCTTTTCTGTAATATATGTTAAGTCAGGCTATTCGGTAATACATCTTTATTTTTGTATAGGGTATTGCTCCATAGCTTGCGTGTTTTGGAATTAGACCTTGACACAATAACATTTAAAGTCATGATGTCTATAGTTCCGCAAAGTTTGGCCGTGTAGCTCTTTAAATCCAATACTTTGAACATACAGGTAAATGGGGCCCTTTCCGGTTGCACTGCATTACATTTGGGCTATAGCCCAGCAATTATATGTTTTATAACTTCCTATAATTTGTGGGTTTGATGCCCAATATCACATTGTGTTTTCCTACAGCAGGAATTCTATATTTATTTTACATCTGAAAGAGATCGTAACAAAGACAATAGCGCCCTCATGTGTAAATAGAGGAAATTTTTGGCAAAAATAATGCCACCTGCATTTTATTTAAGTAATTCTAGAATATTTTGCAATGAAATGAACAGTGCTTTTACTAAATAGAAAAAAAAATTTATGTGAAACGAAGTTTGCAGCAAAATATTTCAGGGCAATTTAGTTTTATCAATGCGGTTGACAAATCACTATTTTATTATTCCCAAATCCCAGGGAAATATCTTGAAAATTTATTTCGGAACAATTCTCAAATTAATTGTCAGATAAATGTATGAGTAGACCGTTCCTAGGTATAACGTAGGTGTTAACAATACTATAAATAAAAATGTTATAGAAGCAGGATTCCTGATTACAGGTAGTGAGGACTGCATTTGTGCACAAATGCATTTCAGCTGGGCTGAATAAATTAAGTTCCTTTCAATCTACGTCCGAATGAATCATTCTGTCTGTAGTTACCTGTGTAGTCACATTCAATAAATAACCTGAAAACCCATTTTTTAACAAATATAGCAAGAACTAAATTACTAATCTTTCCTCATCCCAGATGTGGGGAAATCACAAGGTGGAACCCACTTCCCAATCTAATAAATCTAATAAAGACTAGAACATAATCCCTATTTCCCTCCTATGAACTAGGGTACCAGGTGGATAGCCCCCTCTTTTTTCATCACATGGAAGGAAGGTTAAAGCGACACTGTCACTGTCTGAGGACTTTGACGAATTCGCAAAGATCTTGACAGAGACATCATTGCTGGTGGTCCGGTGGCCAGGTGAGATTTACATACCTGAACCTGTCCCTCGGGGTGCGGTCATTTTGATCCAGCTAGTCTACTTTGAAACCGATGTCACTGCTGTACTCTCAGGCATGTGCGAGAGTACAGCGTGGAGGTCTATTGAGGATCCAGTGAGACCCTACATAGACTGAGCCACGTCCCTGCAGCCATCACTGGTTAGACTCCGTACTGAGTGTAAGAATGTCAGGCGGAGGAGAAATACAGAGACAAAAAGTTGTCCCTACTTTGTCTCTGTATATCTCTTGACTGAGTTGGAAGTTCAATGAAATTCCAAAATGGTCAAAATTGGTATTTCATAATGATTCGATCTAATTCCAAATTACCATTATTTCAGGGGTAGGGTGACAGTGTCGCTTTCACCATGTTGTTAGCCCGATGGCTGCCATGCTACTCTCTTCTCTATACAATGAGGCAAATAACTGCAGGGTTCCATTAGTTCCTTAAAGAGAAATCATAGGGGTTTCTTCCTATCCCCCATCCTACCTAGGGTTAACACTCTGCCCTCTGTACCTTCTATTATACTTTAACAGCCACTCTCTGTACCCTGTATTATACGGTAACAGCCGCCGCCTCCTGTACCCTGTACTATACAATAACAGCCGCCCTCTGTACCCTGTATTATATGGTAACAGTCGCCCTCTGTACCCTGTATTATACAATAACAGCCGCCCCCTGTACTCTGTTGTAGCGAAATGGACCTTGCTACAGTACCCTTATGTCTGCTCTGGGCTGTCCATGCCGGTTTTCCCCCTCCCTGTTGTCCCCTATGTTTGGGGCTTGCAGTCCATGTGTGAGGCATAGCCCCCTCTTTATGAAAACCCATGCTTTTCCCCTGTTTCGCCTGGCCGTTCGTTCAATTCTGTTCCCCTGAGTTGTTCCCACGGTTCTGGTCGACAATCGAACAAACTACCGAACAACAGGCCACCCAGATGTGGAGTGTGCAGCTCATTAACACCAATAAAACCGTTCACATCTCCACAAACCGCAACTACATGAACATTCCAAGACGGACATCTTGGAACACGAGCAGAGACAGTGGTGTTTGGCCGTCGAGTGTATGGATCTAAAATCGGCCACTTGACAGCGCGAACACCTCTGGGACTTCCACCTTCTGTTCCATTCATGGAAAATTATGTGAACAGAGCAGCGTTCAGGGGAAGCAACCTCCCGAACTAGATATTCATGCAAAAGAGACCAACGGCACAGCCTATTTTCATGAAACCTTTTTGGGCAGGCGCCTCGTGTGCGGTCGGTCTAAACTATACCCCGGTGGCGTTTTGGCTGCGTTTGTGGTATCTGAGCGCTTTTCGGATATCTTGGGCGCTCAGACCCAGGTATCTGGGGATATAGTACTTGAGGTAGTACCTTATGGGGAAATGCATATTTTGGGGTGTTAAAGAGTTTACATGTCCTGGACCTGAAAGGTAATGCTCCTCTCAGGTCCAGTGGGGAATGCCCCTGGAATATGTATCTGGAAACCCCTTGTATGGTGATTCTCATAAAAGGCCTGCTGTGGCTCCATTAAAATCAGTTATACCCCCAGAGCTGAGTGTCGTCCAGATGCTTGGGATGTGGTGGGAGATTCTTGGAGTATTTTCCTGTATTTGGCTGTTTCCTTGAAAAATTCTACTTGTTCCTGAGTGCATCTTGGAGTAATGAGCAGAAAAGAGTCCCTGCTAGGACTAGCTCTCTGCTACATTGGATGGCAGCGTTGGGATCCAGAGCTCACAGAGGATCAAGTACCAGTGGAGTTAGTAGTGCCAAATGGACCGTGCATGGAAACTGACTACTCCAATCTAAAACGGTCCAAGCTAAAGGATCTCCTAAAGGCAAGAGGGATATCAGCAAGGAACAAAAAGAAGGTTACCCTCATTGCCGAAATTATGGCGGAATATCGAACCGTGGGCAGTTCGGCTCACAAACGGAGCGGTTCGGTTTACGAACTGGAACCAACGGCATTTGACAGGGAGCTACAATTTCGGTTGTCCTTTTATGGTGAAAACCCATTGACAGACATCATTGCCCTAACCATGTCGGAAGTACAGGAGTACAGACAAAGAGACCAGCAAACTCCCGAAAGGAAGCAAACAGTGACAATTTTGCCAGAGGGTAAGCCGAAAATACCTTACAGTGTGTTTAAAAAAACTATGTAAAGGCAGAGGAGGATATTGATGCATTCCTCCAAGTTTTTGAAAGACAGTGTGCCCTACATAAAATAGATGTGGAGGAATGGGTTCCCATACTGGCAAGTCGGCTATAAGGGAGAGCAGCAGAGGCTTACCGCACAGTACCGGATGAGGAAATACAGAATTATGGCCGGGTAAAAGAAGTGATACTCGCCCAGTATGCCACTACACCAGAGGCATATCGAAGGCAGTTCAGAGACCTTCAAAAAGACAAGGACTCTCACGCTGAATAGGCCTGCAGACTACATCGAGCTGCCCTTGGGTGGGTACAAGCCCACAAAGCCCGCACCATGGAAGACTTGCTCCAGCTACTGTTACTGGAACAATTTTTCAACGTGCTGGCACTAGACATCGATGAGTGGGTAAAGGACCGCGACCCCACTTCCTTCACTGAAGCAGCAAGGCGGGCGGACGAGTATATGGATGCCCACCGACAGCAGAGACCAGTCCAGTCCAGGCCTTTCTTCAGGCCAGCAGCCACACTTCCCGGGCCATGAGGACCTTCCAGGCCACCCTATAACCCGCCCACTCAACAACCTCGGTTCCAGTCCCAGAACAACATACAGTGCCACATCTGCAGAAAGATGGGGCACATGCGCAGAGATTGGCCCCAGAACCAACACCGGGTTTCATGGATCCACCCGGGGCCACCACCACCCGTCCGAGCAGCAGCCCACTACTACCAAGCGGAGTCTCCAGTCCAGTATGCCGCTCCAACTCCAGTTCTAGAGCAATAGGAAGTTCTGCACAAAGCAGACCCACTACAGGGGGACACCGATAACCACCAATATCACCGACAGATCTTGGCAGGGAGGGAGGTCCAGGGGCTTCAGGATATGGGGGCCACTCTGACATTCGTAAAGAGCCATTTGGTGCCAAGCACTGCCAAGACCTAGAACACAGTGGCCGTAAGGGTAGCTGGGGGAAAAGTGGACCGACTGCCTACTGCCCGGGTACACCTGAATTGGAGTGCACGGGCTGGAATGGTGGAGGTGGGGTTGATGCCGGAGTTACCGGCGGAAGTGCTGTTGGGGTACGACCTGGGGAGGCTCATGTTCACTTTTGAGCCCCAGGCTACACCTGTATTATGCGGTAACAGCCGCCCCCTGTACCCTGTATTATACAATAACATCTGCCCTCTGTACCCTGTATTATAAGGTAACAGCCGCTCTCTGTACCCTGTATTATACGCTGTACCCTGTATTATACGATAACAGCCGCTCACTGTACTCTGTATTATACAATAACAGGCGCCCTCTGTATCCTGTATTATACAGTAACAGCCACCCCCTGTACCGTGTATTACCCAATAACAGCCGCCCCCTGTACCCTATATTATACTGTAATAGCCGCCCTCTGTACCCTGTATTATACGGTAACAGCCGCCCCCTGTACCCTGTATTATACAGTAACAGCCACCCCCTGTGCCCTGTATTATACGGTAACAGCCGCCCTGTATGTATTATACAGTAACAGCCACCCCCTGTACCGTGTATTATACAATAACAGCCGCCCTATGTACACTGTATTTTACAATAACAGCCGCCCCCTGTACCCTGTATTATACAGTAACAGCCGCCCCTTGTACCATACAATAACAGCTGCCCTCTGTATCCTGTATTATACGGTAACAGCCGCCCCCTGTACCCTGTATTATACAGTAATAGCCACCCCCTGTACCGTGTATTATACAATAACAGCCGCCCTATGTACACTGTATTTTACAATAACAGCCGTCCCCTGTACACTGTATTATACAGTAACAGCCGCCCCCTGTATCATACAATAACAGCCGCCCCCTGTACCATACAATAACAGCCGCCCTCTGTATCCTGTATTATACGGTAACAGCCGCTCCCTGTACCATACAATAACAGCCGCCCTCTGTATCCTGTATTATACGGTAACAGCCGCCCCCTGTACCATACAATAACAGCCGCCCTCTGTATCCTGTATTATACAGTAACTGCCGCCCCCTGTATCATACAATAACAGCCGCCCCCTGTACCATACAATAACAGCCGCCCTCTGTATCCTGTATTATACAGTAACAGCCGCCCCCTGTATCATACAATAACAGCCGCCCCCTGTACCATACAATAACAGCCGCCCCCTGTATCCTGTATTATACAATAACAGCCGGCCCTCGGTATCCTGTACTATACAATAACAGCCGCCCTCTGTATCCTGTATTATACAATAACAGCCACCCTCGGTATCCTGTATTATACAATAACAGCCACCCTCTGTATCCTGTATTATACAATAACAGCCGGCCCTCGGTATCCTGTATTATACAATAACAGCCACCCTCGGTATCCTGTATTATACAATAACAGCCACCCTCGGTATCCTGTATTATACGATAACAGCCACTCTCTGTACCCTGTATTATACGGTAAAAGTGCACTCTATATTGTACTCTGTACTCTATATTGTACTCTGTACTCTGTACGCTAGCCAGCCTCCTGCCCCAGGATTATGGGCCATACTAAATACCCTGCAAACTACTCTGTTTGTGTGATTTGGGTACCGAGCAACCGCACGAACCAGAGACCACACGGGAGCTTGTTAAGCCCAATTGACACTGTGTTCCAGGGTAGAACTATGGATTCCGTTTGGTAGTTTGTTCAGTTTTAAACTACCGAACTTGACCGACCATTAGCACTGATTTCATGGAACTGTTTTGGGGATAGGACCATGTGCACGGTCGGTCAAAATTATGACTTCCATGGAAATCCCAAACCCCTGAACCGATCTGGGTGATTTTTGGATATGTTGGTCACCCAGATCAAGGCTATCGGGGGATGTAACGTTTGTGGGGCTTTCATGTGTTTGTTTGTTTTTTTGTTATATTGCCTGTTTCTGTACTGAGAGAATTCAATTATATGTTTGTGTGCTCAGGTAATTATCTCTCAGGCACAGGGGAGAAGTATTGTAATGGTACCAACCCCGCCACCGAACAACAGGCCACCCAGATGTGGAGTGTGCAGCTCATTAACACCAATAAAACCGTTCACATCTCCACAAACCGCAACTACATGAACATTCCAAGACGGACATCTTGGAACACGAGCAGAGACAGTGGTGTTTGGCCGTCGAGTGTATGGATCTAAAATCGGCCACTTGACAGCGCGAACACCTCTGGGACTTCCACCTTCTGTTCCATTCATGGAAAATTATGTGAACAGAGCAGCGTTCAGGGGAAGCAACCTCCCGAACTAGATATTCATGCAAAAGAGACCAACGGCACAGCCTATTTTCATGAAACCTTTTTGGGCAGGCGCCTCGTGTGCGGTCGGTCTAAACTATACCCCGGTGGCGTTTTGGCTGCGTTTGTGGTATCTGAGCGCTTTTCGGATATCTTGGGCGCTCAGACCCAGGTATCTGGGGATATAGTACTTGAGGTAGTACCTTATGGGGAAATGCATATTTTGGGGTGTTAAAGAGTTTACATGTCCTGGACCTGAAAGGTAATGCTCCTCTCAGGTCCAGTGGGGAATGCCCCTGGAATATGTATCTGGAAACCCCTTGTATGGTGATTCTCATAAAAGGCCTGCTGTGGCTCCATTAAAATCAGTTATACCCCCAGAGCTGAGTGTCGTCCAGATGCTTGGGATGTGGTGGGAGATTCTTGGAGTATTTTCCTGTATTTGGCTGTTTCCTTGAAAAATTCTACTTGTTCCTGAGTGCATCTTGGAGTAATGAGCAGAAAAGAGTCCCTGCTAGGACTAGCTCTCTGCTACATTGGATGGCAGCGTTGGGATCCAGAGCTCACAGAGGATCAAGTACCAGTGGAGTTAGTAGTGCCAAATGGACCGTGCATGGAAACTGACTACTCCAATCTAAAACGGTCCAAGCTAAAGGATCTCCTAAAGGCAAGAGGGATATCAGCAAGGAACAAAAAGAAGGTTACCCTCATTGCCGAAATTATGGCGGAATATCGAACCGTGGGCAGTTCGGCTCACAAACGGAGCGGTTCGGTTTACGAACTGGAACCAACGGCATTTGACAGGGAGCTACAATTTCGGTTGTCCTTTTATGGTGAAAACCCATTGACAGACATCATTGCCCTAACCATGTCGGAAGTACAGGAGTACAGACAAAGAGACCAGCAAACTCCCGAAAGGAAGCAAACAGTGACAATTTTGCCAGAGGGTAAGCCGAAAATACCTTACAGTGTGTTTAAAAAAACTATGTAAAGGCAGAGGAGGATATTGATGCATTCCTCCAAGTTTTTGAAAGACAGTGTGCCCTACATAAAATAGATGTGGAGGAATGGGTTCCCATACTGGCAAGTCGGCTATAAGGGAGAGCAGCAGAGGCTTACCGCACAGTACCGGATGAGGAAATACAGAATTATGGCCGGGTAAAAGAAGTGATACTCGCCCAGTATGCCACTACACCAGAGGCATATCGAAGGCAGTTCAGAGACCTTCAAAAAGACAAGGACTCTCACGCTGAATGGGCCTGCAGACTACATCGAGCTGCCCTTGGGTGGGTACAAGCCCACAAAGCCCGCACCATGGAAGACTTGCTCCAGCTACTGTTACTGGAACAATTTTTCAACGTGCTGGCACTAGACATCGATGAGTGGGTAAAGGACCGCGACCCCACTTCCTTCACTGAAGCAGCAAGGCGGGCGGACGAGTATATGGATGCCCACCGACAGCAGAGACCAGTCCAGTCCAGGCCTTTCTTCAGGCCAGCAGCCACACTTCCCGGGCCATGAGGACCTTCCAGGCCACCCTATAACCCGCCCACTCAACAACCTCGGTTCCAGTCCCAGAACAACATACAGTGCCACATCTGCAGAAAGATGGGGCACATGCGCAGAGATTGGCCCCAGAACCAACACCGGGTTTCATGGATCCACCCGGGGCCACCACCACCCGTCCGAGCAGCAGCCCACTACTACCAAGCGGAGTCTCCAGTCCAGTATGCCGCTCCAACTCCAGTTCTAGAGCAATAGGAAGTTCTGCACAAAGCAGACCCACTACAGGGGGACACCGATAACCACCAATATCACCGACAGATCTTGGCAGGGAGGGAGGTCCAGGGGCTTCAGGATATGGGGGCCACTCTGACATTCGTAAAGAGCCATTTGGTGCCAAGCACTGCCAAGACCTAGAACACAGTGGCCGTAAGGGTAGCTGGGGGAAAAGTGGACCGACTGCCTACTGCCCGGGTACACCTGAATTGGAGTGCACGGGCTGGAATGGTGGAGGTGGGGTTGATGCCGGAGTTACCGGCGGAAGTGCTGTTGGGGTACGACCTGGGGAGGCTCATGTTCACTTTTGAGCCCCAGGCTACACCTGTATTATGCGGTAACAGCCGCCCCCTGTACCCTGTATTATACAATAACATCTGCCCTCTGTACCCTGTATTATAAGGTAACAGCCGCTCTCTGTACCCTGTATTATACGCTGTACCCTGTATTATACGATAACAGCCGCTCACTGTACTCTGTATTATACAATAACAGGCGCCCTCTGTATCCTGTATTACACAGTAACAGCCACCCCCTGTACCCTATATTATACTGTAATAGCCGCCCTCTGTACCCTGTATTATACGGTAACAGCCGCCCCCTGTACCCTGTATTATACAGTAACAGCCACCCCCTGTGCCCTGTATTATACGGTAACAGCCACCCCCTGTACCCTGTATTATACAGTAACAGCCACCCCCTGTACCGTGTATTATACAATAACAGCCGCCCTATGTACACTGTATTTTACAATAACAGCCGCCCCCTGTACCCTGTATTATACAGTAACAGCCGCCCCTTGTACCATACAATAACAGCTGCCCTCTGTATCCTGTATTATACGGTAACAGCCGCCCCCTGTACCCTGTATTATACAGTAATAGCCACCCCCTGTACCGTGTATTATACAATAACAGCCGCCCTATGTACACTGTATTTTACAATAACAGCCGTCCCCTGTACACTGTATTATACAGTAACAGCCGCCCCCTGTATCATACAATAACAGCCGCCCCCTGTACCATACAATAACAGCCGCCCTCTGTATCCTGTATTATACGGTAACAGCCGCTCCCTGTACCATACAATAACAGCCGCCCTCTGTATCCTGTATTATACGGTAACAGCCGCCCCCTGTACCATACAATAACAGCCGCCCTCTGTATCCTGTATTATACAGTAACTGCCGCCCCCTGTATCATACAATAACAGCCGCCCCCTGTACCATACAATAACAGCCGCCCTCTGTATCCTGTATTATACAGTAACAGCCGCCCCCTGTATCATACAATAACAGCCGCCCCCTGTACCATACAATAACAGCCGCCCCCTGTATCCTGTATTATACAATAACAGCCGGCCCTCGGTATCCTGTACTATACAATAACAGCCGCCCTCTGTATCCTGTATTATACAATAACAGCCACCCTCGGTATCCTGTATTATACAATAACAGCCACCCTCTGTATCCTGTATTATACAATAACAGCCGGCCCTCGGTATCCTGTATTATACAATAACAGCCACCCTCGGTATCCTGTATTATACAATAACAGCCACCCTCGGTATCCTGTATTATACGGTAACAGCCACTCTCTGTACCCTGTATTATACGGTAAAAGTGCACTCTATATTGTACTCTGTACTCTATATTGTACTCTGTACTCTGTACGCTAGCCAGCCTCCTGCCCCAGGATTATGGGCCATACTAAATACCCTGCAAACTACTCTGTTTGTGTGATTTGGGTACCGAGCAACCGCACGAACCAGAGACCACACGGGAGCTTGTTAAGCCCAATTGACACTGTGTTCCAGGGTAGAACTATGGATTCCGTTTGGTAGTTTGTTCAGTTTTAAACTACCGAACTTGACCGACCATTAGCACTGATTTCATGGAACTGTTTTGGGGATAGGACCATGTGCACGGTCGGTCAAAATTATGACTTCCATGGAAATCCCAAACCCCTGAACCGATCTGGGTGATTTTTGGATATGTTGGTCACCCAGATCAAGGCTATCGGGGGATGTAACGTTTGTGGGGCTTTCATGTGTTTGTTTGTTTTTTTGTTATATTGCCTGTTTCTGTACTGAGAGAATTCAATTATATGTTTGTGTGCTCAGGTAATTATCTCTCAGGCACAGGGGAGAAGTATTGTAATGGTACCAACCCCGCCACTGGGCATTGGAGGAACCTGGTTGCCCCTTTAGACTATGGCCCCATGTTGAAATGCTTGATTTTCCCTTGCGGAGACACGATAGCCGGGTCATTCGGTGCTGGCCCTGTTTGAGCAGTGATACCCCAGATAGCTATGCCATTGCGCCCATTTGTATAACAAAAGACTATGTGACTTTGGCTCCATGGCAATTGAACTGTATGTATGTGATCTGAGCGCCATTCAGTAATAATGTGCGCTCAGATCTAAGCTGTCTGGGGATATGTTGAATGTACCTGTTTTATGCAATAGCTGCACAGTTATATATATTTATGTATTTTATTGTCTTTTGCTACCATGTGTCTAATGGAGTTTTGCCTCTGTCCTTGGAGATAATTGGATTACTTCCCAATTATTTCCAGGATAGAAGACTCTGTGGAACCGGTTTTGGGCAGAAAATCCATGCTTTATTTGGTCACAAAGGACTTTGATCTAACTTTTGACCCACTGGACCAATTTGTATGATTTTGACGTAAGTTTGTAATTGGAGTATGCTGATTCTGAAAATGTAAGTGAATTTCACATTTTATGTGAATGTGATTTATACTTTTAAAGTTATGAATTTTGTTTAAAACTGTATTTTCCTGCCTGTTATAATTGCATTAACCCATTGTATAAGGTGTGACGAGAGCAACCTCGCCACATTGCATTGGAGAAGCCTGGTTGCTCACCTGTTGCCTTTTGACTATGGCCCCATGTTAAAAGACTTTGTTTCCCCTGCAGAAAATACTTATTTGTGCTTTTCTGCCCGTGTTCGGTAGATTCAATCTACCGAACAACCACACGAATGACTGGACTACCTGGGAGCTGGAGTGTGTCGGCAATTAGCCTCCCAGAAGCTGCGGTTAACCGCAGCTTAATTGACAATTACTGGGTGGTCGCGGTTACACCTAGCCGCCACACGATGGCGGTGTTATGGAAGCTCCCTGGGTAGCCAGCACTTGTTCTACCCAGCGGCAGGACACCAAAAGCGGACACTTTTGTCTTCCAAGTCTGCAAACCCGTTCGGGAACCGAACAATGGAGCATTCGGGACTTTTAGTGTTGTAATGTATTCGGTGTGAAAGTACCCAGATAGCCTGCCATGGAGCCTGTTCGTGGAAGTAAAGACTTTGGCTCTATGGCGATTAAACTGTATGCGTGTGGTCTGAGCGCTGTGGCGAAACCAACCTCGCCACTGTATACTGGAGAAGCCTGGTTGCTCACCTGCTGCCTTTGGACTATGGCCCCATGTTAAAAGACATCTTTTTTTCCCTGCAGAAAAGACTTATTCGTGCTTTTCTGCCGGTTGTTCGGTAGATTCAATCTACCGAACAACCGCACGAATGAATAGACCACCTGGGAGCTGGAGTGTGCCGGCAATTAACCTCCCTGAAACTGCGGTTAACCGCAGCTTAATTGCCGAATGCTGGGTGGCCGCCACTCGTATCACGAACACAAGGTCGCGGCCATTTTAAATACGAATGCACAGCGGTGTTCAACGCTTAATTCATGGAACTGAAATCGGACACAGTTTTGCGCGAACACCGCTGAAGCCGCCGACCTCCCTTCTTGTTCGGTGAAAGTGCACGAACGGCCTGGTGTTCGGTAGTTTTGTTTGAGTGTGTTGTGCCCCAGATAGGAATCCCATGGAGCCCATTCGCATGAAACTGACTGTGTAAAGACTTTGGCTCCATGGCGATTAAACTGTATTCGTGTGGTCTGAGCGCCAGTCGCTTATTAATGTGTGCTCAGACCTGAGCTGTCTGTGGATATGTAGAACGTATATGTTTTATGTACTGAATGTAACTGTAGGTAATTTTATGTCTTTTACTGTTTGTTTTCTGCCATGTGGTTAATGGCGTTTTGCCTCTGTCTTTGGAGATAATTGAATTATTCCCAATTATCTCCAGGGCAGAGAGGAGGGATTGTGATTGTGGCAAACCTAGCCACTTGGACTAAACAGGGACAATATGTCTTTAAGGGTTGCCTGTATATTTTGTGTATGTGACTGTTGGTAATCTGCTATACCCTGCATGCTGTATTGCTTGTATTGGCTATCTGCCGAAAACAGATAGTCATTTTCTATTTCGTTTCATGAACGGCCCCTTTGCGAGCCGTTCGTAAACCGAATGAACAATCTTTCAATAGTCCACACACTAAGGGACATGTGGCACTTGTTAACCGATTGCAACAATGTTGCAATCGGTAATTAGAGGCTCTCCTAGGTGGCCGCCGTTAGGCTACCGACCACGCGGCGGTCGGCCATCTTGGATCCTTTGTTCCCCAGCGGTGTTTGGTCGTCGAACGCATGGAACTGAAAACGGCTACTTGACGGCGCGAACACCGCTGGGCTTCCAGAGCGTTCGGGAGTCCCGGGCTGTTCGGTAGTTTGGTTCATCTATGTCAATTGGTATTTTTAACTTGTGTTATGAATAATGTGTTTTTCATACGGCGTTCGGTTGTTTTAGCTGGGATCTGAGCGGTATTCACACGAACGGTGTGCTCAGACCCCAGCTATCTACCAAACGTCCATTCGTTTAAATCTGTCCAGTATTCGAAAAGTTATGTATTTTAATGTGAATTGTCGGTTCTGCTGCACGGAGGGATAATCCACTTAACGGTATATTCCAGTGGGAGTATCCCTCTCGTGCAGCAGTGCCTGATGGGAGAAAGGCTCTGTACATTAAGTTTCCCATGTAGTCCACTCCTGTAATGCCCCTGGGATAGGACTCAGGAAACACCTTGCATGGGGAATTGTATAAATTGTGGAGCCTGTGAATAAAGACCTCAGTTGACTCCCAGCCTATGTGTCGTCTAGTTCTTGGGAAGGAAGGATTACTACAACGCTACCTGGATTATTGTATGCTGTATTGATTCCCCTGGATTATCTTATGTTGTTCCTGTTACCCAGCGGAGATATTGTGGATTATACTGCCTATCCGCTACAGTGATGCATTGTGGGTTGGTTGAAATGTGTAAGTCTGTGATTGGTCCTTTTACCCTTTGTGTCCCAGTCTCCCATTTGGTCCCCTAGGGGAGTGTCCACCAGGTGGGAGACCTGCATAAAAGCCGGGCAGTTAGCCCCAGTAAATCAGTTCCTGCTTAACCCTCAAAGTGAAGTGTCGTCTCATTATTGGGGGAGGATTTACTGTATGCTGTTAGAGACTGATTGCCAGGAGTGTAAGCCGCTTGGGGGCTTTTCCTGTTCGTCTGCTAGCAGCTATTCGTGTGTCTCCAGTTCGGGAGTTTGGAGTGCGACTTGGTATGCAGTTCGGGAGTTTCGAGTATTCCCTTGGTTGCAGTTCGGGAGTTGGTGAATTCGTGGGTTTGCAGTTTGGTGCTTGCAGTAGCTGTCTGTGCAGCTGAAAAAGGGGAATATCGCCTAAACGTTTTTTAACCTCTTGTGGGCAAAACGGTCCGTTACAAGCGCCATTCGCTTAATAATGTGCGCTCAGACCTGAGCTATCTGGTGATATGTAAAATGTATATTTTTATTGTAACGTGTCACATTTTAACAGTAATTTCTATATTAGTATCCCCACGTGCATAATGGCGATTTGCCTTTGTCCTGGGAGATAATTGAATTACTTCTCAATTATCTCCAGGGCAGAGGGGAGGAAGCCAGGATGCATTGTGGGAATATAATGTGACTGTGTGTCCTAGATTGCTGATTGTCTGTCCTTTGTCACAGTCTCCCATTTGGTCCCCTACGGGAGTGTCCACCAGGTGGGAGACCTGCATAAATACTGGGCAGGTAGCCCTCATTAAACCAGACCACTGCTCTGTCTCGTTCTTGGGGGGTTTACTGTATGCTGATAGAGACTGATTGCTAGGAGTGTAAGCCACTTGGGTGCTTTTCCTATTCGTCTGCTATCAGCTATTCGTATGGTTCCAGTTCGGGAGTTTGGAGTGCTATTTTGTATCCAGTTCGGGAGTTGAGACCATTCAGGAGTTTGGTGTTCTGCAGTAGCTGTGCCTGCATCTCTGGAAGGGGAAGATCTTCTAAACAGTGGTTTAACCCTTTTATGCCTGGGGATGCCGTTACATAAGGTAATTGTATCACAGGCAGAGGGGAGGATTTTGTGTGGGAGTGTCTGAGTGTATTGTGTGTGTTTATTGGTTGTTTTACAAAACCCTGTGGGTGGTTCTAATATGTAAGTATGTGTATATAAGAACAATAAACCCACAGCTCTGGCTGATTCTGCTTGAACCTCAAAACTAAGTGTCGTCTCGTTATTGGGGGAATTGGATTGTATGCTGTTTCAGACCGATTGCCAGGAGTGTAAACTGTTCGTATGGTTTTTCCTATTCGGCTGTTTACAGCATTCATATGTTTGAGAGCATTCGTATGCTTCTCCGGTTCGGTGGATTGGTGTCTACACTAGCTGTCTGTATATCTGGAAGGGGAATATTTCCTAAACGGCTGTTAACCCCTTTTATGCCTGGGGGTGCCGTTACAAGTATGTTAGCTGTTTGCTTGTAACTAGTTTGCTCTCTGGTCCAGGGGAGTGTTATGGGCGTGTTTGACTGTGTGGGAGTGTCATGGGCATGTTTCTGTCTAAATTGTATAAAAGCAGGCCATCTGGCCAGATTAATTCATTCCAGTTATACTCCCAGAACTATGTGTCGTCTGGTTACTGGGAGGGGAAAGAGCTAACCACTACTCCAGCTTGTTCCAGTATGGAGGATTCAACGGGGAAAGTCCTTGTAAGGACTAGAGCTCACAGGAGTGTCGTCCAGTGCCTGGGGTGGCTAGAGTGAGTTCTCCATTCGGCTTCAGGTGGGTGCAGGTCCAGGACCTCAGTCAAGCCACAGCGACTGTGGGCAGAAGTGCTGTGGTTTTTCCCCTGTTCCAGCTAGGAAGCGGTCCTTGACAGAGGTACCCAGCCAGGGTAGAGGGAGCTTTGCTACAGCGGCTCTCTGTACCCTGTATTATACGGTAACAGCTGCCCCCTGTACCCTGTATTACACTGTAACAGCCGGCCCTCTGTACCCTGTATTACACGGTAACAGCCACTCTCTATACCCTGTATTATAAAATACCAGCCGCCCGCTGTACCCTGTGTTATACAGTGTAAGGAAACCAAGTATATTTAAACCTCATTCAGTAGTTTCCTCCCGAACCGCCAGAGCCTTAGTGATTATAGCCCTCCATTCGGTAGTTAGGGTAGACGAATCCTATAGCAATTCCAATAGTCTCACCAGATAATTCCCTCAGTGAAACACACGAATCCCCAAACATCAGCCGAAGTCAAGAAGAAGGGTACAAAATGAACTGTCCTTTAATGGGTGTGTAACGGATCGCCTGGCACCCTGACTGGGTACCTCCGTTGAAGGATGCTCCTAGCACTTCCTGAGGACTCCAAGCACTGCAGCAGACACCAAAACCACCGAACCAGAGAAACAAATAAATTCTCCCAAGCATATGAATGCTGTAGACAGTTGAATAGGAACCATACAAATAGGTTTACTCTCCTAGCAGTCAAACTGGAACAGCATACAATAAATCCTTCCCCCAATAATGAGACGACACTTCACTTTGAGGGTTAAAACAGGAACTCTCTGTAATGGCCACACACTGGCTTTTATGCAAGTCCCCATGCAAGGGGACATCCCACAGGGTGGGACACAGTACAACCAATCGTTACAGGGGAACCATAAAACACACCCACATTTACATCACAATCCCTCCTCTCTGTCCTGGAGATAAGTGTGAAGTAATCCAATTATCTCCCAGGACAGAGGCAAGACTCCATTAACCACATGGCAGTAACAATACAATAAAAGACATAAAATTACATACAAGTACATTTATTCCATAAAACATAGACATTCTACATATCCCCAGATAGCTTAGATCTGAGTGCACATTACTACCGAATGGCGCACAGATCACATAAATACAGTTCAATCGCCATGGAGCCAAAGTCTTTCATACAGTCTTTCAGTATACGGCTGGGCCCCATGGCATAGCTATCTGGGGTAGCATGGCTTTAACAGTCTACAGAAAGGCATGAATACGCTTTGCAGGGAAAATAAAAGGTTTTAACTGCCGGGCCATAGTCTAAAGGGAGCAAGCGAGCAACCAGGCTCCTCCAGTGGACAGTGGCGAGGCTGGTTTCGCCACAGGGTGCACACGGCTTTTATGCACTCAGGGAGGGACAAACAATAACCAATCACAACCAGTAAAATGTTAACACACACCTACAATTCCCTCCCCTAGCCCAGGAGATAATTTAGTCTGATAAAATAGTAACTTAATTATCTCCGGGCTGAAAAATCACTTTTTCCCAACTTTCAGTACACCCCTTTATTCTGGGGGTATCCCCATAAATTATGTGTCCCTGATAGCCCTGATCTGGGTGACCAACATATTCGAATTTCACCCAGATCGGTTCAGGGGTTCGCAAATTTTATGGAAGTCTTGTGTGACCGGCTCACCCTGGGCTGCATGCCCAAAACAGTTCCACAAATTTGGTGGGTTTTGCCAGTCACTTTCGAAAAACATAAAAATGAATAAAAGTACAAAATGGATCCCTCTGGCTCCTACCAGCGTTCGTGCCCCTCTGTCGAATGCACCAAAGTACCGAATAGCGCTCTTCTAGCTATTCGGCAAATAGAGTTCCAGCGTTCGTCTGTTTGGGACCGGTGTTCGGGAAGTCGAGTGTCCGTAAAACAGTTCCATGCACTCGACGACCAGGTCCCGCTGCCTTTGTTCGCATGAACAAAGATGGCCGCGGTTTTCTCTGCCACGTGGCGTTCAACTAATGAAAGTTGGCTGCACAGACAGAGGTAGCAATTTCACCTAAACCTTTGATGTTTAATGAGCCAGAGGGTGGTCCCGGTTCGGTAGTTTCATCTACCGAATGCAATAGGCAGCAAATAGAAGATAAAAGGGAATGCAAACTGTAAATCACATAGGGAATACTGTATTTCTTCACATACAGTAACAGCCGTTCTCTGTATTATACAAGAACAGCCGCCCCTGTACCCTGTATTATACAGTAAGACGCTCCCTGTACCCTGTATTATACAGTAACAGCCGTTCTCTGTACCCTGTATTATACGGTAACAGCCGCCTTCTGTACCCTGTGTTATACGGTAACAGCCGCCCCCTGAACCCTGTATTATACGGTAACAGCCTCCCCCTGTACCCTCTATTATACGGTAACAGCCTCCCCCTGTCCCCTGTATTATACGGTAACAGCCGCCCCTGTACCCTGTATTATACGGTAATAGCTGCCCCCTGTATTATACGGTAACAGACGCCCTCTGCACCCTGTAATATACGGTAACGGCCTCTCTCTGTACCCTGTATTATATGGTAACAGCCACTCTCTGTATCTGATATTATATCCATATATCCGGGCCACTGCTGACTTGCATAGTGAGCCTAGGAGAGTACAACTTTCCCCTATGGCAGGTCTTCTCGCAGCTGTAAGTGTTGGTGTGAATTGCCATAGCACAATCCTGGGACCCGTGAGGAAGGGAAAGGACCTCCCAGAGGTGGAAGCTGGATTTTCCTGGGCCCCCTATTTACTATGCAAGCCAGGAGCTTAACCAGTGTCAAAATCCCACCAGGGAATGTATTGTGATCACTACCTGGCCACAGGTAAGAGGCAGGAGAGGAGAACAAACATAAAAATACAAAAGCTCACTGCCCACAAAATACAGTCCCTATCCTACTGCACATATCTACACACACTTTATCCAATATACACACTTCATCCAGCTACACACTGTGACGGACCGCCTGGCACCTGACTGGGTGCTTTCACCTATCACTGCTTCCTAGTACCTCCGAGTACTTCCAAGCACTCCACCAGACACCATGAGCACCGTAGTCCCCACTTCCAGCATTACAGCTTGGCTGGGGTCTCGCCCTCCTCCACCCACCCTGGATTCAAGACCAAGATCCAGTGTCCAGAGGGAAGACCTCTCCTACTCCAGAGAGTGTTCCAGGCTGCTCTTTCAAGAGCAAGTGCTTATAACCCAGAGGAGTATAGTGATATAGCAATCCCCAGGAGCTCCCCCCTGGACCTGAGAGTAGAGCACAGTAAAAACATACACATGATAACATTGGCTCTCAGGTCCAGGACACTCCAACATAAAATAAGATAATCCCTCCTCTGTGCCTGGGAAATAATTGAGTCAAAGACTGTACAAAACTCAATTATCTCCAGGCACAAAAACCACACATTTCCCAAACACCCCAAAAGTACCTTAAAAATACATAAAACCGCCTAAAAGTTACATCCTCTGATAGCCCCGATTTGGGTGACCGCACGCATGGTCCTATGCCCAAAATAGTTCCATAGAATCGTGGCTAAATGCTGCTGGGGACCGACCAGGAACCGCAAAGTCTTTATGCCGAAAATAGTTCCAGGGTATTCATCCCACTGAAGGCTATTAGCGGTTTTGGTCCATGCGAACGGCCGCCAGGGAGCTAGCGTTCAGATCTATGCGCATGAATGGAAAGTGCCGAACCAGGGGGAATAAAATATGGGTGTTTAGAGTCGCTGACCTGGCCCATAGTCGGTGGGCAAGAGGTTGGCTAGCAGGCCCCTCCAAGAACTCGTACCAAAATTCAGTTTGTCACACACACACACTGCATCCACTAAACACACACTGCATCCACTAGACACACACTGCATCCACGATACACACACACTGCATCCACTATACACACTGTAGCGGAGAGCTGGTCTTTCACAGGTTAAATCCACTAAAGATCCCAGTGAGGCTCAGGAACAATTAGTAAAATACCATAGAATAATAATCACAGCAAGCAAGGTAATCCACGAATATCCCCATACAGATCCCAATGACTGGATAACACACAGCATCAGGAGCAGTACTGAACTTTTAATCACACAACCGTCTTTTAAAGCTTTATCCCATGCAAGGGAGGGATTCACAGTAATTATACAGTACACCAATCATACACGAGTTGCCACCCACACATCCCCTCCCCTTAGTATGACTCATAATCCCATTATGCAGGACACAGTTCCCCTGGTTTTCTGGATGTGCCCCTAAACACATCCCTTGGTAGCCCTGATCTGGGTGAGTCACCCAGATCGGACCAGGGGTTCGGGAAATTCCTGGAGGTAGTAAAAGACCGACCGCGCTGTAGGTAACAGCGAACTGAGTTCCATACGTTTTTGCCCTGCGGTCGGTCACAGAAAAAGGGAATAAAATGCACGAACGGCTTGGGTTATGGAGACTGGGGAGGATTCGGATAAACCCCCTTGTTCGTGGGGTTCTTACTACCGAACGGCGTTTCTACACGAATTAAGGGCAGTGTGGAGGTCTCAGTGGTTTTTGCCTAGCCGAGTGTCCGATATGGCAAAAATTAACCGAAAGCATATGAACACACGTCATTTTGAGGACAGCCCAATGCCATCCGCTACACACACACTGCATCCACAATACATACACTGCATATGCTATACACACACACTGCATCCACTATACATAGACACTGCATCCACTATACATACACAGCATTCACTATACACACACACTGCAATCACTATACATAGACACTGCATTCACTATACATACACAGCATTCACTATACACACACACACTATACATACACACCACTCACTATATGCACACACTATACACACTCACTGCACACACTATACACACACACTGCACTCACTATACAAACACACTGCACTCACTATACAAACACAGCATTCACAATACACACACTGCACACACTATACACACTCACTGCACACACTGCAATCACTATACATACACACTGCATTCACTATACGCACACGCTATATACACACTGCACACACTATACACACACTCACTGCACACACACTATACACACCACACAGTATACACACTCACTGCACACACTATACAAACTCACTGCACACACTATATATACACTCACTGCACACACACACTATACACACTCACTGCACACACTATACACACTCACTGCACACACTATACACTGCACACACACTACACACTATACACACTCACTGCACACACTATACACACTATACACTGCACACAATCTGCACACACTATACACACACTGCAATCACTATACATACACACTGCATTCACTATACGCACACGCTATATACACACTGCATCCACTATACACTCACTGCACACACTATACACTGCACACACACTATACACACCACACACTATACAAACTCACTGCACACACTATACACACTCACTATACACTACACACACTACACACACACTATACACACTCACTGCACACACTATACACTGCACACTCACTGCACACACTATACACTACACACACTATACACACTCACTGCACACACTATACACTGCACACACACTATACACACTATACACACTCACTGCACACACTATACACTGCACACACACTATACACACTCACTGCACACACTATACACACTCAGTGGACACACTATACACTGCACACACACTATACACACTCACTGCACACACGATACACACTATACAGACTCACTGCACACACTATACACTGCACACACACTATACACACTCACTGCACACACTATACACACTCACTGCACACACTATACACACTATACACTGCACACACACTATACACACTCACTGCACACACTATACACTGCACCCACTATACACACTCACTGCACACACTATACACATTCACTGCACACACTATACACACTCACTGCACAC
>OW240919.1:10247191-10381474 GCA_933207985.1 Pelobates cultripes
CAGTATTAATGGGGAGTCACACACACACACAGTATTAATGGGGAGTCACACGCACACTGTATTAATGGGGAGTCACACGCACATTGTATTAATGGGGAGTCGCATACAGTATTAATGTTGAGCAACGGAGTATTAATGGAGAGTCACAGGGAGTTTGACTGGGGAGTCACACAGGGAGTTTTACTGGGGAGTCACACAGGGAGTTTTACTGGGGAGTCACACAGGGAGTTTTACTGGGGAGTAACACAGGGAGTTTTACCGGGGAGTAACACGGGGGGTGTTAATGGGCAGTAACACGGGGGGTGTTAATGGGGAGTAGCACGGGGGTGTTAATGGAGAGTAGCACGTGGGTTGTTAATGGGGAGTAACACGGGGGGGCGTTAATGGGGAGGCAACACCTGGGGTGTTAATGGGAGCAACATCGGGTGTTAATGGGGAGCAACATCGGGGTGTTGAATGTGGGGAGTAACACGGGGGTGTTAATGGGAGGCAACATCGGCAGCACGGGGAGTAACACGGGGTGTTAATGGAGCAACAGGGGGCAGACAGGGGAGCAAACACGGGGTGTTAATGGAGCAACACGGGGTGTTAATGGGGAGCAACACGGGGTGTTAATGGGAGTAACACGGGTGTTAATGGGGGAGTAACATCGGGGTGTTAATGGGGAGCAACATGGGAATGGGGAGTGCAAACACGGGGTGTTAATGGGGAGTAACAGGGTGTTAATGGGAGCAACACCTGGGGTGTTAATGGGAGTAACACGGTGTTAATGGGGAGCAACATCGGAAGCATTTGGGGAGCAAAACACCTGGGGTGTTAATGGGGAGCAACACGGGTGTTAATGGGGAGTAACACGGGGGGTGTTAATGGGGAGTAACACGGGGGTGTTAATGGGGAGTAACACGGGGGGTGTTAATGGGGAGTAACACGGGGGGTGTTAATGGGGAGTAACACGGGGGTGTTAATGGGGAGTAACACGGGGGGTGTTAATGGGGAGTAGCACGGGGGGTGTTAATGGGGAGTAACACGGGGGGGTGTTAATGGGGAGTCATATACATACAGTTTTAATGGGGAGTCATATACATTATCTTTGTGTCTGGTACACTGTGTCTCTGTGTCTGTTGCGCTGTATCCCTGTGCCAGTTATAGTTTGTTAGCTCTAGAAGTTTTCTCCTGTTATGTTTATTAATTACTCTTTATCCCAGACTTTCTTTATATTTCCAATTGTGTATGCCGACGTATCCAATACCTGTAGAAAATGCCTCTCATCACATACCTTTATCATGTGTCATCCCCTGTAATATATGTGTCACAGACTACTGACCAGTTTAACTGGTGGAATGGGTGGCTTTGAGCTGTTTTGGTCCACTGTAGTTATTTGGACATCGTATGCACTATAACCATTTTGGAAGAAGAAAAGGGTTGCGCCAGATAAAACTAAAAAATAAAAAGTAACAACAAATAAAGTTAGTCCAATATAAAAGAGAAAATCCGATAGAGATAAAATGAGTCTTAGCTGAGTAGGTCTTCCTTAAATACAGTAGTTTATAGAATGGTGAATTTGGAACAGTGTCCTCGCTATCCTTCCTCAAATGGATACAATGATATGTAAAAAAAACAAAAAAAAACAAAACAGATGACCAGGATAGTGTAGTATGTTCACTAAGGTATAGCAGATAATATAAAAAGAATAATATAGCACTCACATTTGATAGAGCTATAGCTAGCTCTAGTGTGGAAAGCGTACAGCGGTTTAGATCCCCGCTTGTAGGATATGGTGCAGTTTTCTTTTCTTCAAAGGTAAGTGCCACTCAAAGAGAATAAAAAGACACAACCAATAGTGCTCTCTGTATAAAATAAATGGAGATAAAAATAATAAAATGGTACTCACAAGGGAGGAGCAGGCTATCTGCTCCTTGATATTGGCGTAGGTGGAATAATCCCCACCAATGATTGCTTGGAGTCTAGAAGTCGAAGGTGCCAGGTAAGAGTAGAAAATATAAAATATCTAAAGATGATTGGTACAACCAAAGAAGTGACCAAAAATTCTTTAATAATTAGAATACACAAAATAAATATCCAAAAACGCGTTTCGCCTTCAATGGCTTTATCAATATGGAATTAAAAAAAAGGTTACTTTCGCCACACGGAGATTACATGCCTACTTCTAGCCGTACCTATTAATACCTGCAGTGTTTGCTGGGATAAGCTGAAAGAGGTCAGTTGACATCCTCAGTCAATCACAGCCACCCATTCTTCCTCATTAGCCTAAGCAGCATAGAGGAGATGGGATGATGGTGCTCGCTCTCTCGTTTTAGCATTAAATACACATTACTGAATGGAAGGATGGCGCTAGGGAACTACAGACACTATAACCACTTCAATTAGATTAAGCAGTTATAGTGCCTACACTGAGTTTTGCTGTGATAGTTTAGGACAAGGTGCTGAAATGAGGATTTGTACGGTATTGGAATGTGCGGCCTTTGGTCACTCAGAGATTAACGATGCAGATAGTAAGAGAGAGAGAAAATTAAACTATTTGTTTAGCATAGTGGTTGTAACAGGAAGGTCTTCTGAGCGTGTCGTCACTACCATTGAAGTCCATCTCATATGTCTATCTTTATTTGTGTGGCCGTAACTTAAAGGGACACTATAGTCACCAGAACTACAGTTTATTGTATTTGTTCTGGTGAGTATAATCAGTCCCTTCAGGCTATTTGCACTAAACACTGTCTTTTTAGAGAAAATGCAGTGTTTACATTACAGGCTATGGACACCTCCACTGACCACTCCTCAGATGGCTGCTAGAGGTGCTTCTTGTGGCAGTGCTGCACATTGTGACTGACATTGTGTCTCCACCCTCTACATGCAGACACTGAACTTCCCTCATAGAGATACATTAATTCAATTCATATCTATGAGGAGATGCTGTTTGGCTTGTGCTGGCTCTGCACCTGATCTGCCTGATTGACAAGCTCAGCCAGTGCAATGCTTTTCAATGGGAATATAAGTAGGATTTTACTATATTTAGGAGTGTTTGTGTTCCTGACCCTATAGCGTTCATTTAAATCAGGGGTTCTCAACCCAGTCCTCGGGACCCCCTATCAGTCCAGGATTTGGGGATTACCTGGGTGTGTCTAAGGTGTTTAGAAAAAGGGAAAGAAAAACACCTTAGACTCTAAGGTGTTTTTTTTTCTTTTTCTAAACACCTTAGACACACCCAGGTAATCCCTAAACCCTGGACTGGTAGGGGGTCTTGAGGACTAACGTTGAGAACCCCTGCTTTAAATGATGTGTTGCTGGAGGCTAGTGCTTGTTGTGAATAAGGTATTTGGGGTATTCTTTCCCAAGGGTTGGAGAAACCCTTTAATGACGGTGGCCTGGGATGTCAGCAACACTCAGAGGAATTGGTGATATTTGCCTGTGGGTTAGAAGATAAGACGTTATACTGAAGAACCATGGTGTGGCCTCAGGATCATATGGAGAAGGAACAGGCGATGTCACAGGACGAGTCTGGATCTCCATTTGGGAAACAATCTACCCTGTTCCCGTTACAGTGGATATTCGCTGTCACTGTCAATAGTTCTCCTTTCACCTTACAATCAGACATAAACCCTGACATGTAGAAGTTTGGAAATTGTTTAGAAATCATACGAAGCATTGTATTTTAGATTATTATTTATTTATTTATAAAATATTTTACCAGGAAAGATACATTGAGATTTCTCTCGTTTTCAAGTATGTCCTGGGTCCACAAATCATTGCATTGTTACATTAGGTACAACAAAATACAAAAACAATATTAATACACAATATATACAAAATTTAACATAGAACAGGCAGGAAATATATAATCAACCATGACACGTGCATTCTGTTTTGAGGTATGTAGAGAGGGATCTCTTAAATGACTTTAGGCTTAGGGAAGATTTTAAATTGTGCGGGAGGTCGTTCCACAATTGCGGCGCTCTGTAGGAGAAGGAGGATCGGGCCGCTTTCTTTTTGTATTGAGGTAGACTAAGTAAAGTGCTTGTACTGGATCGGAGCTTATAGAAAGTGGGAACAGCTAAGGAAAGCATTTTGTTCAGGTAGGGTGGGAGTTTCCCAGAGAAGCTCTTAAAAACAAGGCTGGAAAGATGAAGGGTGCGTCTGGATTCCAGCGACAGCCAGTTTAGTTCCTTTAGCATGTCACAATGATGGGTCCTGTAATTACATTGTAGCACAAATCGGCTATTCCATGGCTGTTTCTGGATAGATGATTATGATTATATTGGACTTGCTTGCTGTGTTAGCATACCACCGATATTAGCTATATATATTTCAGTAGCCGAGAAGCTTTGAACAAGAGGTTTTTTTCTTCTGAAATGCCAAATAACTCATTTTGTTAGCGCTCACGTTTACAGCGGCAGTGACCAACCCTTGTGATTTATTTTTTAAAGGAACAGTGTAGGTACTATAACCATTTCTTCTAATTAAATTGTTATAGTGCCTCGAATCTTCTGGCCATGTTCTATTTTTTTGTAAAATAAGGACCACCGCAGCCCAGCCCTCACTGAAGGTGTGGCTAAGGCACAAATTACACTCTTCATTGTAGTCATACCAGCAGTGGGCACCATGATAGGCTGAATGCAGTCAGGTGACACTTTGCTGCTCAGGCTAATTCTTCCTCATTATCCCAAGCAGCACAGAATGGATGGGCGGCTGGGAACTCTCCTTTACCTTAATGGTTTAACACTGAGTGGAAAGACGGCACATGAGGATTCAAGACACTATAACCACTTTAATGAGATGAAGCAGTTGCAGTGTCCCCTTGAATCAACTACCTGTGCTTAGATTACATCAAGTTAGACTAATGTATGTCAAAGTAGCTGAAATGAACAAAATATAAATCTCCATTTCCATATTATATAATTATATTCCCTAGATTAAGCAGTTGAATCTTTATTTACTGGTTACTGACTAAACCCTTTGAACTTGTAATTCATTTTTATCGTCATGCCACTGAAAATATTAAATCCATTGGCACTGTACTTTGTTAGAGACAGCTTTAATCGTTATAGAAAGTGCACTACTGGCCTTTTGTGGGTTGTTTATGAGTATTATGTGACTGTCATTTTCTGCTGGGTAGGTTAAAGTTGTTAAGGGGTTACTAAAGCCCACTGTATTGGCTATGGTGCTAGCAACACCCAGGACTCATTTTCCATTTACCCTCTTACCTGGCACTTATTGATTGGCCGAGAGCGTCAGCTTACTAAATTGACATTAGCCAACTGGGAACTCTTGTACCGGGCTGGAGAATGACTCCCCAATTAGGTTGAGTTACACCTCTGGCAGCAAATGGGGTAAACTCTGTAGTGTTTCATAGTGAAACACTGCAAAAACAGACTTCAGGCACCATCACCACTTTTAAATCACTGAAATTGTCATGGTGTGGGTGTAACACTTGATACTTTACATATGATAAATATCTATCATGCGTTTTGTGATTACAAATTTCTTTTTAAGTGACACTTGTTATTCAGAGATGGCATTTTTACTGTGAATTAATTTTGATCTTTACATCGATGGGAGTTTGGCAGTAATCACAGCAGTTGTATCGTATTTGGAGGGAGGACAATAATGCTAGTCCTCCCAATAATCACTAACTGTGCCCAAAATTGCAGAGCTAGGGTGACGAATGGCATAGAACAGTCTATTCTTAGACTGCAGTGTGATCGTATACTCACACTGGACTACTTGCCTATTAGATATTACATATACCAGGTTTACCGAGGTTATCCATAGCGGATTAAAATGACCTGTGTGGACCTTTCATTTCCATTTTAAAGGATTCATTTGATTTTCAGTTTCCCTGGTTTGAAAAATGACTACCGGAGCAGATGTACGGGATATTTTGGAGCTGGGTGGTGGAGAATCGGAGAGCACCGGAATAATCAGCAAAAAGGACATTATCAATGCAGACAAGGTGACTATTAAAGAGCATGTGGTTATTTCCTGCATCCCGCAATACTTTGTTTTTAAATGTGCAAACCTGCTTATAAAATTAATATAATGATGGATTCCCTTTTTGTGCCTCAATACAGAAACGATCCAAGAAATCGTCAGAAACTCTGACTTTTAAAAGGCCTGAGGGGATGCACCGGGAGGTGTACGCTCTGCTTTATTCAGACAAAAAGTAAGTGGCAGGTTCACTTTAAGTGCTAACATTTCCTTATAAGGACACTCTAATGCAGGGCTTGACAAATTTGCTTGGAATCTAGGAGCTAGGGTTTTTTTTTATAATTCTTTATTTTTTTCAATTGTACTATGCAGTCATATGGCTTGCGCAGAAGCCGCATTGTGAATACAAAGAAAGAACAAATGTTGCCAATAGGAGGTACATGCGGTATTCATTCCATTTCACGTACATCATTTGCATTCGGGATCTGGCTGCCATTGGTTTTACCAGAATTGTACATAGACAAACATAAATAAAAAGAACAACCCAACGGTAATGTAAGAACTTGGATAGAGTATCGTTTCTTTGTGTTTCAGTTGCCATCTGGTTTTGATGGGTTCAATGTGTTGAACTTATAGGCCGGAGCACCGGTGGGGGAGCTAGGTTTTTTAATGTCAAAAATACAATTCTTAAAGGGACACAATAGTCACCAGAACCACTACAGCTTAAGGTAGTTGTTCTGGAGTTATATCCTGTCTTTTTACGCTTTTCAATGTAAACACTGTTTTTTTAGACAAAAGGCAATGTTTACATTGCTGGCTAGTAACACCTCTAGTGGCATACAGGCAGACAGCCTCTAGAGGTGTTTCTTGGGTCAGTGCTGCACAATGTGCAACACCTACATTCACTGTCTCCATGGAGACACTTAATGCCCTCAATAGGGGTGTATTGATTCAATGCATCTCTATTAGGAGATGTTGATTGGCACAGTGTGGCATTTTTTCACGCATGCACAATAGTCGCCCAATGCTTTCTTATAAGGTGGAAGCATTGGATGGGCTGAGATTTTCAAAATTGATGAACTCGGCCATGGAGTTGGGGCCAGCTGCAGCGAGACCAGCGTGGCGTGTGGAAAAAGATGAGTAAAAACACATTTCCCATGTGATTGGAGGAGGGACAGACACCCACACACAGTTTTACATACATTAACAAATTTATAATTTGTTTTATTTAAACTTCCAGTGGGGCTGCGCTGATCATCTTCCTGCTCAGCCCTTGTGCATTGTTTAGAATGCTGTGGCCGTAGTGACGTCATATTCCGGTTCCCAGCATCACTGCAGGACATGCAAGGGAGCAGAGCAGGGAGGTGACAGTGGGCCACCTGCCTCGCTCAGCTCTCCATGAGCCGCCTGCAAGCCCGCCTCTGATCTCAGGAAGCCAGTCACCTCGGGAGCTGAATGGGCTCGCATATCCCAGGCGCCAGGAAAAATTTCCTCGTTGCCATGGCGATTTGGCCCCTGGGATTTGTTGAGTCATGCTCTAACGCATGCCCTGGGAATAAGCAGGACACTCGCTTGTAGGACTTTCTCCTGCTCTCCCCTGTCAATCATTCCTCGACATACTAACTACATGCGCAACAAATTCCTCCTGCATTGAGAAGTATGGGAGTATGCTGATGGGCTGAGCTCACTACAAATTTTATTAATCATGAGGACTTTGCAGTGAGCTTCTTTATTTTTCTCTGTGCATATTTTAGTTTATTGCCTTTGCTGACAAAAGCAAGGGAGGTGAATGCATGATACATACAGTAACGGATGTATATAACAGCTACACTTGAACATTGTTTGGAAATGCACACTGACCATTTTATCTGAGACTGAAACCCCGTGGCAGTGATAGTCGTTTGTGAACGATTTTTCTGCCAGCCTTCGGCCAGTCAATCTCTTCCCACCCAAAATCAGCCATTCTGATTCAATGAAAAGCCCACTGATCCTGTAATAAAGGAATTTATTACATTATTGTGTATAGTTTTATTTTACATTTTCTGAATGGGCCATGAACTAATTTACTAGGTAATGCCATGTACTTAACTTGTACCGCTGTCAACAAAAATTTTAAACGCTTACTTAGGCAAATATTTACTGGAAATATAATTTATAAGTTTTTAGAGTGGCAAGGCTGGTCATCGCTTCTCTACTGTCACACAGTGACAAAGAACCAAGGAATACATGATGTCAGCTTAGCCGTATAAACACCATTCCTACAATACTCCTACTATGCTCCTTTCATCTTCTATTATGGACATTGTGTGTTCCTTTTCCAGGGATGGCCCCCCTCTGCTACCAAGCGACACCACTCAAGGTTACCGCACTGTGAAGGCAAAGCTGGGTTGTAAGAAGGTACGGCCGTGGAAATGGATGCCATTCACTAACCCAGCCAGAAAGGATGGAGCCATTTTCTACCACTGGCGACGGGCATCGGAGGAAGGAAAGGATTACCCATTTGCCAGGTTCAACAAGGTCAGTTATGGACATATCTCAGATCCTATTTATAATAGGTCTACAAGTTTACGACACAATTTATTATCCACCATAGAGAGAAACTTTATGAAGTCCTTAACAGTCTCATTTGTACTATGTGCTGGATCAGTAATGGCTGACTGTAGATGGATTTAATGTCACGTAGCATGCTCAGTGCTAAATCGAAACTTGGTTATCTGGAATCACTTCTGCATTCTGATTCACTCAGAACGCAGTACGAATGTCATCGTCCCTGACCATAGTTTACATGAAAACATTTCTGGAACCCTGAACATTTCTTGCCCTTGAATTTTTACACTCTGACCATCTACACATTTATCCCTGAATTAACACACTCACCCTTTTCATACATTTACGCCTGAATCCATACATTGATCCTCTTCATACAGTCATCCTCTCACTAACCTTCTATACGCGCTCGCACACTCGGTGACCGTCTGCACGCACTCGCACACTCGGTGACCGTCTGCACGCGCTCGCACACTCGGTGACCGTCTGCACGCGCTCGCACACTTGGTGACCGTCTGCACGCGCTCGCACACTCGGTGACCGTCTGCACGCGCTCGCACACTCGGTGACCGTCTGCACGCGCTCGCACACTCGGTGACCGTCTGCACGCGCTCGCACACTCGGTGACCGTCTGCACGCGCTCGCACACTCGGTGACCGTCTGCACAAATTCATTAAACCTCTAGTCACATCTACAGACTCATTAACACTACACACATTCACACACACTCTAACACTATACACATTCATTCCTGTATTCATAATCTGATCCTCTACACTTGTTCACACAATTACTGACTCTCAACACACATTAACACACTCACTAACACACTACACATGTTCATAGAGTTTGCCATTACTGTTTTAATCCATAGGTTTAAGCATATGTAAATAAAATATTGATCTGGTTCCAGTTGTGCTTTCTCTTTTACATGTGATCCTCTAGCTGCTAATCTGTTATTTATAAATTGTTCTCCTGCACCAACATTCACTGCAAACTGTCTCACAGATGAGGTGCTTTCCGAAGTTTGCCAAATATTTGAACCTCCCAACTAGCTACACTCCCTTCTTGGAGGGTTGTAATTGCTACCCCCGTCAGAGGATTTAGTGAGACGCATCCACGCATGTGACGAGTATTAGTGCTGCCGTTATTATGCTCCGAGTGAAACCAGCACATCTGCTTAGACTGAATATGGATGTGCTGCAGGCTCTTGGGAGGGTGGGAAAGTGTTTCCGTGAGGGGTATAGTTTTCTGCTTTGTGATAGATTTTTATTATTCTTTCAGTGATTGAGGTGAGTGTTAGGGATCAGACCAGGTCACGGCACCTGTGCAGACCAGCCAGATACCGACAGTATGTTTGAACGTTGCGATTTTCCAATATCCTTTGGTCATTCACCGCTTGATCTTAGATTCTTTCAATGCACGGCTCTTTCTTTGATTTCCTTTGTTTGTGTAATATATACATAAAACCACATTATTTGTGCCCAACTCTGGTGGTTTAAAAAAAAAAAAAAAAACTATTACATTTTGTGAGCTTTGACTTTGCTGTTTATTGAGCGGGTGTGCTTTATCTTGTGTGTTGTATTAATTGGCCCCAGCAGCACCTTTATAATGTATGCATGTTCGGGTGAGTGCAGCATCTTGGAGAGATATATACACTTTTTTCCCCTTTCTATGCATTGTTGCAAAGTGAAAGTTAAAGGGACACTATAGTCACCAGAACAACTACAGCTTATTGAATTTGTTCTGGTGAGTAGAACCATTACCGTCAGGCTTTTTGCTGTAAACACTGTCTTTTCAGAGAAAATGCAGTGTTTACATTACAGCCTAGTGATAACTTCACTGGCCACTCCTTAGATGTCTGTTAGAGATCTCTCCTGGGTCATGGCTGCCTAAAATTCATCCAAACATTCAGTATCTACTCCCTCTGCATGCAGACACTGAACTTTCCTCATAGAGATTCATTGATTCAATTCATCTCTATGAGGAGATGCTGATTGGCCAGGGCTGTGTTAGAATCATGCTGGCTCTGCCCCTGATCTGCCTCTTTGTCAGTCTCAGCCAATCCTATGGGGAAGCATTGTGAATGGATCAGGCCACCACTTCTGATGATGTCAGCAGACAGCTAGTTTTTCTGAGGCAAACAGCATGCTGATCTACAGCTTCAGGCTTGAATACAGTAAGATTTTGCTATATTTATGGAGGCATGAGGGGCCCATGGGGGCTAGATAGTGGTTTCAACACTACAGGAATACGTTTGTGTTTTTGACCCTATAGTGATCCTTTAAGGTAAAGCTTGTGTTTTGTGTCACCTGCTCTTTTCTTCCACAGACTGTGCAGGTTCCAGTGTACTCTGAGCAGGAGTATCAGATGTACTTACATGATGATGGCTGGACTAAGACCGAAACAGACCATCTCTTTGACCTTTGCCGACGATTTGACCTTCGCTTCATTGTCATCCATGACCGATATGACCACCAACAGTTTAAGGTCAGACTTACCTCCATACTCCGATCCTCAAACTGGGTACAAAACACTATAACGGTTATTCAGTCAAGCGAGAATTGCTTGGAATTCAGAGTGAATTTCAAAATCTACACCAAAATAACCGAATTATAAAAATTTGCAAAGTCAGTTTTGTTTTCAGTTTGGCTATTTTGGCCTTAAATTTTAATTCCCATCAATTCTCACTTTAGTGAATATCCCGTAAATCTTATAATGGTTGTATGTAATATTAGAACGTGGGCCGTCTCGCTGACTGACTTCGCTTGAATATTAACTAATTTGTGTGTTTTTGTTATTTCAATTCTTTATTTTTGTAGTGCATAAGTATGATAGACAAGCTTGTGATGCCACACCAGTAGACACGGGCATTTCAAAAGGCATAATACTGTGGCATGTGGTTGAACTGCACATTTTTAAGTAATAAACAGGATACTATAAGCAATGTCATATATTGTGAGGACAAGAGGAATAATTAAGACCTGCTGCTTTAACTGACATTAATGTAATCAATGAGAAAAAGGTAAGGTAACATGCTCAACTATGGTAATGCTGTAGCTTAGTATCCGCTGGGTGAACTATCATGCCCATCCTTGGCCAAAATAAATCTGCAGTAGCAAGAAGAAAAGCTTCTAAGTAGGCTGGCGGTTTTCCTTGCAGGGCTGTGGGTTCTGAGTGTTCCCTTTCTTTACATGTGGGGAGCGGTGCAAGGCTCTCCGACTGCATTGTGGACGCCATCTCTGACAGCAGTGTCTAGCGGCTCTCCGACTGCGGGGATGTTGTGCTGCTGCCATACTCCTGGTGGGTCTCTGCCCAGGTGGAAGTGCGCGTTTGGATGCCGCTATGTCTGGAACCAGCTTGCCCGACTGGAGCCTCTGCAGCTCCCGTTCATGTCGCCTCCAAGTCTCCCGTGCTCTCCGAGCAGCTAGTGCCGCCATTCTCGAGCGCGCCTCCAGTTTTGCCCAGAAGATCTCGAAGACGGTATCCAGTGGACGTGTCTCCCACCCCAGATCAGATAGCAGGCCGCACGGAGCTTCAGGCCCCTCAAACGTTGAGCAGAGCATGTCCCGTTCATTTAGGAGATTGTCAATGCTGTCTCCATAGGTCATAAGGCGATTTCGGCTGCATTTTTCTCG
This sequence comes from Pelobates cultripes, assembly GCA_933207985.1. Lineage (NCBI taxonomy): Eukaryota > Metazoa > Chordata > Amphibia > Anura > Pelobatidae > Pelobates > Pelobates cultripes. The sequence goes on from OW240919.1 coordinate 10,259,317, forward strand.
GTTTATCACGGGATTAATTGAGGAGCTCACTCAGCCCGCTTCCTGCTTGCTTGATGTTCAGACCCCGCCGCCTCCTGCATTATCTTTTTATCAGTGATTGATGAAGGTGCTGAGGAGTGTGCTGGCCAATCATTACCAAGTTTGTCATGTATTCATCACTCGTATATTCACTCCCCCTCTTATGCCTTCTGCAAACCAGTCAGTCTCCCATGATTGATGACCATACAGTTATACCTCATTTGTGTGTTTTGATCTGTTATTTTTGATTTTCCTGTTTTTGTTTTTTTTCCCCCTTTCCTGTCTTGCTTTGCTCTGTTTTTGTTATTTAAATAACCGTTTTGTATTTTATAATTGTATCCATGGTAAATATAACTGTATTTAGGAAACAAATACTGACGGCTACTTTGTAGATTACATACTGCCTCCTAGTGTGAGGATTCCTCCACTCGCAACAAGGAGACCGTATGAGAGCTGAGCAGCCACAGATAATGTATAACACTATAAAAACTTAGTGTCCATTTAACATTCTGAAATTGACCTATGTAATATTGTGTTTTTAAGGTTTAAATAAAAAAACTTTACAAAAATTCTGTTTACTTTAATTTCTACATGACTTTTTCCAGTATAGACTATATATTACAATAGTTATAACTAAATATTTTTTTTTTTTTTTATTCTTTATTTTAGTCGTGCGCACATGAATACAACAGTATGCATTGCCATATCTTTAACAACAAGCGTACCATCACGGACTCTGTTATGACAGTCAATATAGCACATTTTGTGTACATTATATCAAAAAGGATCATGAGCTTTGCAACTTTATGACTGTTACAACCACAAAAACAAAAATGTAGAAACCATATACTATCTTGTCTGGATGACGGGTCAAAGACATTCCCGTCACAACTGAATACGTGTGCACTCGGATGCTATGTGGGACACCAGGGTTAGCTCCACATCCCTGGCCCCGGTACCCTATCCCTCTAGTGTGCACCCCACATGAGTATGGGATGCTACCTCTCCTGATCTAAATGTGCTTTAGGCGGTACCCTACTAAGTCCAGTCCCCCACCCCCCGAGTGGGGGTCAAGGCGACGGACTGCAGACAAGGTGAAGAGACTAGAGTAAAGTAGAGTAGAGTAGAGAGAGGAAAGAAGAAAAAAGATAAGTGATGTAGGAGATGAGTAAGTAAGGAAATAAGTCGGGGTATCGAGGTTCCACGGAGGAGGCAGCGGGGGCGAGAGGGCAGAGCCAAGAACCGGGCCGGACCCCCATGCCTACGTTCCTCCCTAAGCCCCCAGCGGGCTCCCATCCCATGGCTCCCAGACCTTACTGAATTACCTTGTGGAGCCTCTCAGTCTGGCCGTTAAGTCATCCATTAGTCTCACCTCCTTGATACGTGCATGTACACTTGCCATGTGTGGCGCCTCTGTTTGTAACCAGGTGTATGCTATCGCTCTCCTAGCTGCCAAGGTGAGCTTATGGAGTAGTGTCTGCTCCCGTTTCGTCCATCCATCGATGGACCTGTTGAGGAGATAAACCCAAGGGTCTAAGGTCGGGGCTCTAGAGAAAACCTGGATCAGAAGGTCCTTTACGGACCCCCAAAACCCCTGAAGCTTCGGACATTCCCACCACATATGCAGATACGTTCATAACTAAATATTTCAAAGGACAGGTAAAAATGTGGCACAATAATTTATCCCTAAAAAGTGATCAACCCTGCACTCAAATTGTGCATACAAAAAATAAGCTTACTTTATAGTAATACAATTTTTTTTAAAGTGCTTTAACAATGTACTAAATATTGATACATTGCAAATCTAGTCAATTAAAGTGCAGCAACTACAAAGAATTCTGGCAAAAACAATCTTAAATATAAAAACACAAACGAATATGGTGCGCACAAAATATATCTGGAAATATCACCTATATTACTTTTATACAATCTCTGGATAAATGCTTCATACCTAAAAATATAAATTTAAAAACGCATAGTCCAAACTTGGTAGATAATTTAGAAACGTCAATTAAATCTCACTTACAAAAGCAGAGTGCTGCAAGTCATTACTGTTAGGCTCAGGGAAGATCAACCCCTTGTGTGTGATGGATTGTACAAATCTGCAGCACCTTTCCTTGAAGGACTCACCACTACCTGAACAGGCTGTAAACTTTATTTTATTTTTTTGCATCCAGCTAGTAGGGATCCTTTGAAGTGTGACGCAATGTGTTTTGCAATGCCCTTCAAGGCTTTTGCAAGCAACTATCTCTGTGTTTTCTTTATATATAGCCACACAACTCTAGCATTATATGAATTACCATCTCACAAACCTTACAATGTACAACTTTAGCGTTGGGACTTCATGTTTGTGTTCCATTATTAAAAACTTGTAGTAATTAAATTACCCCAATAATTATAAGAAAACCTACAGTTAATTAAGAATAAGTGTTTGATTTCAGATCAAATAGTACCTTTGTGGTTCAAGCTCCCAAAAAAAAAAAAAAAATTCTCTAATTTGTGGAAGTAAAAGTTCTAGGACAAAATGTAGAAATTCTATCACTAAATATCTGTGAAAATGTTGGGGTTAATTATGCGAAGCAACTTATTGATTCAGATGTAGTAAAACCTTTTTTATGATTTACAATCCAATCATTATCTGCTCACTCAGAGATATTTAATTACTTAAGATTAAAAGGTTTTCTTATAGCTCATTTATTGACAGCTAATAGTGACACTTTAACTGCCTTAGAGAACGTTTTCTTACAGGAAAACAATAAAAAGGGTTTAGCTAAATGTGTAAAGGTGATCAAACTGCTTGACCAAAGACAGGAAAAGGTGAGAAATCCTGAAATTTGGGAAAATATCTAAAATTAAAAATTAAGAATTCTTCTGTAAAGTCAACAAACATATTCACCTTTTATTACTTGAAACGCACTTTAAATGTGTGACTGTGTGGGATTACGTTCCCGATAAATTAGGCCAAATATACCCACACATGAGTGAGATTTGCTGGCATGGTGAGGGAGAAATAGTGACATATAGTTGCTATGGCAGGTTAAGATGGAATGTGGCATAACGTATTTTAGCTCCATGAAGATATAGAAATAGTGAGTTGATTAGTTGTATCCTTGACGGCAACCAAAAATATTTATCTGTTTTTGCTGATTTTATGTTGGTGTTTTTTTTTTTTTTTTGTCTGATGTGTCTGTATTGTCATTGTGTATATTTTTTTGGAAAAACTTTCAAAAATTTAAATAAAAAAAAAAACCCTCGTTGGGCAGAAAATCCCACATCCTTATTGTCCTTACTGTAAATAATCCTTTCTTCAAGGATGACTCGGTGTCCTAGAACCAGTTCTGTTAGTGCACAGATTGCCAGACAGCTGTTTGTATTGACCCTCTATATATATATATTAATAGGGCTAGAATATCCCCTCTGTGCTACACTACAATTTCAGTTTTTTTAGCCTTTCTTTAAAACAACAAACAAATCAATTCCCCTTATTAATTGAGTAGCCTGTCTTTGCACTCTATCTAATTCCTTAAAGGGACACTCCAGACACCCAAACAACTTTATCTAAATGAAGTTGCTATGGTGCCAGGAGGCCCCCCGTGGCACTCTTGCTTAAAGAAACGTATCTCTTCCAAGCCAGTTTAGTGAATGGGGAGTCAGTGATTGGCTGAGAGCAGTCAGCTGATCCTCTCAGCCAATCAGCAGCACTCTGCTCTTCCTAAGTCTGTAAATTGATATGCCGGATGCCATCTGTGGGGAAGTGGACATCGCCGCTGGAGGCGACTTTGGGGCTAAACCATTCTAGAAAACAGTTTAACCACTTGGTGCCTTTAATATCCTTTTTTAAAATTGGAGCCAGTAATTGCACCGCATGTGCTACATGGGCTGTTGGGTTTATAGACGTAGATAAATTTATAAAGGGGTAAAATAATTGATTCGTCACCTGAATTGAATTTATAATCCTTTATATGTACTTGTGTTATTCACAGAAAAGGTCAGCCGAGGACTTAAAAGATCGTTATTATGGGATCTGCGCTAAGCTGGCAAATATTCGTGCCACTCCAGGAACAGAACTTAAAATACCCGTATTTGACGCGGGACACGAGAGGCGGAGAAAGGAGCAGCTGGAGAGACTGTATAGCAGAACGCCGGAGCAGGTTGGTTCCACTCACTCATCTTTCAGGATTATTCGCTGCACGGGAACCTGCGGTCAAAGTAGCCACAAATTTATTTATTTTTTATCATTTGTAGCTCTGTAATTTTTCCAGCTTGGATTTGTTGGCCTATAATGTTCCCAGAATAGTGAATGTTTTTGCGTAGAAATGTTTTCTTCCAATTTTACTGAATGTGATTCCAACATGTGTGTTGTCATTATGGAGCTATGGGTTCAGAGCTGTACTCTAAATTCTTGTTTTTAGGTCCTGAATAAGGGAGATAAGAATCCATAGACTCTGCTCCTGCTAGATGCTAACTTAACATTTGTCAAGGGTTAAATGAGGCCTATTCTGGCTTGAAACAGTCACCTGGAAAAGAAGGTGATTTTTTTATTTTCTCCAGTGCCATGTGTGGCACGGACTAAAAAAAACACCACTGTACTGTACGAACCACAAACCATCGCTTGTTTCTCCTTTTTAAAGTCAGTGCGAAGAGCCTTTTTCTCCTGCTCATCTTGCCTTATGACCTTCCATCTGCAATTCTGCTTAGAGAACTCAAGTACAAAGTTACTCGAACTCACCGTCTGGTTTGCGTTTTTTTTCCTGTGACCTTCAACTTTTTGATCCCTTTGGTTGAGTTTCTGATCTCACGCTGTAAAGTGAGAAGGAGTTTACAGAGCAGGAAGGTTATCTCACCATTTATTTCCAATTTACCTCGATGTCTTTAAAGTGTATGTGAAGGAGCTCCCGTATTCAAACTGAGTACCTCTGCCAGGTCAGCTTCCTCTCTGCCACCAGGGCACTGGAACACTTCAGACTGCTTGACCGTGGTAGCGTTACTTATCTGACCCTCGTGTCGGCCAGGGTGCTCTATTTGGCCCGCGCACGGTGAATGCCATAGCGGTTTGCCAGGCTTGTGCAGTACTGGAGACTCCAAATTATAAAGGAAATAACGTCCAGACTGCGTTCTTAAAGGGACAATGGGGGAGTTGCATCACTTCCTGTTTTAATTGGTCCACGTCAGTCCAGCACCCCTCACACATACATTTTTGGGCCGCAAGCATGGTATGGACTAATCACAACACAAGAAATAGTATTTAAACGTCTATGGCCCTTTGAGCAGTGCCCTATCGTGGTTTCTGTTATCAGTACCCTTTAGTATGTTCCTTGATACATAGTTTTATTTCTGGTATCTCCAAAATGAGAACTAGCCGAAGTCAGGTACACAGTAAATCAATCAGACACCTAATAACAAGACAGGCAAGGGTTTACAGAGAAACTCAGGGTCAAGAACAAAGCTGTCTCTCGATTACCCTGACCTAGGCTTGTTATTAACTACACTTCCTCTATTGTTATGTCCGGCCAATAATATGTTTATTCCAGTCCAAGCTTATTACTGCTACCTAGACTCTGCGTGTTGGGATTAGACTTCATGACAGGTCTCTGAGGACCTCATCCGCCAGACCAGGCTGCCGTGAATATTGCTCTGGAGAGCAGTGATTATAGCTTTACTATAGCCTTTCCCCCACACTATAGACGAGTATGAATGTAGGGCATGGAATGACTTTATTTCACAGCACCCAGTTACTAATACACAGCAATGTTAACTTTTCCTGCAGGGCATCCACCATACAAAGCAACAGTACGGTTGCAGTACAGTACTATTGCCCCTCTCTGACGCCACTCTGTCTGGGGACTTCATTCCATTATCTCCAGCTTAGACAAAATGTCCAGGTCACTATAACCCTCCCCAGAGTGACAATAGCAGCTTTTAGGGGCTCTTGGGACCAGGCACATAGTCTGTGGGATGGAGACTGACCTTCAAGCATCTCCAAACGTCAATGTCACAGGACCTTCTGGCTTGCTAGTGAGGCTTGACATTACTTGCGAAGCACAAACCAAGAAAGTTATGGTGGGGAAAATTGTGATCCCTTGCAATAGTAATATCACTGCAAATGTATGATTTCTGTGGGTAAAGCAAGTCTTATGGCTTGACTGGTGTGCAGATCTTTGTTTAACAACATATTGACTATTCACTGACCTCAGGTGGAAGGGGCTTTCATTGACAATTTTTCCCCAACATAACTCTAGGTTTGCGCTCTGTAAGTAATGCCAAGCCTCAATAGCAAGCCAGTAACCAACCTCATGCTGATGAGTTGCATTAACAACGAAACAGCTGTCCATGAGTGGTTCACTGGCTTTGCATCTTTTCCCAAGTTGTGTTTCGATGCTGTTGTATACAGCAAACATAAACTCCAAGGAATCCATGTTTAAAATGGAATGAGGCAAAAATGTGATTTTTTGTTGAATTAATTGGCATATGTTCGCCAGAATCCTTTGCAGTAGTAAAATCACTGCAAATGTATGATTTCTGTGGGAAAAGCAAGTCTTATGGCTTGACTGGTGTGCAGATCTTTGTTTAACATTGTATTAGCTATCTACTAAAATAATGTATATATGTATAAAATGCTAATGTAATAAATGTTATGCCCACTAGGTGGCGACGTTAGACTTCTGTAATGCCTCACATTTCTCACCTGCATCTCACCTCTAGGTGTCAGAAGAGGAGTACCTTATCCAAGAGCTAAGGAAAATCGAGAGCCGAAAGAAGGAACGAGAGAAGAAAGCCCAGGACCTGCAGAAACTCATCACGGCAGCCGACACGACCACAGAGCTACGGCGGGCTGAGCGCAGAGCCACCAAAAAGAAACTGCCGCAGAAAAAGGAAACCGAGAAACCTGTAAGAAAGCATGTACTAAAAATCCGATATTTCCTCCAAGGGGTGACGTTCTGTGTCCCTTTCCTGATCACATTGCTGCATATTTACTATAAGAGCACAGAACAAATGAATTTACCAAAGGGTTCTCTTAACCAGAGTAAATACATATCCAGGGTTTGTGTAAAACCACAGACCATCTAAACACTCAGAACATTGTCTTCCTCAAATATTACAATGATTGATTTATTAGACCAACAGTTTTTGAGAAATAACAATGGATTTTCAATTTAGGCCCAAATAGCCGAGTTGGAGAATATTTTCAGTTTGGCTTTTTTGGTTTGTCATTTCTCTCATCCAATATCTGCACTTCCTGGTTTATTGAATAACTCTATTGAGGTTTGGCAGCGATGGCCCCACATTGTAGACTAAAAATGATTAAGACTCTCTGCAATTTACTGACACCTTGGCAGGGCCGGATTAATATAGGGGCTGATGGAGCTGCAGCTCCAGGCCCATGCCCATAGAATAGGCCCACTGCTAACAGCTAGGTTTTTTTTTTTGTTTGTTTGTTTTTTTTACTACTCTTCCCATGTGGATGTAGGGAATCAAAACTTGTGTGGACTGGCTGACAATGAAATTAGTTAAGTTAAAGCTGACTTTGTGCACTATGCAAATGCTCTTGCTGCTTCAATATAACTCTGTGGCATGTTCCCTTTCTTCAAAATTCACTACATACACCTTTTCTCTGTCCCAAACTGTGTAAAAGGAGCTTCTGCCTGCTAGTAAAGGTAAGGAGAGGAGTGGGCCAGCGAGTGCTAGGAGACAGTCCTTAGAAAGCGTGGAGTGAGCGCATCATTAGACGCATTTATGCCAAGCTCAGGGTACTGTCTGCCTAGTATTCCCTTAGTTGGCCAGCCTGCATGATTGGCAGGCAGCCTGACATGTATTCACGCCAGGCTGACCTTCTAATTCTTCGGGCAGATTTTTGGGGGCATGTTTGCCCCTCTGGGCAGTTTTGGTTACGTGATTCACGTCAGTGGAACACCCTTTTACCCCACCCACCGAAAATCCTGCTTTACCAGATACTGCTATTAGGGGGTATGGATTTACTTGAAAAATGAATTTGAGACATTAGCATAGGGTGAATGCGAGACATGCATCTCCACCAGGGGGGTATGACTGTTTTCGTGTTTTCTGTCGATACGATTTTATAATAAGGCCCATCATAATTGTCAGCACCAGGCCCGATGGGCTCTTAATCTGGCCCTGCACCTTGGGGTCTGTAGAGTTTCCCCCAAATTGAGTTCCCTTACCAGTGGCTTCTAGATATTTGGAAAGTTTCTTCCTGGGGCTGGTTGTAGCAGCAGGCAAGTCCCAAACTGTAGAAGGTCAATAATCCCCTTAGTTGTAAATTAAGTCTTGTAATAACAAAAATGTAAATGAGAACTTTATGCGATTACTCTTTTAGTGTGTGTCATATGGTGCGTCTGTAAACGAAACTGGAAAGATTCCAGAGGCCACACTCTGTTTGTGATTAGTATCTCAGTAGAATAATTAGCCAGCGTAATAATGTTACAGGTAGAATAACTAGCCAGTGTCATAATGTTACAGGTAGAATAACTAGCCAGTATCATAATGTTACAGGTAGAATAACTAGCCAGTGTCATAATGTTAAAGGTAGAATAATTAGCCATTGTTATAATGTTACAGGTAGAATAACTAGCCAGCGTCATAATGTTAAAGGTAGAATAATTAGCCATTGTTATAATGTTACAGGTAGAATAACTAGCCAGCGTCATAATGTTAAAGGTAGAATAATTAGCCAGCGTAATAATGTTACAGGTAGAATAATTAGCCAGTGTAATAATGTTACAGGTAGAATAATTAGCCAGTGTAATAATGTTACAGGTAGAATAATTAGCTAGCGTAATAATGTTACAGGTAGAATAATTAGCCAGTGTCATAATGTTACAGGTAGAATAATTAGCCAGCGTAATAATGTTACAGGTAGAATAAATAGCCAGTGTAATAATGTTACAGGTAGAATAATTAGCCAGCGTAATAATGTTACAGGTAGAATAATTAGCCAGCGTAATAATGTTACAGGTAGAATAATTAGCCAGTGTAATAATGTTACAGGTAGAATAATTAGCCAGCGTCATAATGTTACAGGTAGAATAATTAGCCAGCGTAATATTGTTACAGGTAGAATAAATAGCCAGCGTAATAATGTTACAGGTAGAATAATTAGCCAGTGTAATAATGTTACAGGTAGAATAACTAGCCAGTGTTATAATGTTACAAGTAGAATAATTAACCAGCGTAATAATGTTACAGGTAGAATAATTAGCCAGTGTCATAATGTTACAGGTAGAATAATTAGCCAGCGTTATAATGTTACAGGTAGAATAATTAGCCAGTGTCATAATGTTACAGGTAGAATAATTAGCCAGCGTAATAATGTTACAGGTAGAATAATTAGCCAGTGTAATAATGTTACAGGTAGAATAATTAGCCAGCGTAATAATGTTACAGGTAGAATAATTAGCCAGCATAATAATGTTACAGGTAGAATAATTAGCCAGCGTAATAATGTTACAGGTAGAATAATTAGCCAGCGTTATAATGTTACAGGTAGAATAATTAGCCAGCGTAATAATGTTACAGGTAGAATAATTAGCCAACTTAATAATGTTACAGGTAGAATAATTAGCCAGTGTTATAATGTTACAGGTAGAATAATTAGCCAGTGTCATAATGTTACAGGTAGAATAACTAGCCACCGTCATAATGTTACAGGTAGAATAATTAGCCAGCGTAATAATGTTACAGGTAGAATAACTAGCCACCGTAATAATGTTACAGGTAGAATAATTAGCCAGTGTTATAATGTTACAGGTAGAATAATTAGCCAGCGTAATAATGTTACAGGTAGAATAATTAGCCAGCGTAATAATGTTACAGGTAGAATAATTAGCCAGCGTAATAATGTTACAGGTAGAATAATTAGCCAGCGTAATAATGTTACAGGTAGAATAATTAGCCAGCGTAATAATGTTACAGGTAGAATAATTAGCCAGCGTAATAATGTTACAGGTAGAATAATTAGCCAGCGTAATAATGTTACAGGTAGAATAATTAGCCAACGTAATAATGTTACAGGTAGAATAATTAGCCAGGGTTATAATGTTACAGGTAGAATAATTAGCCAGCGTAATAATGTTACAGGTAGAATAATTAGCCAGCGTAATAATGTTACAGGTAGAATAATTAAATAGCTGCACAATAATGTTACAGGTAGAATAATTAGCATGAATAATGTTTGGTAGAATAAAATAGCCAGCTTAATAATGTGTTACAGGTAGAATAATTAGCCAGTGTAATAACAAGCTACAGGTAGAATAATTAGCTACGTAATAATGTTACAGGTAGAATAAATAGCCAGCGCATAATGTTACAGGTAGAATAAATAGCCAGCGTAATAATGTTACAGGTAGAATAAATAGCCAGCGTAATAATGTTACAGGTAGAATAATTAGCCAGCGTAATAATGTTACAGGTAGAATAATTAGCCAGTGTAATAATGTTACAGGTAGAATAATTAGCCAGTATCATAATGTTACAGGTAGAATAATTAGCCAGTGTAATACTGTTACAGGTAGAATAATTAGCCAGTATCATAATGTTACAGGTAGAATAATTAGCCAGCGTAATAATGTTACAGGTAGAATAAATAGCCAGCGTAATAATGTTACAGGTAGAATAATTAGCCAGTGTAATAATGTTACAGGTAGAATAATTAGCCAGCGTAATAATGTTACAGGTAGAATAATTAGCCAGTGTTATAATGTTACAGGTAGAATAATTAGCCAGTGTTATAATGTTACAGGTAGAATAACTAGCCATTGTAATAATGTTACAGGTAGAATAATTAGCCAGTGTTATAATGTTACAGGTAGAATAATTAGCCAGCGTAATAATGTTACAGGTAGAATAATTAGCCAGTGTTATAATGTTACAGGTAGAATAAATAGCCAGTGTAATAATGTTACAGGTAGAATAATTAGCCAGTGTAATAATGTTACAGGTAGAATAATTAGCCAGTGTTATAATGTTACAGGTAGAATAATTAGCCAGTGTTATAATGTTACAGGTAGAATAATTAGCCAGTGTTATAATGTTACAGGTAGAATAATTAGCCAGTGTTATAATGTTACAGGTAGAATAATTAGCCAGCGTAATAATGTTACAGGTAGAATAACTAGCCAGTGTCATAATGTTACAGGTAGAATAAATAGCCAGCGTAATAATGTTACAGGTAGAATAACTAGCCAGAGTAATAATGTTACAGGTAGAATAAATAGCCAGCGTAATAATGTTACAGGTAGAATAAATAGCTAGCGTAATAATGTTACAGGTAGAATAATTAGCCAGTGTAATAATGTTACAGGTAGAATAATTAGCCAGTGTCATAATGTTACAGGTAGAATAATTAGCCAGTGTCATAATGTTACAGGTAGAATAATTAGCCAGCGTAATAATGTTACAGGTAGAATAATTAGCCAGTGTAATAATGTTACAGGTAGAATAATTAGCCAGTGTCATAATGTTACAGGTAGAATAATTAGCCAGTGTAATAATGTTACAGGTAGAATAAATAGCCAGCGTAATAATGTTACAGGTAGAATAAATAGCCAGCGTAATAATGTTACAGGTAGAATAAATAGCCAGTGTAATAAAGTTGCAGGTAGAATAATTAGCCAGCGTTATAATGTTACAGGTAGAATAATTAGCCAGCCAGTATAATAACGACCGCCTGCTATGTTTTATCAGGTGTGAGGCTCTCCCCTTCAATTCTAGTTCCCCTATTATGACTTGGATGTGAAGTAAAATGGCAGGTAGATATTATGTGATTGTTCATTCCTTACTGGAGACTGACTTTGGTTTTATCTTCTACCTCCCTCGCGCCACGGTTTAATTGTAAGTGGTGTCTCTTTCTGGATTTGTTTTTGCAAATAACTAGTATTAATGGCTTGTGGCATTGGAAAGAGACAACTCCCAGGTGATGGGTGGGTGCTGGCGTAAAATTATTGACATCTGTCAGGCCTCCCTTGTGCCCACTGCATGCAAACTTCCGATTACACCGGTCTGTTTACGCTTAAGGGGCAATTGTGAAACCTTGAATCAATAGCAAGGACACTGCTTCTCCCCTGGGCTCCCCTGCTTGCTGTTTAATAGTTGCAATCAAATGGCTATTGAGCTCAGTAGCTTTAGGCGGCTTTAGGGCTTTAAGGCACAACCTTTACAAGGTATTCCAGTGAGGTAAGTGTTAAATTTGTCCTTGAGTGCTTGACCTACCTATTGAGTGTACACAGTAGATGTTTATATGCACATGATTGCTAAACTTTGGCACTCCAGATGTCTGGCTAAGCCTCATGGGAAGATAGTCCACAACATCAGATGTGCCAGAGGTTAGCATAGAGGTAATGGCTGTAGGAGAGATAACGAACACTAGAGGGCATCCATTAAAATGGTGCAGTTCAATATACAAAATGCCTTAATGACATTGTTTCATTTATAATTATTCTGCACGCAGCGAGTTAACGTGCATAATGGGGAACATGGCAGTGATACTTAGAAGCCTTTTCTTTGTTATTTAAAGTTATTTAAAGTTTTTTTTTTTTTTGTTTTTTACTCACTTTGTTACTGTTGCAAATTTTAAAATGTCCGCAGTCATTAAAGCTGTGTTTTTACACTGATTTAGAAAGACTATAGTGTTATTTAGCATTATTTTTAATATTTTAGATTTAAGGGGTATTTAGAATTGCTGAGACTTTTGATTACAGGCTGTAGAGGTTACAAGCTTTAAGAATGATGGGAGTTACAGTCCGCAGTGTCTCCTACACAGCAATAGCGTACCAACTAGGTTACATAGAAAATAAATTGATGTTCTACGTAATGCTTGCCAGAGAGGAGAAAAAAATAATATACAGCAATAATCGCCAAAAGGAGAGTATCTATTCACTGGGACATGAAGGAGAGCAAAGCAAGAGGATAACAGGGAGAGAAAACCCCCAAAATATAGAAGGTGGAGCCTTCAGAGAGAAGGAACATGAGATAGAGTAGTCTTATGGCATATTTATATACCAATTAGCTTGTACTCACAATATATATATATAAACATTTTTTTTTTTATTTTTTTTTTACTATACATATATAAAATAAATCCTAGAGGACTAGGTGTAAGTATTTGCGTACGTTCAGATTTTGTTTAATTTCACAGCCTTTGCTGGTTTTAACTAGAAAAATCTCTCTTTGAGAAGGTGGATTTTCTATAACTAGTTATCCTGTATCTCTGACCTCGTGAGCATTTAAAAGCAGACACAGACTTTTTTAATAAGCGCTAACAACCTCTCTGGCAGTGAAGGAATTGGCTGCTAAATTAAGCAGATGCTCAATTTGTGGCTTGCATAATGAGGGTCTAACGTAAAGTATCTGAATAGGAGGCAGCGTGTGTAGTGTGAGGTTGCTTTAATGCACTGACCTTGGCTGTGACCTTGATTTGAGTATGGGTGCCCGGTCAGTGTGTTGTCTGGGAAGATGTTTCTGTAACCTTAGATTAGTACTAATAGGTACTCTGGGAAAAGTGAAGGGGGTTGTGCACGTTATTTGACAAACTGTTAATAGGTAAGATGGGAAATGTATTTTACGTAACAAGTGGGTTATGTTTTTTGCCAGTAATAGTAAACTGCTAATGAAGTGGATTTACTGCACAATTTCAGCATGCTGGCCTTCCCATAATCCAACTAGACTGGATGGATAACTTTCCCATAATCCAACTAGACTGGATGGATAATTTTCCCATAATCCTAGTAGACTGGATAACTTTCCCATAATCCTACTAGACTGGATGGATAACTTTCCCATAATCCCACTAGACTGTATGGATAACTTTCCCATAATCCTACTAGGCTGGATAACTTTTTACCATAATCCTACTAGACTGGATGGATAACTTTCCCATAATCCTACTAGACTGGATGGATAACTTTCCCATAATACTAGTAGACTGGATAATTTTCCCATAATCCTATTAGACTGGATGGCTAATTTCCCCATAATCCAACTAGACTGGATGGATAACTTTCCCATAGTCCTACTAGACTGAATGGATAACTTTCCCATAATCCTACTAGACTGGATGGATAACTTTCCCATAATCCTACTAGACTGGATGGATAACTTTCCCATAATCCTACTAGACTGGATGGATAACTTTCCCATAATCCTACTAGACTGGATAACTTTCCCATAATCCTACTAGACTGGATGGATAACTTTCCCATAATCCTACTAGACTGGATGGATAACTTTCCCATAATCCTACTAGACTGGATGGATAACTTTCCCATAATCCTACTAGACTGGATGGATAACTTTCCCATAATCCTACTAGACTGGATGGATAACTTTCCCATAATCCTACTAGACTGGATGGATAACTTTCCCATAATCCTACTAGACTGGATGGATAACATTCCCATAATCCAACTAGACTGGATGGATAACTTTCCCATAATCCAACTAGACTGGATGGATAACTTTCCCATAATCCTACTAGACTGGATGGATAACTTTCCCATAATACAACTAGACTGGATGGATAACTTTCCCATAATCCAACTAGACTGGATGGATAACTTTCCCATAATCCTAGTAGACTGGATAACTTTCCCATAATCCTACTAGACTGGATAACTTTCCCATAATCCTACTAGACTGGATGGTTAACGTTCCGATACTCCTAATGGTCCAGATGGTTAGCCTTCCCAGACTGTTTTATTTTTATTTCTGTTTCAGTTTAGTTTTTATAGTAAACTAGTTTTTCTGTGTTACACATATTCTAAAAGATTGGGAAATAAAACATTGAGAACTGTAAATGCTTGTTTTTAAAGCCTCACTATTAATACATATTATGATTTTGTGTATGGCTTTGTAACTAACTGGTTTATTATGTTTGTTTTTCCTCTGCCAGGCTGTACCAGAAACTGCTGGCATAAGGTTTCCTGATTTCAAATCAGCGGGCGTCACACTGCGCAGTCAAAGGGTAAGTCATGTCATACTCTGAGTGTTTATCTTGTCAGTATAATAAGTTCCGTTGGATTACAATACAGTCTTTATGCTGATCGCTCCAGATATCTCTCTCTTCCTGTGATCTTTTGTCCCTTCCTTGTCCATCTCAGTTGCTGACTTCCTGAAACGTAAATTACCTGTACGTCTTTCCTCCCTCAAATGTGAACTTTTGTGGTTTGTTTCCTAAACACTGAATTGGACTGAAATGAAAACAGAATTGGAAAATTCTGTTAAAATAGTCAAACCACTGGTTTTGGGAAACCTCTTGTAAACCAGCAGAATGATAGCTGCAGCCTAATAGCACCATAATCACTACAAGATAACGTAGTAATAGAGACAGAAATAACAGAGAATCCGACATAGGATAAGCACAACTGTTTGGGTGAGCAACAAACTGTGAAACAATGTAAATCGACTTCTCGGGGTACATCGTTAACTCAGCAGTATCATAGTTTCAATGCTGTGGAATGTCTTTGACCCAACGACTGTGAAAGGGCCTCCTCCAGCCCGCAGAATCAATGCAATGCCAGCATAGCCAGGGCGTTTATAGAATGCTTGCTCCACCCAACATAGTCCATGGAAATGAGAGGTAGAAGAGAAGTCACGAGAAAGAGGCAGTTCTGGTCACAATGAACTCCTAACATGCTCTAATATCCATTATGCCCCAAGCTGCAAACATACTAATACTGACTTTATAGGGACATACGTCTGTAAAAGCAGGAAATGCATTATGGGTCGCTGATGTGATTCACAAACTACTCAAAGGCTCAATATTCGACCCTGCAGTGAGAATGAATACATCTGGATATCAAAATTAAACTCTGTGGAAAAACTTTGTTTAAACCAGTGGTTGGAATACATAAAACAGCTGGAAATCTTGAACTGCACCAGGACAGGCAGCAGCAACACAGCCGACTCGTATAGACCAGGGTTAAAAAAAAAAGATTCTGTATGGGCTATAATTGTAAATTTGGTATAGTAGTAATTTGATCAATGCGAAAATATATTTCTGCGTTAAGACCCTTGTACAGCATGGAGAGGTATATGAAAGCCATGATAGAACACTACACAACAAGCACTATTTACTATCTAAAGGCAGTGACAAGTTTGTATTTGTAAATTGGTGGGTGAACCTTTAAGACTAGGATTTGATTCATGTTAATTGGCATGTAATGCTGTGGAAATATGTATGTTTTGTCCGTGTGATCAGCTGGAATAGCAAACAAATTTGCAGAACTACGTATTGGTGTAACGGGGAGGTAGAGACGGAGACTAGCTAGATATAGTTCACTAGCTTGTCCTGCAAGCGATGATTTGTATTTTTCTGAAAGAGTCGGCCATAGCCATGAAATATTCGTAAGGTGAGGCTGATGGTTTCAAACACGGCGAGAGCAGACAATGAGCTGGTAGAATATTCAGTCTGATGCTGACACTGCCTGATTAATTAGAAACACTTCCAGATATCTGCAGGATAATGGCTACAGCCTGACCATATCTTGCAGCTCTACTCCACACAAAGTGTCTGCTGATAAAGGAATATTAAATCGTTCATTTAGATGTTTGCTGGTTTCATAGTAATGTTGGTTATCCTCCGATCACATCTTTTTAGTGACGCTAAAATTAAAGCCATGAACTTTCAATATATTTAGTATAAGAAATTGTCATTCTCAAAGTTCTTTGAGTTTTTCAAAGCCTCTTGTGATCTTGAAGGGGGCTGATTCATTTACTGGATATATTACAGATACAAATTGTAAAATAAGGCTTTTAACATCGATGTGGATATTTCTAACACAATAACCTCCAAGAAAGCTGCATACAACTCTAAATTAAAACCAAAATTAATATTATACATAAGAAAACTACAATTAGTGACCTCTCATACAAAAAAACTGAAGAATAAAAATAAAACATAGTGTAATACCATCAAATGCTCGTAAGTGATATTTGCAATGGGGATAAACTTGATCGTTCAACCTGCAAGAAGATTTTGATTCAAAGACCTCCTGCTAGGCATTTGGACAAAGCAAACATTTCACAACATGTTACCCTTATAATAAAACAAAGAACATTATTTAACACATAGACAATCAAACAATGCCTACACATCAGAGAGGTCATAGCAAACAGAATATGACTTACAATTCAATGCACGATTTAACACAGAGGGGTCACAGAGTGATACCATTAC
The DNA here is from genome assembly GCA_933207985.1 of Pelobates cultripes. Taxonomy (NCBI): domain Eukaryota; kingdom Metazoa; phylum Chordata; class Amphibia; order Anura; family Pelobatidae; genus Pelobates; species Pelobates cultripes. Next base: position 10,276,523 of record OW240919.1, read on the forward strand.
ACAATAGGAGTAACAAATATATCACAAGATGAATTTTTTGGGGAACGACATTCAAAGGGAAGGCACAGGAAAACTCCATCCAAGTACAAATCACCTGTGAAAAGACAGAGCAGTGTAGAAGAAGAGGAGTTAGAGGAGGATTTTAAACATACAAGAGACAAAGATATTAAAAGGTGAAGGTTTATACAATCTTACAATCATTTTAGACCTGATACAAATAAATGTTCTTGATAAAGGCCTACATTTGCCACCATGCGCCCATTGGATAAGTTCAGTATGTATATTGATGTAAAAAGTTTATTCATTTTTGGGGGCTAGCTAGAGGTTTGCAGAGAGCTCTGACAAAACTGAACTAAATATTGGCTATTATTGGCCACAATCGTGATTGTTGCAGCCCTGTACACCAATAGCTCATTGCTGATTCGAGTGAGGGCTCGTGGATACCCATTTCTTGTACTTCTGTCAAGATATACCACACTCCATTTATGCGGCCTAGCGTGAAAGTTGGCCGACCTTCTGACATGGTTACCGTTAAGAGCAGTGGCCCCGCATTCCTCCTCCTCTGGACCGGTGGGGGTTATCCCAGTCCTTGCTGGGGAGAGCCACATATCTACAGCAAGAGACTCCACAGCTTGAAAGAAGACCGCATGCCGGGCCCAAGATGGCCGCCAAGCAACAACCCCTGCAGTCTCGAGAGGGCCCAGAGATCCTGACCTGGAGAGAGAGCTTTGAGGCTCGGTTCGATCGAGTCTGCCAAGAATTCTGGAGGCACTTGGAACACAGACCCACCTGCCCTGATTTACCTGTCACAAAGGAGATTGTGGCTAAAGTAGCAGTTCACATATCCGGCACTGGTTTGCGGCCCCACATGGAGGCGAGTCCATCTTGCCAAATGTCCTGCTGGCGGAATCTCCAGGCACCGAAGCACAATGCTGCACAACACCACCGAACACTAGCCTTTCCTTCTCACCATTGCTTTCCAGCGCGGCACTCGAGAGAGCAAAATTTACGTTTGCAAGCCGCTCTGCCACATAGGGCAACACAGATCAAGAGCATGGAGATGGCCCAGATACCGTGGTCCGATTGCTGGACTAAGTGGCTATTTAGTCGGCACATAACAGGAACGCACAGTAATTTGTGTCTGGTGGTGCCCTCACCCAGAAAAGTGGACTTATACTCCCCAGGGTTAGCAGCCTGCCACTAATGAGCATTGGATAAGTAGTCCCAGGCAAAGACAATAGACCCCTCAATGCACAGCCTATTTCCAATGCTTAATATGTTTAATTTGCTGCTTTGAGATGAGCATAAGTTAAGTCACTAGTTCAGGATCATTTTAATTCACACCTTTGCAGTGTCTCTCTAAGACAGAACAGCTTTACAACACTGCTGCTTGCTTCAGTGGGAGTATTTATTTTCTAATTTGTATTGTTTATTTTCGAATTGTAAATATGTTTATATGCCAGTCAAGTTATTCTAACCAGCCATTTGATGCTCATAACCATCTAATACCATGACTAGTATTTTCTTTTGTGAGATTTTTTTTTTGTTAATATGTTTAGTTAACATGTCATGTTTGGGCATGGGACCATGCATGCGGTCGGTCAAACTTTGACTTTCAGGAAATTCCTGAACCGATCTGGGTGATTTTTGGATATGTTGGTCACCCAGATCGGGGCTATCAGGAGATGTAACTTTTATGGGGTTTCCATGGGTTTTGGGGGGGTACATTCAGAGTGTTGTGGAAAATAGTTTTTTTTGTGACTGGAGATAATTGAGTTTAGTACAATTCCTAACTCTATCTCCCAGGCATAGGGGAGGGATTGCATTGTTATGTATGGGAGTGTCCTGGACCCCGGGGCAAATGTCATTGGTTTGTGTAAATTTTTTTGCAGTCTACTCTCTGGTCCAGGGGGGAAGTGCCCCTTGCATGAGGACTTGCTTAAAAGGCCAGTTGTGGCTACCAATAAACCAGTTCCTGTTTACCCTCAACACAGAGCCTCGTCTCGTGCTTGTAGGGGAAATCTATAACAACTGTCTCTCTTATTCTTTGGGGGGGTGAGGGAGGGTGCTATAATCACTAGCTCTTGTAAGAGCAGCCTGGTACACTCTCTGGAGTAGGAGAGGTTCACCCACTGGAAGCTGGATCCTGGTCTTGGGTCCAGGGTGGGTGGAGGACGGCGAGTTCCCAGCCAAGCTGTAACGCTGGACGTGCAGACTACGGTGCTGGTGGAGTGCTCAAAGTACTCTGCGACAGCTAGGAAGCAGCGATTGGCGGAGGCACCCAGTCAGGTGGTCCACCACAAATATAAACATGTATTCCTAACATTATAGTGCCGGAGTAAATATTTAGGTGACTGACCCACCTCAGAATGGAGATAAAAAGTATTTTGCTTACCTTTTCTCCATTATCACACTGGTCTCGGCTTGTTTTGGAGCAGAGTATGCTAGTGTAAGCAGAGCTGACAACTTCTACTTCCAGCTATACTTATTTGCACTTTCGAACAGGCCTCGTGGTCCAGCTATCAACCCAGCGGTCTCTGGTGCCGATCCGGCAATCATAATAATAAGCTCTGCTCAATAGGCCTCGTGGTCCAGCTATCAACGGTCTCTGGTGCCGATCCGGCAATCTTAATAATAAGCTCTGCTCAATAGGCCTTGTGGTCCAGCTATCAACCCAGCGGTCTCTGGTGCCGATCCAGCAATCATAATAATAAGCTCTGCTCAATAGGCCTAGTGGTCCAGCTATCAACCCAGCGGTCTCTGGTGCCGATCCAGCAATCATAATAATAAGCTCTGCTCAATAGGCCTCGTGGTCCAGCTATCAACGGTCTCTGGTGCCGATCCGGCAATCTTAATAATAAGCTCTGCTCAATAGGCCTTGTCGTCCAGCTATCAACCCAGCGGTCTCTGGTGCCGATCCAGCAATCATAATAATAAGCTCTGCTCAATAGGCCTAGTGGTCCAGCTATCAACCCAGCGGTCTCTGGTGCCGATCCAGCAATCATAATAATAAGCTCTGCTCAATAGGCCTAGTGGTCCAGCTATCAACCAGAGGTCTCTGGTGCCGATCCGGCAATCATAATAATAAGCTCTGCTCAATAGGTCTCATGGTCCAGGTATCAACCCTGCGGTCTCTGGTGCCAATCCGGCAATCATAATAATAAGCTCTGCTCAATAGGTCTAGTGGTCCAGGTATCAGGCTGATCCTGCAGGTTCCGTAGTGTTTGTGTACTAAACTCGGGACTGCTTCTTGCAATACATTAAATTTCTTATTGTCCATGGCCCACCAATGTGTTGCTCAGTCTATTTTTAACCATTGGTGCAGATTGCGTGTTTCTAAAATAAAATCTGTTGATAATATAACATATTGTCAATTACTTTAAATTTTATATGTTCATGTTCAAACAACTGTGTCAGTTCAAATATTAACAATAAAAATATTCGCTTCAGCCAATGACAATCGAATGATTTTTTGGGCATTCCCCGTATTAATCAAGTTACTATACCATTATAACTAGCTTATTTATATTCTTTTTTTATTTTGTTTTTTTTATTCTCAAACATATGTGCATTGTGTAGTAAAAATAGAATATTTCCTGCAAATCTTTGTAGTGTTATAGAACACACAAACTCACATTACTCACAGCATCTACGTTCCAACCTAAAATGGATTCTAATCCTTAAAACTGGGTTGTCTGCTGTCAGTATGAATTATTTCCCAAAGCATTCAATCATCCATAACTTTGTGATAAAGTTTCCTATGATCCTTCAAACTATTTTATTTTTATTTTGTTTTGATCAGATTCCTTACAGATTGTTTTTGGTTTCTTTCCTTTAGCAATGACGGACCCCTTTGTTTAATTAACTGATGCTTTCTTGTATTCCAAAGGTTTGACTCGTCCCCATTTATTTATTTTTCTCCCGTGTGTGCACAGTTCATGCAGTTTAAGCAGTTGTTTATTGCGAGGCCAAGGGAACCGTAGTCCCTAAATCAAAAGAGACGTCTGTGTAATTATGCTCGTGAGTTAGACTCCTCTGGAGAACTGTGGGGAAAAGATGGCAGGAGTTGGATGCAGTCCAAAATATATTAACCTTAAAAAAAAAAAATAAGGCAAAAAACAGCCAGCTAATCAATTTCTGTAGCAAAGTTAGAGCTTACCAGCTCCCCAGCATGAAACGTCCCGAAAAATAGAGTGAAAGTGCAGGTGATGGGATTATTCTAGTCGACGTAGCTGACTTTGTTCAATTAAGAGGTCTACAGAGACTTGTCAGGAGATCTTCTGCCTGAGAATCTCCAGCCAACAAGAAACACATATAGCCTCTTCCTTGCTGAGAGACAGGCTGTAGACAGCCATAATGACACCAATGTTAAAATGCTTACACGGTTATTTTTGAGGAACACTGTCTGAAGATCTAACAGCTCTGCTCGTCAAACAGTCTCCAAGGGCCAAAGAGAACATGACACAAGGAGATTATTAAAGAAAGAAATAATAGACTGGTGTAAAAATTTGTTTTGGCCATTTTGTCCAAATCAAATTCTTTTTATTCTACATCTGAACAAACTGATCCGTCCAGGTATTCGAATGGAGCTCTTTAATGAATGAGACCGCAGGTAAATCCCGGGTCAATTGATTCGTTTGGGCATGGACTAAAAGGAATTTGATTCAGACGAACCATCTGAAACAAATTTTTGAAAAAGACTAATAAATAGTAATTTTAAATAAAACAATGCTTTTGAGGTGTAGCCCCCTATAAAAATATGAATATTTAGACATTCAATATTCTGTATAAATATGTACAGCAGATTGAAGTAAGTTGGTAATATTTTGATCTACTGTAAAATATATAATTTGGGGGGGCTATTCTAGGGCAGCGTCAACATTAGCTATGAGGATATATCTTATTTGGCTCTTTTGTAAAAGTCTGTAGTAACCCCAATCATACTTATGTACAATTTTTTATTTGTTTAAATTTCACTTTTTCCTTTTTTTTTTTGGTTCTGCACTTTTTAATTTTTATAAATTACACGCTAAACCAGGGGTAGTCAACCTTTTTCTCCCCACCGCCCACTAATGCATCTTTCTTGATGGAAAAATTTCCTTACCGCCCACCAGTTTTCGTGCAAGTGTACAATATTTTTTAGAAAGGAGAATGTGTTTTTTTTTTTAAATTTTTTTTTTTTTTTAAATGTACGTACATTTATCTTTTTATTTCTACTTTATGCATGTTTCTAATGTTATTAACTTTACAAAGTTTAATGAGACAACAATAAAGTAAATTGAAATTACCTTTACTAGTGATTAATGAGATCCTTGAGGCTGATGCTGCGAGACTAAATATTTGATATCTGGTTTGATTTACGTAACGAACAAACGAAGGTCTCCTCTTTCGATGATATTCAGACAATTTCTCTGTTTGCTCATAATATTTGTCATCCGTGCATCAGCTCCTCTCCTCAATTCCCTTATAGCAATGCCCAGCAGGAAGGCTGAGCTAGGTAGCCCACTTATTATTATTATTATTATTATTAGCCAACAAAAATTCTCTCCTTTTCCTTTTTATATTTTTTATTTTTCGTCTTTCTCCTATTCTACAAGTACTCTGCTCCTTTCTCAGATTTTCCAAGTACTCCACTCTCTATCGTGTATCCCCCTACCTACTCCAACTCCTCCTCTTCCTCTACCTGCATGTTACACTTGTTCACAAGCATACGCATTCATACGTGCGTGCACGCGAAATGGGCGCACATGCGCATTCAGGCACACACGCTCGCGCTTCCAGAACGTTAATCTCTCTGGATGGAGGGAGGATTCTGCTACCGCCTACATGGAATGCCAAAACGGCCACTGGTGGGCGGTAGGGACCAGGTTGACGACCCATGCGCTAAACAAATGTCTACAGGCAAATGGGTATCACGACACACTAAAGTATTAGCAATTCTAGACATTGAGAGTAAAATTCACTTTTTTATTGTTACTTTTAGATTCATAGGGAATAGATACTGAAAATCATATTTTTTTGTGTTGTCAGTCCTAAAGGGACACACCACTGCTTAAATAAAAAAATCCGTGTTTAGGACGGGGTAGGCCGACATCTCTCATAATGCTCTCACAGCCATAATGCTAGCAAAGCATCAAGGGATATGTAGTCCACAACACCTGGAATGCTTAAAGTTGTCTACCCTTCCTTTAGGCTATCTACCCCGAATAAAAAAAACATGCACCCAATAAGTCATGTTTTTATTCATTGGAGATATATTTCAAAACCGCTTGTCAAATCTGCAGATTTCTTGTCTGCAATCTGTTAGTCCTCCCCTTCTAACCTCGCCCAGACTTTTTGTGGCTGACCAATCACAGACTTTAAAATATTAAAGCTACAATGTTAAAGCTCTGATGTACTGCCTCCAAGCTGTGTGTTTTCAGAATGCATGTGAAACAGTGGCTTGCTCCACATGCTCTGTGAAGTGTTGTCATCTACTCCAGAGGATACCCTATTCTCCTACATCTCAGGAATCACAGCACTGCTTGCCTTCTCTTTCCAAGTAGCCTAATTCAGGTTTTGCTTCCTGTCTGCAGCTTCAGAACATGATTTATCGTAATGACGTAAGAAAGTCTGTAAAGATAGTGTGGACTCATAAGGAGTGCAGTCTTCGCGCATGCACATGACAGTCTCTTTGTGCAGTCAAATTCTCTCATGATGTCATCAAGCATTGGTTTGACTTGGCCGCAGCAATTTTGTAAATTGTTGTAGTGCTAATCAACATAATTGAGGGAGACGGGAATAGAGAGCTACTTCCATTATGACCTATACAAGGACATATGCAGGTGTGGTGCGCAAAATATCCCTTGAATCCAGGACTTAATGGACATCAACAGCAAGGAACTCGTAAAAGTTGTCTATGACTTTTTATTTCTATGGATGACACATTCTATCATCTTAGATGATTTCTAAATCATCTAAAGTTCAGTCAACCCCTTGCATTTATCGAACAATAATGGCAGCCAAAAATTAAACCTTTTGTATAAACACAACTACAATTACAGCGTCAAACATTTTACCAAAGACATTCTTTAGTGTTGTGTTTTTTACCATGAAAGCATCTTAATACTTAACCCACACATTCTGCCAGTGCACGGTGATTCGCTATTATCTGTGCATGCCTAAATTAGATCTTTAAAACCATCCCTGCCGTTTGTTCATTGCGGTAATTGGACATACTGGCCATTTCAGCCAATAAAGGGGGGAGGAGGATTCATTTATATTGTTTCCTTGCATTCAGGCCTTATTGTTATAGAATTATATAGAAAAGACATTTGTCTTTTGTCTTTGGAGTTTTTGTTTGACATTTCAGACCCTGAGGGGGTTAATCATTCCTTTCTGCCATTTTCCTGCTATCTGGGCATCGTGGCCGTCCCTGTAACGACGCATCTAAATGTGTTTAGCTAACGGAGCTTACCTAACAGATTATCATGGCCGTGTGACTAATAGACTTCTCATTTGGTTTTAATACATTTTGCATGGCAAGCAATCAACCTCCATCATTCTTTAAGATGAATCGCCGTACCCAGCTAAATTTTAAAGATATTAGTGTGACAGCAGCCACATAAATCATAAGATTTTCTTAATGATGGTAAAATTAAAATATACTCTGGTTCCCAGGACCCAATGAAGTCTTTCCACGCGGAAGAAAGAACAGTGTACAAAAAAAAAGAAAAATTAGTAGAAAGATTAATTGATTATATTTACGAGGTGGGGGAAAGGAGAAATACTTCTGAGAACTTGTTTCAGTTTTCTATCTACATTTTTTTTTTATTAAAATTTTTTCTAAACATTAACTTTTTTTTACAAATATCTGCTTGATCTATAGCAACATAATCTCCCAGTAATTCTCACAGTTACTGTAACCCTCCTTCTCACAGAGCAAATCCATTTCAGTGAATATTTTACACCAATTTAAGCACTCCTCCTTTCTACAAAGGAGTTTGTTTGCCTTTGAGAAACAAGTATTCCGGAGTCTGTTACCACTAATAAGCGGACTAGTGCAATAATATTGTGTAAGTAGATTAGTATTGGTTTAGATTGTGCAGGGGTATCAGTTGTATATTAGCACGGCAGAAATATACTAAAATATACATATGAACCAGGCAAGTAATATCCACTTTATCCTCATATCAGATGTGACAGTTCCTTTTTAAAGTGTCCCTATCATTCTCATGTTTCTTTGTGCTCGAAAGTGACAGTTTTAAAAATGTTTTTATCTTAAAAAGGTTAAGCCTGCTCAACACTTTTTTTTTTCCATTTCTTTTAATATTAAAATTGAATGAAAGGATTCAAGCAACCATGTATTTCTTTATGACGGCCGCCTTACAACCATTTTCTCTTCCACTGGCAGTGGCATTCTGGGTAACAAACAATGTATCTCTTTCTGAATGTCGGGTTCTGATTGGCTTTACAATCTGTAATGTGAAATCTCTAAGTAACTGCTGGAAGTTATCATTGAAACTAAAGTCTTAAAGGTGCTTTCATTTGGAATGAGAATAACATTAGATAGATGTGGGGACACATAGTGGAAGTTAAGCAGAGCCAAATTGGAGGGATCTCAAAGGATATATTGTATGTATTATAAGTGCCATGACTTTCAAAATATAGATCTTTATTTTTGCATAGTACAATTTAGACATCCATGAATTTACTAAAAACTTAAAAGTTGCCTCTGTAATATGTCTCCCAGGCAGAAAAATCTGGTGCCACTTAACATCACAAGTTTTACTGTTTAAGAAAGATACGAAGACATTAGCAGCAGATCCTTTAAGTCCTGGAAGTTGCGAGGTGGGGCATCCATGGATCGGATTTGTTGTTCCAGCACATCCCACAGATGCTCAGTTGGCTTGAGATCTGGGGAATTTGGAGACCATGGCAACACCTTGAACTCTTTGTCATGTCCCTCAAACCATTCCTGAACAATTTTGCAGTGTGTCAGGGTGCATTATCCTGCTGGAAGAGGCCACTACCATTAGGGAACACCATTGCCATGTACGGTGTATGTGGTCTGCAATCTCTAGGTAGATGGTATGTGTCAAGGTGACATGCACATGAATGCCAGAACCCAATCTAATGATACTTCCTCCTGCTTTAGGAGTGGATACAGATAATAATTCTTTTATGCATATATCTTCCACTACACTGGCCCATTTTCGATGCCTTTTCTTTTCTTTCCCGTCTGAATTTTCCCAAATATTTTTCATGGGCAATATTTAGATGAGCCGAACAGTTAATGACAATATTTAGATGAGCCGAACAGTTAAATTAGTGTCTGGTTCGGTGAAACTGAATTTTTCCTCCGTGCACAAGTCTAGTAGATGCTGTTTCCTTGTGAGTCTTCTGTCTTCCCTTAGGTTTAACCCTTAGTAATGCATAACGTAACCCTTTACCAATCTGAAATACATACATGCTTTGCCCTAATAGCGCAATCTGTCAGTATTATCTGCCTGTTTCATATACAGAGTTTCAGTCTTCAGACCGTCCGCACAGCATTGAACTCATCAACTGGAACAGAAAGCTACACGCATTAAACAGCCTTATAACGACCAGTTGGTTAGTGTCCATTGTGACTTTTCATTGGAGGCTAGTAATAATTATTCACATGGAGCTAGTCTGCTGTGTTTTGTTCCAATGAAAGGGGCAGTAAGTCATCATGAATAGGCGCGCAAACTGAAATCCGAGCTCAGTCGACCGCGGCCTTGTGATGATGAGAAAATTTAAGCTGCAGTGTTACCTGTGATCTTTGCAATGCAATTCAATAGGTAACAAGTCCCCGTTAAGTGATCCTATTTTTTACTTCTTATTTTTAATGAGTACCTATAATTCATTTTTCCCCACTTTCCTCACTGGCTCCCGCTGCTTTCTGCTCTGCCAGCTAACTCCTTGGTCCCTTCTTTTGTGGGCTTTCGGCCGCACTTCTGTGCGCCGACTAACTTCAGGACTCTTTGTTACATCACCTGCTAAATGAATCCCCACTGCTCCGGGCTCCTCCGGTTCGAAAGAAAAAAATAAAACCTGCAAGAGGAGGAGAGAGCATTTTGGCCCAGAAGGCTTATGAAACCATGTTTAAATGAGAAGAAGGAATCAAACGGCACATTTTGCATTACACATCCTATCGCTGAAATCTTTTCATCTTCATCACTCCACGGGAATGTGTTTTTTCTCTATAAAATCAGAAACTATGAACTTTGTCCCTCTACGTTTTGTTAGTCATTTGGTTACAGCAGAGAGCTGTTTCCTTGCATGGACACTTTAGCTTCTATTCACTGTGATGTGAAATAAACCCTGCCTGAAAAATATGAGCCTCTGTTTTTTTTTTCCCTCTATCTCTTTTTTCCTGTTCTCTTTATTCTGCTGTCTTTCCCTTTCTGTGCAATGTTATAAAAAAATCTTTCTACCTTTTGAACTAGGATTCTGTGAGTGAGGGCTAACCAAGAGCTGTGTGGCTCCCTTTCTTACCTTTGTGTTCGCAGATGAAGCTGCCGAGCTCAGTTGGACAGAAGAAGATTAAAGCTCTGGATCAGATGCTAACGGAACTGGGAGTAGGTGAGTTAAAAAAAATGGGGGCGCCTGAAGTGGGGGGGTGGGGGGGGATAATACACATGGAGAGCTCTTTTGTAGTCCCAATGGACTGTATTTTTTTATTTCTCCCACTAATAAAGAGCGTTTTGAGATAACTGTATACACAGATATTTTAGAATAACATTCCACGTGTTTAATATAAAAATGTTTCTCACATGCACATAAAAGAAGCACAGGGATTTATTATTTTTTTTTCAGTTTACTTTTTTGTTATACTGGCAGGAAAACCTAATGTTTAAAAGATATGCTGTGAATAAAAGACAAGCCCCAGTAACAAAAAACACATAACATTGGTTTTGCTTTCACAAAAGTGCTTGTTATAAATGCTTTTTCTTTTTCCTGCCTCTGCTGCCTGTGTGTTTTTATTCTTTGCATTGCGGACCTGCCCTGCCCTTTGTACCTGACCAAATTTGTATTGTTCGTTGAAGAATAAAATCCCCATGTCCGCGACATTTTGTTCTGATAAACCTGATTTAGTCAGTTTTAAACTCTCTTGCCGGCTGCAGTAAAGAATACATCAATTCTTCTCCAAACCTCTTAATTGGTAGACAAATTATTGCTCTATTGAACCAAGTCCGAGAGGAGCATTAAAGGATACAGTTACAGTACATATTAATAACCAGACCTCCTCTGCTTGTTTCTCTGGAAGGTGGAAGATTCTATAGGTAGACAGTAGTCTGTTAGGTGTTACATTTGAAACCATTAAATGCATTCCCCTGGTACTTTATATACATGTGTTGTATTATTGGTTTCTCCGTACAGATTGTACATCGTTTTCTACTCTCTGCATAAAGCTTTAACCAGAATAATTAACTCTCTGTCCGTTTGATATGTTTTATAGAGTCACAGTGGCCATACGTTGGAACCCCAGTCGTTGCAATGCTGCCACTCCCATGATGTTTTGCCAGCTGGGAATCTAATTGTTGGTCTCCGTTCATGTTAACTTTAAATAAATGTAAAAAGAATAACAAATCTTTCTTTGAAAAAAAGGGGGTCCCACATCAAAAGACTATGGGTAACAATTCTCAAAAAAAGGTTAGATTACCCACATATAACACGTATAACCCACTATAATTGGTAAGAAACAAAACATTAAAATGTAAACTTTATTAGTATTTAAAGGGCATGTCTTCATAATAGTGAGAAAAAGGGCAAAGTGATATTTTCTTCTTAATACTATCTTTCTACTTGGATTGATCAAGAATTAGTATATTTTCTCACGCTTGCTGTGATTAATATATACAAGCCAGATGGGCAAACCCCCAAGTTTCTCCTTTTTAATATTACACTTTTCACAAGTCACTTTTGTGTTTTTCACCTTTTTTTTTTTTTCTCACTATTATGTTGATATGCTCTTTAAATACTAATAAAGTTTATATTTTAATGTTTTGTTTCTTACCAATTATAGTGGGTTATACATGTTTTATGTGGGTAATCTAAAACATTTTTTGAGAATCGTTACCCATAGTCTTTTGACTTGGGACCCCCTTTTTTCAAAGAAAGATTTGTTATTCTTTTTTCAATTTTGTCTTTTCTGGGTTAAGCCCATATTACCCATTTAGTCCACTCTTGACTCTGGGGTCAGGTTTTTCCTGCCCCTCTAGTCATGTATTTTTTTCTCTATAAATAAATGTATCTATTTTTATCGATGTGTACAATTAGCGTAACTGGTGGTGGATTGTTGGTTCCATGGCAGCTGGAGAGTCATTTGTTGCCTTATATATTTCCTTAAATAAGTTTACAAACACCCTAGCTTCCAAAGAGTCCTCTCCTATCTTTATGGATGTAGAGTGCGATTAAAAAGATAACCCCCCTTCCCTGTGTTATATCTTTGTATCTTCTACTACTTCAGAGCATTGGCATAATGTCAACCACCAAAAAAAAACCCCTTTTCTGCATGTTTTCCACAGATCTCAACCCAATGCCAACTGAGGAGATTGTTCAAATGTTCAACGAGCTACGAAGTGACCTTGTGCTGTTGTATGAGCTGAAACAGGCATTCTCCAACTGCGAGTACGAGCTGCAGATGCTGCGACATCGATTCGAAGCCCTCTCCAAAACAGGCAGCAGCAGCACCACCGCTAGTGTGGACGGTTCGGTGGGTGACAGTCAGATGGTCCTAAGCACAGACGAGATTAAGACAGAAGCGAAAGATCACATAATTGATGTTGTTGGAGCGCCACTGACGCCCAATTCGGTGAGTGGATCACTTTTATGGGTTGATGGCTTCCGTAATCTCATTAAATAACCTAACATTTATTCAAGGAAAAACTGTGTCAAAGCCATGTATACAGCCTACAGACATATTCCTGTGACCTCCAAGAGGGAGGTTATACATTTATTGTAAAAACCATTTACGTTTATGTGGTGTCCATTAGTTTCCATGGTGATTGCTTCACTTTGTTCCATTCTTCTGTTAATGGAACACTCGGACGTTAGGTTAACACTCAGGTAGGCATGTTTGCATTATTTTTTTAATTATTGTCCCCATCTCTTGGCAAGTAAAATAAATAAAATAATATTCACTTACCCTTAGTCCACTGGGGCTGGTCTTGTCATGGCTGCCCCTCATCCCCAGGCTGATATAATAATCATTAATGATCTCAGCCAATCCAGTGCTTCCGTTTGGGGCTGGTGCACATGTGTGCCAATCACCATCTCCTCATAGAGGTACATTAGCTCAGAGCATCTCTATAGGGATCATTTGTCCTGCAAAAGTTGTAGTGTTGCAACCACTAGAGATGTCCTTAAGGAGGAAATGTAAACACTGCCTTTTCTTAGAAAAGTGAAGAATTATGGAGGATGGTATTCTGCTAAAGGCTCGCACATGCTGTACTTACTGTATTCACTGTTACAGTAACATATTGTGTGTGTGTGTGTGTGTGTGTGTATAAGCACATGTACACCAGCATCCTCGTTTAGAGCAATAGGCTGCATGTTATGACACTTATGTAAGTCAAAGCAAAGGTTCCACTATTCTTATCCCAGTTTGACAACAAAAAATAATAATTTAATTTCTTCACTTAGAGAAAAATGCATACAAAATATTTATCCATTAAATCAGGGTACATTTAGTTTTACAATCCTGGTCATTTGACTGTTTTTGGTAGACTTGCAGTTACACAGCCACAAGCAGATGTGTTCCCGAAGAGACAACAATGAAGCTAATAAAATCAGTGTCAAATAAGATTTACTTTGGCTTATGACAGTTGTATGGGTTCCCGCATTGAAAGCTATGGAAAAGCCCGTACAAATTGGCAGCTGTTTAATGTATGTGTGAGAGCGTTGTACGATTCTAACAGAGAAAACACTTTACATCTATAGTAATCAGGTTCAAGATGGGAAGCTTGGAGTTCCCCTTTATATCCAAGGGCCCATCACCCCCTGATTCTCTGCTCCCATGTGTATGAGTTGATAGCACAGAGGCTTCTAAACCTGAGCGAGCGGGTCCTGAATGATCAAACAGCATGTTTTCAGGAGGTGTGAAGATAGCGGGAAGGCTATGCAATCCTTCAGTTACCAGTTTCAATTTCCATATCACTTTATCATCTTTTATAAATAGACACTTTCCAAGTGTGGAGCAATGTATTAAAAAAATAGTAACTCACGTGTTGGCACATATACCCCATAACAGAACAATATGCCCCCAGGCTTCCTAGGAAAATATCCAAATCTAGCCCAGCACGCTGACCTGCCCCCTACGCTTTCTTAATCCACATATTGCTGGCAGCTGTCTAAGCCGCTTCCGATATTTAGACACACAATACATAGATGTCTACTTAGATATACAAGGCTGATAATGTGCTCTTTACTTTTAAAAGGAATGCACAATGTATTGTGATTTAAGAGGAGATTGAAAGCACCTTATCTGTCAGCCGCAGAGGTGACACGTTAATCTGGATTTTAAGGGTTTGCTGTTATTGTCTTCGAGCAGGATTGAAGTAGGCCCCGTAAAAAGGCTCTTACTGTATCCACAGCATTTCTCTTTACTTCATATCCTTCTTCAAAAATGCTTTGCTAAGAAAGATAGATTAAAATCCTTACTTGCCCGCTTGGTGGCAAAGCTTACATTTCCTACTGGCCAGATCCATAGATGGCATTTTTATATAACTAAGTCCAAGAGGATACTCACCTCTCATTGATTGTGGCAAAGGTTTACACCTAAAGCATTGCCCCCAAGGCATCGGCCTGTGACTCTAACGCCATTCATACCATGTGATCAATATTAAGATCTTTCTTTAGCTAAACTGAATCAATTTGCATCTAAATTGCCATGCATAATGGCTTTCAATGCAATGAAACTCTGCAAATTTGTAAATTATTTCCCGGGGTTGGCAAACTCATTCTCTTTTTAGAATGATGCTATAAATAAAGCCACAGAATATGCACTATTATAGTTAAAGGAACATGTATTCCTCACCCTTTAGTACAAAACCCACCATTAAGGTGGCTTTCCCTCCCCTTACCCCCCTTAAAAGCATGAAAAACTCACCTTATTTCCTTATTGGATTGGCTAAAATCGACAAAGGGGACGGGTCCAAACGCCATTTTGGCCAATCGGCACCTCCTCATAGAGATGCATTGAATCACTTCATCTCTGTGAGGAAGATTGAGTCTCCATGCAGAGCGAGGAGGTGCTGAACGGCAGAGCTGCCTACTGACCCAGGAAGCACCTCCAGTGGCCATCTGAGGAGTGTCTCTGAAAAGGCAGTGTTTGCATGAAAATGCCTGCACATAATGATTATACTCACCAGAACAACTACATTAAGCTGTATACTATACATTAAGCTGTATACTATACATTAAGCTGTATACTATACATTAAGCTGTATACTATACATTAAGCTGTATACTATACATTAAGCTGTATACTATACATTAAGCTGTATACTATACATTAAGCTGTATACTATACATTAAGCTGTAGTTGTTCTGGTGACTATAGGGTCCCTTTAAGATGTTGGACTAAGTTCTCCCTTTGATACGTGGTAGATTTTCCTACCTGTTTGACTTTCTGACAAACTGCACATCATAAAGCCCGGCGCTCTCATGGTTAACATGACCTGGTCTTTGACATATTTCAAAGAAGTATAATCAAGTTAATTTACTGCAAGGCAAATTCATTACCTAAAGGAGGCCCCATGTTAAATACAGCACTGACCTTTACCGACTGATTACACAAAGACGACACAATTAGATTAGTCCAAGACAAAAGGTCAGGCGCGTTCACACTGTGACCATTTTACACTACCTTGAAACAGAAGGCCCAGAGGGAGATTTGGAGTTGGAAGCGTCTCCGCTGCCCCCCTCATTTCCATTTTCCTCCTCAATACTTGGGGTGCGTTGGCTCGCTGGAGCACGCTATCATGCAGCTGGCTCAGTCTTGATTCCCTGTGTTTTCTGATTGATATTTATTTGAGTAGATTTAAGTTTATGGTGTGTTATTTGACCATTTTTCTTGTCAATGTGATTACAGAAAGCCATTATAAACTATAGTAAAGGGTTTTGAAACAGATAGAAGGATTCAGCCATGAACCCAGCGAAGTACAGAACGATGAGTCCTCAATACAGCAATATTATCAGTAGGCTAATTAGAAAACACGGGCCTCCTTTTATAACAGGTTCTTTACTAATCTGTGAGCTGTGCAAGTTTTAGGCCAAAACTGGCCACACTGGCAGATAATTAACCACCTCCCCTATCCCTTGTCCATAAACAGCAGTTCCTGGCTGAGTGAATAGTGTGGTTCTGAAGTTTGGGTGAGATTGTGATGAATTGATATAGAAAGTGAGTTGGTGCAGTAAAATCAGCAAAGTAAAGCCATATTCTAAAAAAAACAGTGGATAAAAATAGGCAGTCTACTTAAAATGAGCATTGTAGTGAAAGTCCTGCTATTATGGCACCTTACAAGCCCCCACGTCTAACATGGCTCTACCTTACAAGCCCCCAAGTCTAACATGGCTCTACCTTACAAGCCCCCAAGTCTAACATGGCTCTACCTTACAAGCCCCCAAGTCTAACATGGCTCTACCTTACAAGTCCCCCGTCTAACATGGCTCTACCTTACAAGCCCCCATGTCTAACATGGCTCTACCTTACAAGCCCGCTAACATTGTCTACCTACATTACGGCGTGACATCTACCTTACAAGCCCCCACTCTAGCATTGGCTCTACCTTACAAGCCCCCAAGTTTAACATGGCTCTACTTACTACCTTACAAGCCCACGTTAACGTGGCTCTACCTCTAAGCCTAACGTGAAAAACTGCATACAAGCCCCGTCTAGCAACCTTACAAGCCCCCGTCTAGCGGTGGCTCCGTACGCTCTAACTTTGTTGCTCTACCTTAAGCGTCTAGCATTGTCTACCTTCCCCTCCCCGTCTAACATGGCTCTACCTTACAAGCCCCCACGTCTAACATGGCTCTACCTTACAAGCCCCCAAGTCTAACATGGCTCTACCTTACAAGCCCCCACGTCTAACATTGCTCTACCTTACAAGCCCCCACGTCTAAAATGGCTCTACCTTACAAGCCCCCACGTCTAACATTGCTCTACCTTACAAGCCACCATGTCCAAGGCCGGACTGGGTACTAAAAGCAGCCCTGGAAAAAATTCTATACCAGCCCAATAATCCGTCACGCCAGCATTATGTACTGATATAGAGGTGGAAAAGATAACCTAAAATTTAAAACTATTATCTAACAAAAGAAAGCACTCATAGGGCTTCAAAATAAACAAGAGTGGTTTTATTTTAAGCAGACGTACATTTGCATATAATCAATGTTTCAGTCCATCTACCTTGACATATTAAGGAAAGTTTGGTAATGGGACTGAAATGGTGAATGTATGTAGGGCACAACTGTAAAAAAATGACGTTATCTTGTTTATTTTGAAGTCCTATGAGTGCGCTCTTCACTTTAAATATGTTAATGTGTTGGAGTATGCACCTAGCACCAAGACTGGGCCAATGCATGCTCATTACATATATGTTACATATTAATGACATTTCTGTGTGTATTATATATATCTAAATATTATAGGCATCATTATATATTATTAATATACATGCATATATGTGTGTGTGTGTGTGTGTGTGTATTACTGTCAGAATCACATCAGTTACGTCTATATGTACATTGTGTTAGCAAAATGTATATATTGGAAGGAAAATCTATTTAATAGGAGCTCTTTCTCTCACCTGTCAATTAGCTCTTTGGCATAAACTCCTGTGCTGAAGAACTGAGTTACAGGGAGAGCAGGAGACACAGCTGAAAAAGCATCCCCCCCCAAACACACACAAAAATACATCTTCTCTTGTGTTTCTCTTAACCCCGTTTTGATTTTTTTTCCCATTTTTTTTTGTTTTTTGTTTTGTTTTTTATTCCCTCCTTTTATTCTTTACCTTATTTAGTGTATCTTTTCTCCAATTTTTCTCCTTTGTGTCTCCTACAACCCCCCTTGTGTGTCTATTATTTCATCCCAGCCTGTGTGTCTCTTTTTACCCTTCTCCACCCCTCTGTTTATCTCTTTTTTCACAGCCCCTTATGTGTGTGTCTTAGCCCCAGCTCCTTTCTTTCTCCCCTTCCGAATCCCCTCTGTGTGTCTCTCTCTCCTTCCAGTCCAGCTTTGCCCCCCCTACAAACCTTGTGTGTCACTTTTTTCCCCTTCCCTTCTGTATGTCTCTTTGTTGTGTCTCTTTCTCTTTGCCTTAGTCCCTCTGTGTGCCTCATTCTTCTCCCAAACCCTCTGTGTGTCTTTATACCCCTCTGTCTCTTTCTCCTCTCCCTGTCTTTCTCCCCCTCTCTCTCTCTTGCCCCTCTGTCTTTCTCCCTTCTGCCCCTCTCTCTTTCTCTCCCCCGTTTCTTTCTCCCCGTGTCATTCTCCCCGATATTCATTCTCCCCCAGTGTGTCATTCTCCCCAGGTGTCATTCTCCCCCGTCATTCTCCCCGTGTGTTCTCCCCGGTGTCATTTCTCCCCCCCGTGTCATTCTCCCCAGGTGTCATTCTCCCCGTGTCATTCTCCCCGTGTCTTTCTCCCCCAGTGTCTTTCTCCCCTGTGTCTCTTGCCTCTATCTTTCTTTCTCCCCCCACTCCCATGTCTCTCTCCCCCCCTCTCTTTAGCTTTCCTGTGTCTCTCTTGCCCTCTGTCTCTTTCTCCCCTGTGTCTCTTGTCCTTTCCCCTCCCCCGTGTGTCTCTCTTGTCCCTCTCTCTCTTTCTCCCCCTCCCCCTGTGTGTCTCTCTTGTCCCTCTCTCTCTTTCTCCCCCTCCCCCTGTGTGTGTCTCTTGTCCCCTCTGTCTCTTTCTCCCCCTTTCCCCTGTGTCTGTTTCTCCCCTTCACCACCCCCTGAGACTGAACTTGTCTGACAGTCGGTCCAATACCACAGGAGGACTGAGGGAGGGGGCAGAGCTGACTATCATGCTTCCTCGCGGTTCCCACAATGCCCAGCACAGCCACATCATAGAGTAATTACTACTCTATGACGTGGCTGTGCCATGAATGGTTGGAACCACGAGGGAGCATGATAGTCAGCTCTGCCCCCTCCCTTAGTCCTCCTGTGCTGTATGACAGCTGCACGCCTGTCAGTATTGGTGAGTGTGCTGTCGGACCGGCTAGGCGACCACCTGGCTCGGCGGCACTACCATGCATTACAGGAGTTGCGGCCAACGGCTGCAAGGTAACTATCGGACGTGGCCGGCCCCCTCAAAGTGTTCCACCGGACTGGCCACCCGGTGGCAGCAATTACTAAAGAAACTGAGCTGTGCAGCCCCCAGGTGCCACTGCCCACCCGGAAATTTCCTGGTCTCCCGGTGGGCGAGTCCGGCCCTGCCCACGTCTGACATTGCTCTACCTTACAAGCCCCAATAAAACATCACTCTACCTTACAAGCCCCCACATCTAGCATCGCTCTACCTTACAAGCCCCCTCATCTAGCATCGCTCTACCTTACACGCCCCCTCATCTAGCATCGCTCTACCTTACAAGCTACCTCATCTAGCATCGCTCTACCTTACAAGCCTCCTCATCTAGCATCTCTCTACCTTACACGCCCCCACGTCTAACATCGCTCTACCTTACAAGCCCCCACGTCTAACATCGCTCTACCCTGCAAGCCCCTAATTTTAGGCTGGCATTGCTGGACCAATCAAGTTCCACGACATTAGGATTTTAAATCATTGGATGTGATCATCTCTTTTCCTGAGCAGCAGGATGCTTTGTGTAGTCTGCAAAATGTAAAGTACTTGGTTTACATTCAACCAAAACAGATCTCACAGGGCACACAGAGATTCCAGAGCTAGTTAACGAAGAGATTACTTTGTTAATATTTATCTGAGGACTCTGGTTTTATCCTATTTTGCTAGGTGCCACTGGTGCTTGCCGTGATTACAGAATTCCCTGTGTTACACAGTATATAATGTCAGGTAAGGCATCAGATCTGTCCGTGTTGCCTCTGCTCTAGAATCCCCCGAGCCTGAGTTGACCCCATGAGGGAGACTTAAGGTCTTGCAGAGACGAAGCCCGACTTGGAGCAAATTAGTTCCACGCCGAAGTTCGGCCAGCTACTCCAGATTAGAACGGCTTTTGATTCCCTAAACTTGTACTCCAGCCATCCGTCCCTAATGAGTTGGCTGTCCCAGAATGCCTCACACTGCAGGCCTTTGTTCCCGCTCTCAGAAGTCAACCCACTAATGGGCAAAAGAAAAAGACCTCGAGTCTATGAAGTCTCAGGCTTCGAGTCAGAATTAGGCAACTTTTAAGCTTTCTGCGGCTGCACTCCTGCTGACTCCTTGTTTTCAGAGCTGATTTGAAACCAAGAAGTTACATTGTTAAATCAAACAGAAATCTTTCTTTCCAGATGGAGTTTGAATGTATGAATAAAAAGAAAAAAGTGGCGTGTCTGTGTGAATGTGTGCATCGCTCGCTCTATTTAGCTGTATATAACGTGTGAATCTGTCCGTCTGTCATGCATGTAATTTGATTATAAAACGATTTCGTTTGGAAAGTGTATTTTGTAATAAAGTATAATTAATGCAGGAGATTCCTAGTGTGTGTCTTTATAACTCCTCATATATTCGTTTGTGTGATCAAACACCGCAAAGTACATAGAATAATGCGCTAATGCAGTTTATCTAGCTAACGAAAGCTGTCTGTGACTTTGCTAGAATTTCTGCGATATAATTAGCAAAATGTGCCAAATAAGAACACTTAACCCCACCTTGACTGTAGAACATTTAGTCGAGAAATACCCATTGTTCCTAATAAGTACATATATATATATATATATATATATATATATATATATATACCTTAAAGGACCACTATAGTGCCAGGAAAACATACTCGTTTTCCTGGCTCTATAGGGTCCTTGGGTCCCCTCCCTCCAGGCTCTAGGATGAGGAAGGGGTTAATCCCTTACCTTTTTCAAGCGCTGGGGAATCTCCTCCTCCTTCTTCTGCTGTCATCGGCTGAATGCGCATCCGCGCGCATTCAGCCAGTCTCATAGGAAAGCATTCTCAATGCTTTCCTATGGGTGCTGGCGTCTTCTCACTGTGAAAATCACAGTGAGAAGCACGGAAGCGCCTCTAGCGGCAGTCAATGAGACAGCCACTAGAGGCTGGAATTAACCCATATATAAACATAGCAGTTTCTCTGAAACTGCTATTTTTACAGCAGCCAGGGTTAAAACTAGAGGGACCTGGCACCCAGACCACTTCATTGAGCTGAAGTGGTCTAGGTGCCTATAGTGGTCCTTTAATAAATTATAAAAAGGACCGTAAAATCTACTGGTGAATTTGCTACACACTAAATACTCCGCTAAAAAGATTGAATTAAGGATAAATCTGACCACCGACATTACAGCACAGACTGGGGCAAGCAAGCTGGGATAGATAGATCTAGCTGTCTTGTGATCTAGAAATGTCTCTTGTGCCCTTGTTTCTTGTTGCTTTGTGCTTTCCCCCGGGAAAGCTGAACTCTGGTATGTAGAATAATTACTACATCAGTGTTTAATGATTTAAAGTAAAAGTTGCGTATTAGAGTCAGCCCGTACTGAAGGACCTAATCAAAGCTGGGACTTGTGGGTTGTCATCTCTTTTCGATAACCTGCAGTCTTCTCCCTTGATAGATAATGGGTTAAATGCCCACTGCCATGGCTGTGCAGGAGCACAACGAGGCATCTAAACGTTTAGCTGAGGGGCTTTCGTGAAGTCAGAGACACCGAAGATATAAATTTGATCATATGACACATTTGAAAAATGAACCTTATCCTTTAATGCTTTCTGCATATTAGCGAACACTTTATGTCCGAGTACAAATGAGTAGCCCTTCTTTGTTTTAGCTGCCTAATGAGTGGAAGGAAATGAAGAATGGTTATTTATATACATAATTAAAGACAGTGATCCATTATGGGCTGATTCATGCCTGCGAGCAGTTTCACGTTAGATCAGCAAGTCGATATTGCTTTGTGTTCACAAAATCTCGCATTGCCTGGTATATTGCTGCCCCTGGCTAAGAGAGGGTTAACTGCACAGTCCTCATTTTAATTAGCAAATTTCCAAAATGTGCTAATATCCTACACTTTGAAACCCCAAATAAAACTGTAAGCAATATAGTAAAGAAAATGGGTTTTTAGGTTTATTTGTTTTAGTTAATGTGTTATATAGTTTGTTTTGAGGCTTTTGTTGGTGGTGGTTTCAGGAGATAGTAACAAACATCAGGATTTAAATAAAACCATTAGAAAGTGGAACTTTGTGAAAATCCCCAGATTATTTATTATATTTCATGTGTTTATCCCCCTGAGCAGTATTACGTAGGACCCATACAATATGTTTATGGATTCTTGGGGAGTATATTGTAGACATGGTGAATCGCTCTGTGCAGCGATTGTTACTGTCTGAATTCCTGAATTTATTTGATCACATCCCTTTAAATCTTATAACTGCCCCCCGTTTAATTTTCTGGATATTTTCCACCTGCCCATCTCTGTACCTTACTTGGCCTCTTTCATCCTTTTATTTTCCTGTAACATTTTTTTTTTTTTTTTATATGACAGGTTCTGTAGACCACTTTTACAAGGAATAAAAATCAAATCCTTTAATTAAGGATGTCTTTTTTTTCCTGGTAATGTTAATAGTTTTTCTTATTTTGTGAATGTAATCAGGGCAAATAAAAAGAAAGACAAAAGGCGTTGCATTCTACAAAGATGTAAGTAGAAGTATAGTTTAGGGTGTTGCAGTGGATGTGAACTACTTGGATTTTGCCAAGGCATTTGATCCTCACAGTAGGTTAGTCTTCAAACTAAAAAAAATTGGTCTAGATGAATATTCTTGTTCTTGGGTAGAACATTGGCTTAAGGATAGAGTACAACGAGTTGTCATTAATGGTAAATGTTCAAGCTGGACAAAAGTGGTAAGTGGTGTCCCTTTTGGGACCGCTTCTATTTAACATATTTTTTTAAATGATCTTGAAATAGGCATTGAAAGCCATGTTTTAGTGTTTGCAGATGACACAAAACTTTGTAAAGTAATAAAATGTGAACAGGATATTGCTTTGCTTAAGAGAGATTTGAATATATTGGGGGACTGGGCACTAAAATGGCAGATGAAATTTAATGTAGAGAAATGCAAAGTTATGCACTTCAGGGTCAAGAATGCACAAGCAACTTATACCCTTAAAGGGACACTCCAGGCACTCAGACCACTTCTGCCCATTGGAGTGGTCTGGGTGCCAACTCCCACTACTCTTAACCCTGCAAGTGTAATTATTGCAGTTTTTTATAAACTGCAATAATTACCTTGCAGGGTTAACTCCACCTCTAGTGGCTGTCTCTGAGACAGCCACTAGAGGGCACTTCCGTGTCCCTAGCACAGGAAACCTGTGCTAGAGCGTCGCTGGATGTCCTCACGCTGTGTGAGGATCTCCAGCGTTGCTCATTTCCCCATAGGAAAGCATTGAAAAGCATTTTCAATGCTTTCCTATGGGGAGCTCTAATGCGCATGCGCACATAGCACTGGAGTTTCCCTTTAATGGCAGTGGATTAGGGATAACCACACACGAGAAGAATTTGGAAATTTTTATAGACAACAAATTAGGCAGCAATCTGCAGTGGCTAAGGCCAGTAAGGTTTTGTCGTGTATAAATTCTCGGGATGAGAATATAATTTTGCCTCTTTATAAAACACTGGTAAGACCACACCTTGAATATGCTGTGCAATTTTGGGCACCTGTTCTAAAAAGGATATCATGGCACTAGAAAAAGTGCAGAGACGAGCTACAAAATTGATAAAAGGAATGTAGCATTTTAGTTAGGAAGAAAGGTTAAAAATGTAAATCTCTTTAGTTAGGAAAAACGGCGCCTGAGAGGGGATATGATAACATTATACAAATATATTCGGGGCCAGTACTAACCATTATCTGGAAATCCTATTCATAAAGAGGCCTATACATAGGACACAAGGTCACACATTTAGACTGGAAGAAAGGAGATTTCATCTAAGGCAAAGGAAAGGTTTTTTACGGTAAGAGCAATAAGGATATGGAATTCAAAGCATAACTTACAGGGATATAATTTCTAATTAGTGGGGTAATAGCTGCTTGATCCAAGGAGATATCTGACTGCCATTTTGTGGTCAAGAAGGAATTTTTTCCTAGTTTGTTGCAAAATTGAAAGTGCTTCCAACTGTTTTTTTTGCCTTCTTTTGGATCAACAGCAAAAACATGTGAGAAAGGCTGAACTTGATGGACGCAAGTCCCTTTTCAGCTATGTAACTAAGCACTATATAAATAAAATATACATACACTGTATACATAGTTACAAACAGGTGTACTCAGCACTTGCATTACAGTAGAGGGAGGTACAGTAAGTGCAGTAGGTATACAGTGTATGTATATTATATTTATATAGAGCCAATAGGTGTACTCAGCACTTCACAGGTTACCCTAATGAATGTGTCCTAATTCTGCGTGTATGTGTAACACTTTAGGTTCCGGTGTGCTCAGTGCTGTATATTCTTTTTTTAATCGTGCAGTGATTGTGCCTGTTCTTTGCCCACTATTGGCAGATAATTTGATACACAATTTTCTTTCCATACAGAGAAAACGCAGAGAATCCGCTTCCAGTTCGTCGTCCGTGAAGAAGATGAAAAAGCCTTGAGCTTCTCTCGAAGATTTGAGATTGTGTGAATAGTCAACATTACGGACTATCCAGAGTTTGGGGACCGGCCAGAAGGGCCGTGAGGAGACCCTGATATTCTACGTCTGTGTAAATAGATTTTTTTTTTTTTTTAATGTTTGTGCTGTAAAACCAAGTTTACCATGAAAATAAATAACTTGTGGTCAGATTTGTGACGGCCTGTAAAATGATTTGCACAGCGAAGCCACATATTTTTGTTTTATTCTGCTCTTTTATCTTTGTTTTTTGTGTGTGGTTTGCAGTGAACAAGCAGGGGCAGCCGGCACATCGATTGGCTGATTTAGAAAGCAGTAACGTAGGTTCCCACCCATGCAGGCAACCAACACTGTCTCCTAGCCACCTCATGCTGCCTCCTCCCTGTTTGCTGATTGGCTCTTGATAATGCAGCTACTGTGCGGCACAGCCTGGGTAGCGTACAAAAATAACACTACATGGAATTGGGTCCAGCCACCATTACTATACCATGGAACCCTCACGACTCTGTTCCTCTCTAGTTAAAGGACACTCCATTGCCCACAAAATAAATGTTTAGTAGATATGCCCCCAATGAAACCATGCATGCATTTAATTATGTGTTTTTTTTTCTTCTTTGGTTATATCTTATCCACATCTCTTGCCTGCAGCTTCCCTCCCCTTCTAGCCCCACCCAGATTTTCTGTGGCTGTCCAATCACAGACTTCCCAATGAGAAGTCTTTGCAAGAAAGGTTCTCTGGGCAATTGCTTACTCTTGAGTTCGGTGCAAAAAAGCTAACCAAATCAGGAAGTAACTGGAACGTCTGTCTGATTGTCAGACAGGGCGGTGTAACCAGGTTCATTATAAAAATACCAATTTCGGTTGAAATCTGAACATTTGGGAAAAAAAAGGACACACGTAAGGTTCCCTTTAACACCCACATACACAGCCCTCCACACGTTTCACACTACATAAAGGACCAGAGAACGCCGTCGATGAGAGCAGCACTGTCAACGTCTGGGGACTTTGTCAAGTCTCACAAAAAATTCCAACTTAGTCAAAATGTGTTTTTTGTTTTTTTTCTTCTGCTTTTTACACATTTACTGCACTTTATACAAAGTAGTAAGCAAGGTGGCTTGTGAGCTTGCAATCCACAGCGAGGGAAGGTTACCACGAGTAATTTGACGGTGATGGCTAGAGTGTTTGTGCAGTTTGTGGATAAGGAGATTAGTGGGATTCATTAAAGTGAATTTTTCAAGCTCAGCTCAGTAATTCTTTTCCCAGTTTAGTGAATAACCTGTTCTGTGTCTATTTAATATTTTCATGGGGTGATGATGATTTGCGCTCACCCCCAGTAAATGAGAGGGGGGTGAATCTCACAGTAAACAGCCCTGATTAGGACGCGGCCCTAGTGATTTACATGAACACGTACACGCGGCCTTCATCCAATCTTCTCCTCATTAGCACTTCATCTTACAGACATAACTGATCATCAATACATTGTGACACCTGCTATGATGTATAATGCTGACCGCACCGCTAAAGGTCGTCGGACGTGTTGCTTTTATTTTACTGTTTCCCAAATTACAGTTCTACAGATCAGACATGAAAACCCATCTGACCTTTGATCCGTAATGAGCACGGCTTTCTGATTCCTAACATTGTGACAGCGTTTAACGCAGAATGTTCATATCTATTCATTTGATAAGCCATCAGCTGCCAGAGTAGTTGGTACAGTGAAACGCCTTACAGGCTAACATTAAATCAGGGACCATGGAATTGATGAAGAAATTAAACATTTTCCAGTTTGCGTATTTTGAAGTTAGTTATTCTGACATTTGTAATTCCTTTGTCAGTTCTGCACAAATCCTGGTTTATTGATTAAAGCCTTTTAATCTTGCATATTCCATACAGTTGTATCTACGGTGTGGAGGCTTACATAACGTATGTCTGTATAATGACCAGGAGATGATATATGACTGGTGCCCTTTAAATGTGAGCAATGTATGGAACAAGACGTTGACTCGCCGATGGTTAAGGAGTCGCTCTCTGTTCTCATTCTGTGTGTGGACCCTGAAATTAGAGTTTTTCCAATGTCATTAATAAACAGAATAGGTTTGATCTGTCCCTTGAACCAGGAAATTAAAATATCCATATTAAAAAATAATAACCCTTTCAGTGCAATGAGTAAACTGAAGCAAAACTGGTTAGACAAAACTAATCAAGGTTCTGGTGCAGGAGACAATATTCACATATTTAACCTCTTAATGATATGTCATTCTTAACATCTGATACCGAAGCGTTTCAATAGAAAACGTGCTTTGTTGCTGGCGTTGGGTCCGACGTGTTAACCCTTTCATTGCTGAAGGAATGAGAGACTCATTTCTTAATGCTGTTCCATTGCCGGTAGCGTCTTCTTAGAGACATCCATTTAGCACATCCTCCCCACCCCCAATACGTTTCAAACAGTCACACAGAAATATTTATTTCAGGGGTGTTAGAGCAATTAGGGCTATTTCACTAGGTTTTTTGGAGGGGGACTTCAAGACTTGCCATACAGATACATACAAAAATTTAACGGGAAAAGGGGATTTTATTTAAATTAATTTATTAATACTGTTAAAGGGACTCTCCAGTGCCAGGAATAGAATCCGTTTTCCTGGCACTGCAGGTCCCCTCTCCCTCCCACCTCCCATCCCCAGTTGCTGTAGGGGTCAAAACTCCTTCAGTGACTCACCAGAGGCAGCGACGATGTCATTCGGCGCTGCTTCTTGGTCCGCCCACGCTTCTCCACGTCAGCCGGCCGGCACGCGCATTAGACCTCAATCATAGGAAAGCATTGAAAATTATTTCAATGCTTTGCTATGGGGATTTTAGCGATGCTGGAGGTCCTCACATAGCAGGATGACGTCCAGTGACGCTATAGCACAAAAAACCTGTGCTATAATCCTGGAAGTGCCCTCTAGTGGCTGTCTAGTAGACAGCCACTAGAGGAGGAGCTAACCCTGCAAGGTAAATATTGCAGTTTACGAAAACTGCAATAATTACAGTTGCAGGGTTAAGGGTAGTGGGAGTTGGCACCCAGACCACTCCAATGGGCAGAAGTGGTCTGGGTGCCTGGAGTGTCCCTTTAAGGGCACACTCTAAGCACCATAACAACCAAAAGACTTGTGAACAGTGAGGAATTTCCTGCTCTGCAGATTTCCGAAGATAGAACATTTTGACAGCGGAAATTTAGTTCTGCAACAGAATCAAAAGAACAAACCAATAAGGCAGAAAATGGGCCAATCTGTGTGCTGCAAAATATATACATTATATGATGGAAGCATTTTCTGCAATTTGGTTCACAGATCGAGTGAGAAAAAGTAACCAACAGAGAAAAGAAACCAGGATGAGCAGCAAAAAAAAATAAAAAAAAAAAATTTCACTTTCAATCAGATGTTAACTTACTTTATAAGTTTTCATCCCCTTCTCTGTAAATTGACTTTTAATTACACACAGGAGGCTCCTGTGGGGTCTAGCAAACTATTATCGGAGTAGGAGTTAATAAATTCTAAATTAAACAGAATGTGCAATAAAGAAAGAGCAAACATTAACTCTTTACAGAAAGTGTTTAGAAAGGCTGAGAGTCACATGCAGGGAGATGGCATGGTAAATGGGAATCTCAAAGGTGAGTACACAACTACAAGTCCCCACTGTCTCAGACAGTCTTCTTCCACAGGAGAGCCAACATTGCTGTGATATAAACAGAGCAATTCTAAGATAATAAATGCCACAATCAGAGTTATTTGCTTAATTGTGAATTTCTGGGAATTCAATGTGAATAAAAGATGAATTTCACATTTTAGGACAATATAGCCGAATTGGGAAAATTCTCCATTCCAGCTCAAATTTAGCGGATTGTAGCTCACAATCTCAAAGTCGCATTGAATAAAGAATAGCCCTGCGTGACTCCTGTTAGCTCGGGCAGAGATTCAATTTTTCTTTTACTAACAAATTAAATTGCAGAGAGCTGCAAATATTCATCTCAAATGCACACTAAATGCATTAATTAGATTGGACTCCTAATTAGTGATGTCCCGAACGGTTCGCTGCGGACTCATCATTGAGTAAACTTTGACCCTGTACCTCACAGTCAGCAGACCCTTCCTCCCAGACCCTCCCACCTCCTGGACAGCATCCATTTTGAAGCTGCATTCTTAGTGAGCTGTCCAGGAGGCGGGAGGGTCTGCTGCTGATTGGCTGGAATGTGTCTGCTGACTGTGAGGTACAGGGTCAAAGTTTACTCAATGACGAGTCCGCGGCGAACCGTTCGGCGAACCGTTCGGGACATCACTACTCCTAATTGTAACTATCTGGGCTTATTAGGAGGGAGGGTTTCCAAATGGGGGTTATCCATTGTAGATTATGTCTGGCTGGGCATCACAGGATTTTTAGTTCCACTAAAGAGGATCGATGAAGCTCATATAAGGCATCTTCATATTCACCCGTTTCACCTGATCTAATTGGTGCAATTATGGATTACCCTAAAAGAGTTTAAGGGAATTGTTATTTTCCTGCAAGGATTTATTCATTAAACACTGATTATTTTTTTGTGTGTGTGAATTGCAATCATTAAACTAAATATAAATAAAGCTGTGATTAGAGCTGGTTTTGAGAAATTTACAAATCTGCATTTTCCATTTGATTTTCAGTAAACTGCAAATTTGTGTGTAGTCAGTGAACTTCCGAATGGCTCCAGGTAATTCTGGATTTAAGTGGATGCTCCGTGATCTTTAACGTTACTGGGGTCCGAGTGAGGCTTTTCTGTATTTACATTTTATCTCTTGTAGATCCGCTCTTGGCTTTATCACGAGCTGCCCGCTGTGCACAGCTCTTTCCCACACAATAAATAGACTGTTTTTACAAATGGTCCTGCAGGATGTCACACGACCTAGATTATAATTTCCACACACTTCACCTGTTTGACAAAGTAACATACAATGCTTTTTGTTCCCCTGCTGAATTCCAGAAACACTCTGCAACACACGTCAGACCTGTCGCGTTCTCTCCGTGACATGTCTACCAGCTTGTTAACAAGGTGAAAAGCAGGAGTGGAAATAGACACAGAGAAAAGGCAGCGGCAGAAAGATTCTGCCATAAAAGACACGGCTCACCTGAGCCAGGAGCTTTATAATAGGACAGAGCCCCGGCAGTGTGCCAGCAATGTCATTATTATCGGGTGTCTGGCCCAGGGCTCGTGTTAGAGGAGAGGCTGATGGGGCAGAAAATGGCACAAATAAATATATTATCACTCGGTAACACAATGGTTTTAACCCCTTGGTTTGGGACAGTATCAATGCTATATTTGTGCATCCCTTTTTTGGGAAAAAACATGTAATTAGGAGAGGACGTAGACAACTGCTTACTGTAGAATCTCTCTCTGCCCAAATGATGGCGGTTTGATAGTTCAGAGTAACAGGATTGTATTTTGCAGAGTTTAGAATGAGCTCCAGATTTAATTGTAATTCTTGAAATGGGTCTCATCCAAACTGAAATCACTGGCATAAATAGTTTGTCACCAAAACACTGAGGAATGGGTTGGATGCGTTCCTTAATGTGGGTATTTACAATTGGGATTCCCATCCGGTCATTCATTCAAGCTAATAGGTTAATCTGGCTGATGGTTTACATTCTGCTCTACAAAGGATTACATTATAAAAGTTGTTGATGAAGGTAAAAAGAAAACCAGTATTTATATCTTGGATTTGTTTCTCTCTTTTCACGGTTGGAGCCACTGCTGAGCGTTATACGGTGTACGTTATATGCGTCCCACTCAAAATACAGAACAAACAATATCCATTTAGTAACTGCCAATACAAAAGGTTACAAATGTACCGGCTGGGTACCCACGCCAAGGACCGCTTCCTAGCTGGAACAGGGGACAAACGACAGTGCTTCTGCCCCCAGCCGCCGTGACTTGACTGGGGTCCTGGAACCTCTCCGTCCTGGAGCAGGCTAGGGGACTTGCTCTATCCACTCCCAGGGACTGGACGACACACAGTTCTGGGAGCTGGAGTCCTTACAACGACTTTCCCAGATGAATCCTCCACACTGGAACAAGCTGGAACAGTGATTAGCCCTTTCCCATCCCCGTAACTAGACGAAACATAGTTCTGGGAGCACAAGCTGGAATGCTTTAATCTGGCCAGATGGCCTGCTTTTATACATTTCAGAGTCACAGCAAGCATGCCCAGGACACTCCAACACAAAACAGGGTAATCCTTCCCCTGTGCCTGAGAGATAATTGAGTCAGCAACGGTACAAACTCTATCTCCAGGCACAGAAAACATGATTTATAAAATACACAAAAACCCCACAAAAGTTACACCCCATGTTAGCTCCGATCTGGGTGACAAACATATCCAAAAATCACTCAGATCGGTTCAGAGGTCCGCCTTTTCCATAGAAGTCAATTATTTAACCGACTGTGCACATGGTCGTATGCCCAAAACAGTTCCATGAAATCAGGGCTAGCGGTCGGTCAACTTCGGTAACAAAAAAAAAAAAAGAATAAAATACCGAACGTAGTCTCTATTTGAACTGTGGAGCTTGTTCCCCTCACCCAGACGAACGATTCCACCAAACAGTGTTGTTCTAGGATCTACAGAACCAAACGCAGGTGATGATGGTCCAGCGACGGTGATGATGTCCAGGGTGATGATGAAGGTGTTTGGGGTTTCAGTGTCTGGTTTTAGTTCCATGAACTCGACGACCAAACACCTATGTCTGCGTTCGTGTGAACAAAATGGCCGCCACCTCGTGGTCGTTCATATGAATTGCGGCCACCAAGATGAACGATTAGAACACTGAGGTGAGAACTGTTCCAAGGTGTTAATAGGGGTTAACAAGCTCCCGTGTAGTCCCTTGTTCGTGCGGATGTTCGGTTCCCGAACAGTATAGGGAAATCACATGAACCAAGCTATTTAAACAGTCTTTTACAGGTTTTCCTGCAGGGCCCATAGTCTGTGGGCAGGAGGCTGGCAAGCAGGCTCCTCCAGGGGCTTGTGGCAAACTCACGTGGGAAGGGGAGTTTGTCACATACCTTAAAGGACAACATTCTAACTACTCTTTTTTAGTGTAGTATATTTATTTATTTAGCTAATATCACTTTTCCTCTGTCTGAGCCGCCATATTGGGTCACACACTACTGTTCTCTGTCCAACTGTGCTCACCCTAACTTGCTGGCTGCTGCAGGTTCACACACAGTACTGTAACTTGCCGGTGCATGGCAGCTCAGCCAGATAAAAATTCGAATTTACTCCAAAAATAATAATCAATAAACACAAATTAAAACAAAATTTCATTAAATGTCGTCAATTTAAAAAAAAAATGAAAAGTGAAATTTTGAGGACAGTGGTCCTTTAATGCGTTGATTGCAAACAATGGACATCTCACTTCAGTAAGTAGTTTTGTGCGGTTGTTCTGGCTCCTCTTTCAGAATAAATAGATCAGTTTGGTCCCCATTGGAAGGAAGTGATATCTTTAAAACACAATTAGTGACTTCTGTTTTCGAGATATCTGAAGAAGAGGACAGACTATGCGAGGCCAGACTGCAGGATCCTCAGGCACCAGGCAATTGTCAAACTGGTTCAAAATTGTCGAAGAACTTTCTGTAGGCCAGGGCCGTGACCTCGTCATCATAGTGGCACTGCAGTGGTTGTAGCGCTTACAGGGCATATTTAAGCGTCAATTCTTGGAGCTGCTATTGTATCACAGGATTTGCCTAACCCCTAATCCTAAAGGGGTTAACACAATCCATGGTTCAGTAATAATCAATAAATTGTCAATGGATCTGTGTACATTGAGGAACTAGTTTCTGTCATAACTGGTGCAGCAGACAATGAGTTAATGTATAATACGATATTGTGGAGTTCATTGTAAGCCTTTAAAAGGTTACAAAAAAATTACAGCAGACATTCAGCGTCGTGAAACAGGAGAAATATACTGGCACTCAGGTCACAAAATAAACTACAGCGCATCCCATATTTCAAGGCGGCAAATGGTTATCAAAGGATTTGTCGTATCGATTTGATGCTTCAGCTAAACGCTTCTTTTCTGCCTGCACAAATTGTCTCAGAACCCCAAGTGACATAAATGGAGAAATTGTGGTGAATTATTTAAAACCCGAACAGATAAGAAGAGGCTGTGTCCATACAGGAAGTGTGAGCTTTGCTCCAAGAAGCAACCCTGCCGTAGAGTCGTAATTCCACGAACGTAATATGTGAGCAGGTCTTAACGATCCGTGGAATATCTTGCCCACTCTGCTCTGTACCAATGGTCCGATGCTCTCCGTAGTTAATTGCTCTGCAGTTAATCTGGAGACAGTTTATATAATAAGATACACAAGGCTTATCATGACGTGATAAACAAGAGATCGAACTCACACTTTGGCCAAGTACATATATTAGTTTTACCAGCTGTTAATGGGGGGGTGGGTGGGGATTTTTTGTTTAAAACAATCTTTGTAATTAAGAGAATTGCCACCACAACAGTAGCCTTTTAATTTCATCCATTAGATCTATTAACATAGTTAATAGAAGATTAACAACATGTATTTACACTACACATAGCTAGAAACACACATATCAATTTAACATGTTTTGGTCTTCAGAGACCAAAAAAAACTGTATACAGCCTTAAGTGGTACACTATACAAAGGGGGTAACCCTTAGTATAAAAAATTTTAAAAAATTGACATTGTGTACCAATGGGAAGGTATCAGGGAGAGTAATCTTGTAAAGTACTTAATGGCTCCGAAATAGATATAGGAGTCTCAAGCGCATATATACAGCTAGAACCACAAGATCTTGTGTACCAATGGTTCTAGCTGTATATCTGCACTTGAGACTCCTATATCTATCTGGTACACAATGTCCAATTTTTTTCTATTCTTCAGAGACTCCCAGCTGCGCTGCCGTAGGTTCCTATAGATTGTCGAAGGGTAAATGAGTGATGAAATTTATAGTGGGTACAACGACACAGATTTGGTGTTGGTTGGCAGAGAGGAACACGGCAGGATGGATGCCTCAGAGGTCTATCCTTCTGTTTATTCTGTGGTTCTACAGCCCCTGTTACTGTTATGTGGATGGCAAAGAGGCAGAATTTAGATATTTCTAGATAGAGAGAGTCAGAATCACCCTTTTCTTGGTTTCCTATTATTACAGCAAGTGTATTCAAGGTGTGAATTCTGGGAATTGTAGTGTAATATTCACCGCCAATAACATATTCCCACGCTTTCCAATAGTTCAAGATATCCACATTCAAAAAAATGGTTTCCATAAATAGATCATTTCATGGGGAGAATTTGGGAGAATTTGGGAGAAAAGCAAACATTAACCTCCCCTTCCATTGATAAATGGTCTCTTTATGCACAGGTCTTTCACCCTTGGTCTGTCTGCGTAATTACCTCTAATAGCTTGCGCCGACGTTTCAAAGCTCTACACAGAAGGTCACGGTGTGCAGAAAAGTAACTGCAACTGAGCTACACAGTGACCAGTCCATCATCATGACGTGGATATCACAGGACGGCAGATGGAAAGCTGACAAGTCTCTCCATCTTTCAGGTGCTGCTTGGTGAAATGGAAAGTGTAGCCATGGGTGAAAGGCTCTAAAGATCATGGCTTGGCTGCTTTGAAGATCTATTATATTGTCCGTTGAAAATGATGGCGGTGGACCTTGCGTTGTGATATTATACACAACGATATTACACATTCGTGCTTGGGGGGTTGGTGTATTCAGTTTTTGTGGGGAAACATTGAAAGGGAAATTTTACTCTACAAACATGCATCATGGACAATGGTTTTGGTAAAAAAAAAAGAAGGGTAGATAGCCAAATCTGGGCGCCAGACTATTACATCATATTCCAGCACCCGGCATCACTAAACTGCATGAGGGAGCAGTGTAGAGTAGGAAGGCTGAGCTCCAGACAGAAGATCCCCACACCAGCTCCCAAAAGTAGGGAACAATACATTAAATGTTGTGAGTGCAAGAATGTGTAAATGTGTGTGTGTCTGTGTCCGTGTCAGTATGTGTGTGTGTGTCTGTCTGTCTGTCAGTATGTGTGTGTCTGTCTGTCTGTCAGTGAGTGAGTATGTGTGTGTGACTGTCTGTGAGTGTGTGTGTTGGTCAGTGTTGCATTGGCTGCGACTGGACAGTGTAGTACCTGGAGGTGCATGGAGGCACGCAACGCCACGTGACATCGACGTGCTCCACCTTCACAGGGTTTCAAGAAGTAGTGGGAGGATCAGATTTGGCAAGGGTGGTAGAGTGGGGGGGTACTAGGATTTAGTAGAGGGGTGTGCTGGAATTTAGTAGAGGGGTTGTTTTTTTTACTGTACTTTTTAAAATAAACCTAAGTTTCTATGAAAATGTAAGTTTTGGGGGGTTTTGGCCCACATAAAATTAAACCTTGTTTATGTGGCCCGTGCCAGATTTTGACATGCTTGGTGTAAAGCTTCTGAAACTAGGGATGTTTCTCCTGTGACCTTAAATTATTTAATCATTCATTGAGATCGAGTGAGGTGTAATTCCTCCACAGAGAAGCTGTTCTTGTGAAAGAATAATCTGAGGCTTTTAAGTCAAATTTAAAATGTGCCAAATTATGTTTTAGTATGTCTGCGACCTCATTCCTTTAAAAATCTTTTAGGGGATCAGTAGGCATGGGAGCTTTGTATTTTAATCTAAATTATTATTATGGAGTATAAAGATTTTTAGATATTCTATACATTAACCACTTTATGACAGACGATCTGCCATAACTGTCATAAATATTCCCAACGTGTTGTCTTGAAAAGCTTATATCCAACAGTTTGTTACGGCTTCATGATATGTGAAAACCATAAATATTTGCATTTACTGATACTCACTGACACCAGGAACTGTGGAGATTTGAAAATAGATTTACAAATTTTGGAGATGTCTGTAAAGCGTTCCTGGTCAATTCTCAATTTTATGAAAACTGTTCTGTTGAATTATAGAAAAGGTTCTATACCTTGAATGGTAACGTGACAAAACTCTTAGACTAACAATGTTACAACTAACAAAAACTATTTGGCAATCATTTGTATGGCTTGCTATAAAAATGGCATTTAATTACATGATTTGGCTATTTCATGATGAAAAGTCATGATTTTATTAAAGACACGGAGGCTCATATTGTGCATATCTCTTTCTATACTTAACATTCAGCAGCAAGAGAAACCAATGAGAAAAAAGGATGCTAACATGTGACTTCCCAAACTCCACCTCCTCATGAGCAGCCATCCCTATAATCGAGGATCACACCCTTCAACTCCCTCTTTCTTTGGTGAATCAACAGTCCATCAGTAACAGATCAGCAACCGACCAGTATTAACCAGGAATCAGAACTGCGGCAAACCAATATCTCCCACAGTGAGAAGAGCGGCAGTCTAATCCATAAAATAGAACGCGGTGAGGCGAGTGAGAACCAACAGCACAAGCTTAGGGAACATGGACCTGGAAAACATTAAAGACAGGGTCTAGCCCTGGTTAGACATCACAGAGTCAACTAATAGTATAACATCAAGTAGACAACCCGTAAAATCAAATCATGACAATGCAATACAAAAACCCAACCATACTGTATCAATAGAAATTACAATGTAAACCATATGGTACAAACCTGACGGAGGATATAGCCACCTAAGAAAAGTTACAGCAATGAAGCATAAAAGCCAACTAGACATGAGGGAGGGAGAATGCAGCCCTAGCAAACAGGGTGGGACAATACTCGCCTCCGTGTCTTTCATAAAATCATGACTTTTTGTTATGAAATAGCAAAGTCATGTAATTTTATTTCAAGACATGGTGGCTCATAATTGTACAAGTTCAAAGCTGCACCATGTATCTGGGGAATATCGCCTGGACCGATGCGTCCATAAGCCCAATCACACGAGTCAATTGAGACAGGGTCCGATGGATCTCCCTACTAATGAGCGAATTTTGCAGGCAGGTAGATTCAAGG
This sequence comes from Pelobates cultripes, assembly GCA_933207985.1. Lineage (NCBI taxonomy): Eukaryota > Metazoa > Chordata > Amphibia > Anura > Pelobatidae > Pelobates > Pelobates cultripes. Next base: position 10,313,312 of record OW240919.1, read on the forward strand.
TCTCGTTGATTGAGTCCATCAAGAATCCCAGAAACTCCATCTTTCTTGCGGGGGTCATTTGTGACTTCTCCCAATTCATGAGGAAACCAAGAGGAGGAGGTCCACGGCCCACCGTAGATGGAGCTGAAGAGTGTCCAGATCCTCGGACAATATGAGGATGTATTCCAGGTTCACTATCAGCCGGACACCGCGACCCCACAGCAGAACCATAACAGCTTAGTGAAGCACCAAGGCACCGATGAGAGGCCAAAGGGCAGGCAAGTAAACCGCCACCTCTCTCTCCGCCAAAGTAATTGCAGGAAGTCCCTTGAGTCTGTGGCAAACCGTGAGGTGGCGTCTTTGAGGTCCAGCTTTACCATCCAATCTCCGGTGAGGAGTAAATCACGGAGAAAGTAAATACCTTCCATTTTGGAGTGCCTGTAGCACACCAGGGCATTCAAGGAACGGAGACTGCATCTGTCCGCCCTTTTTCTGAACCAGAAATATATTGCTCACTATGCATGAGGGGTCAGAAAATTCTATGCCCCTTTGAGGTGTAATTCCTCCAGTTCTGCATTGACAATGTGCAGGTTGTACCTTGGGACTGTCTGGAGGACCCAGGCGTCCGAGGTGACAGCGGATCAAATTTGAGAAAAATGGGTGAGTCTTGCCCCCACAGGTAAAAAAGGAAAAAAGGGTAAAATAGATGGTGACTCACCGAATGGTCGTCTAGATGAGAAGGATACTCTGTAGCCTCTGGAATGCCAGGGAAGAAGGGGGGAGTCCTTGTGTCCTGGTAAGCACCCCTCTGGGAGCCTCGACTCTGTCTAAGTGATCCTGAGAAGGAGGCACGGCTGGCGGGGTGGCCCCGGTAGCCACCAGCCCTGATGGTGACCTTTTTGGTAAAAACCCTACGCATACAGGGCATTGAAAGCACCTACATATCTACATATCCTACATATCTGCCTAGGTCTTTGATAAACAAGGCCCCGAAGAGCAGCCCATCAGTATCCTTACCAATCTTGGTTAGAGCCAGATTAGCGAGTTTAGGCTCGATTTTAAATAATATGGCCTTATGTCTCTCTATAGAGAGGGAGGTATTAACGTTGTCAGCATGGCAAATAGCTCGCTGAACCCAACTAAGCATGAAATACGTGTCCACAGAGCAGCCGTCACAAAGGGCTGCTTCGGCCATCTTAAATAATTTGGTCAGAGTGCCAAAAATATCCAGGTGGTTGTCCTGGCAAGCTTTCAAAGCCGATTCAAGGCCCTTGCAGGGGTTTCATCCCAGTTTGGTCAGGAACGGGTGTCTCACAGACACGGCCTGGCACCAACGGGAGGGCATTCAGCTTGGAGTTTACTCCATGTAGCCTTTGAGAGGGGGCACCTCACCCTCAACTGCAAAAAGTCACATGATCAACAGGTACCCACTCTGCTGACCTTAATGCAGTTCATCCGAGTCAAATAGCGGATCTCCCAAGGGATCCAGTATAGTGTCTGAATGTGACCCAGGTTTAGAGTTGCCTTTAGGAGTCTGAGATAGGGCAGGGCTAGGGTTAAGGGACTTGGCCATATACTCGGCAGTGGGGGAACTGTCGTCATACTCCGAGGCAGACTCCATCAAAGCCTCCTCTTGAGACCCAATTTTCTGATTTGGAGTCGGTATCAGATAATGCTTTGGCACTTTTCCATTTAGGCGTCTGTTCTGCCTGATGTGGTAAGGCTTTTTTGTGTGCTAATTCAACGCTATCTGGGATAGCTTTATGGCCATCAATCACAGAGGTTCCGGAGGCACGTGCTGGCAAGTGGCATGATTTTACAATCGCCTTTTTGCCCATAGCTTTAGGGGACCTGGGCCGATTCCCTGAAGGGGATTTGATGTTTAGGTGCCCAGCCCCTTTCAGAATGAAGTAATAAGGTATTTTACTTACCTTTTCTGGCCCCACCTCCATAGCGGAGGTAGTTAGTCTATCCAGATCATTCTCATAGGATGGCAACTACGCATGCGCAGTAAAATGCTAAAATGCGCCAATCAGCATCTGAGTGACGGTCACTATGTGTTAATAGGCAGCAATGTAAACACTGCCTTTTCTCTGAAAAGGCACCATTTTTTATAGCAGAGCCTGCAGGTGCAGGATATCGACACCAGAACAACTACATTAAGCTGTATACTATACATTAAGCTGTAGTGGTTCTGGTGACTATGGTGTCAATTTGCAGAATAGGTCACAAACACAGACTTTTAATTGAATCATGCAGACCTGCATTCCTATCGTCTGATGATTTGGGAAGTCAAGGATTCTGCAGGACTCAAATGTGAGTTATACATTAAAAACAGGATCATTAATTCAGAGCAGGTGATAAGATAGTTACATAGCTGAAAAGAGACTTGTGTCCATCAAGTTCAGCCTTCCTCACATATGTTTTTGCTGTTGATCTAAAAGAAGGCAAAAAAACCTAGTCTGAAGCGCTTCCAATTTTGCAACAAACTTGGAAAGAATTCCTTCTTGACCCCAAAATAGCAGTCAGATGTCTCCTTGGATCAAGCAGCTATTACCCCACTAATTAGAAATGATATCCCTGTATGTTATGTTTTTGCAATTATTTATCCAATTGCAGTTTAAACGTCTGTATGGACTCTGATAAAACCACCTATTCAGGCTGAGAATTCCATATCCTTATTGCTCTTACGGTAAAAAAAGCCTTTTCTTTGCCTTAGATGAAATCTCCTTTCTTCCAGCCTAAATGTGTGACCTTGTGTCCTATGTATAGCTCTGTTTATGAATAGATTTCCAGATAAAGGTTTGTACTGGCCCTGAATATATTTGTATAATGTTATCATATCCCCTCCGAAGCGCTGTTTTTCCAAACTAAAGAGATTTACATTTGTTAACCTTTTTTCATAACTAAAATGCTCCATTCCTTTTATCAATTTTGTAGCTCGTCTCTGCACTTTTTATAGTGCCATAATATCCTTCTTTAGAACAGGTGCCCAAAATTGCACAGCATATTCAAGGTGTGGTCTTACCAGCGATTTTATAAAGATGCAAAATTATATTTTCATCCCGAGAATTTATGCCCCTATTTATACATGACCAAACCTTACTGGCCTTAGCAACTGCAGATTGACATTGCATATTGCTGCCTAATTTGTTGTCTATAACAATTCCCAAATCACCATTAATGACAACCCGTTGTACTCTATCTTTAAGCCAATGTTCTACCCAAGAAGTTAGTTATTAAACATTTCCTGATGAAGCTACTACTGAATATGTAAAGACACCCCAACTGCTTTAATATTGGTGAATTGGGATATTAGTTTCTATTTGAGTGAATTTGTGCGTATACAAGTTGTGGATGTTAGACTTCTTTTTATACATTTTTGATACTGTTGCTATATTATACTATATGTAGTGCAAACATTACCTTTGTTGTCCTGAGGTTTATTCTTCTCTTATGGCAGTATTTATATTAATTGACATTTTCTTTGTTAATTTGGTGAGGATTGGGTTATTGTAAGTACCTACTAACTTTTGGACCCTCCTTGTTTGTAGGGGAGAGTCCAGGTTGCTAGGTATAAAACCCGTAACTGTTGTTTAGTTATTGTGTTTCATTGTGTTATTGTGTTTAGTTATTGATTCAGGCTCTATGTTTTGGACGAAACGCGTCAGGTGTGGCGCTTGACTAATCTTTAATAAAGTGGCTCACAGGAGCCTGAAAACTATTTAAGGACGCTTTGCCTGGATCTTTTGTGTGTGAAGATATAATGCTAAACTGCAGCAGTTTTAGAAAGTTATTAAAGACATAAAACAATATTTAGCAAAATCTTTTCTACTCAAATCTGAATTAACGTTAGAAAAGAATGAAAACATTTAGCACTACACTCAGTTTGTTCCCAATATGTACCCTAGTAGGCATAAATCTATAGTCCTCTGCAAGGGGGCCAGATCTGTTTTAGTTATGGGTATGGGAAGTGCTTGGAAGAGGAAGAGGAGTCTGGGGAGGATGTTCATTTTTATCGTGTGGACCCTTCCTATCCAGGATATAAGCTTGTCTGCCCATCTGTCGAGGTCGGCGCCAAGGGTCCTAAGAAGGGGTGTGTAATTCACCCCGTACAGCTTTGTGGGGTCTACGGTCAGTTGTATCCCTAGGTATTTTATGGTATTTTGCGCTATAGGTATGTGTTGTTGGTTCCTTATGTGTGACATGTCATTCATTGTCATGGCTATTGGGAGTGCGGTGGATTTGGACAGGTTGACCTTATATCCCGTTAGGTCTCCGTATGCTGTTAATTCTCTGTCTAAGGCCATCATTGAGTTCCCTGGGTTTGTAAGGGTGAGAAGGACGTCGTCCGCGTATCCCGATACTTTATTTGTTTGGTCTCCCACTGTGATTCCCTGTATAGATTGGTTCGATCTAATTGTTTGCATTAGGGGTTCTAATGTGAGTACGAACAGGAGGGGTGACAGTGGGCAGCCCTGTCGCGTGCCATTGTGTAGGGTGATAGGGGTTGTTGTGGCGCCCGGGATCCGAATGTGTGCCTTGACGTCTGTATACATGGCTTGGATCGTTGTAATGTACGGCTCGGGGAATCGGAGATGTCGGAGGAGTTCGAACAGGTATGTCCATTTTACTCTATCGAACGCCTTTTCGGCGTCGAGAGAGAGGATGAACGTTGGGGTGTGTGTGGTCGTCTGTGTCCATATCAAGTCAATGTTGCGTCTAGTGTTTTCAAATAGCTGTCGTCCGGGGATGAAGCCCACCTGATCTGCGTGGACTAGGTTTGTTAAGTGGGGAGATACTCTGTCTGCTAATATCTTGGCTAGTAGATTTACATCGTGGTAGACGATATGGGTCTATAATGTTCGGGGTATGTCGTATATTTTCCCGGTTTAGGTAACAATACTATGTGGGCCGTGGACATGTCTGGGTCTGGATGTCCGCCCTGCATCAGGTGGTTGAACCACTTTAGTAAGTGAGGTGTCAGTTCTTCTCTGTATGTCTTATAGTAGCTGCCCTCGTATCCGTCGGGACCCGGGACCTTTTTGCCCTTTAAGGCGTGAGATGGCTCTATCTATTTCGTCCGCTGTGAATTCGTCCCCCCGGTCTCTATTGCTGTGGGGGTCAGTTTCGGGAGGTCAATTTTGCTAAGGTATTGTCCGATCTTGTCTCGCATGCATGGTGCTTTGTCGGCGTCAGTGGGTGTGTGGTTGTATAGGGTTTTATAGAACTCGATGAAGATCTGAGCTATATCTGCTGGTGCTGTTTTAATCTGACCTGTGCGATCCCTGATTGTCGTGATATGTGTTTGTCTTGGACGTGGGCGTAATGTGCGAGCCAGTAACGTGTGCATTTTGTTGGCTTGTTCATAGAATGTTCTCTTAGACCATGTCATAGCCTTCGCGACGTCGTCTAATAAAGTCTCTTTAATGTGGCGACGAGCCCGTCTGGGGTGAGGTTGGTTTTGTTTCTCTGTTCTTGTGTATGTAGGTCACGTAGAAGGGACTTTAAGTGTTGTGTTTTATGTTTCTTTTTTCTGGTTGCTTCCCTGATGAGGGTACCTCTGATAACCGATTTGTGAGCAGCCCATATGGTAGTGGGAGTCAGGTTCTGTGTGGTGTTAAGTTGGAAGTATTCTACTATCTCTTTGCGTATAGTTTCTTTAATAGTAGGGTCCTGTAGTAGGGAAGTGTTTAGTTTCCAGAGGTCGTGGTGCAGAGGTTTCCTAGTTCTAAGCTTATGTCTGCATGGTCGGACCATGTGATAGATCCTACTGAGGATTTAGTGATCTTTTGAATGGCTTGGTCGTTAACTAAGAAGTAGTCGATGCGGGAGTAGGAGTCATGGGGTGCGGAATAGAATGTGTAGTCTACTTCTCCTGGGTGGTGGGCCCTCCACACATCTATCAGTCCCGTAGTGCCAATGAAGTCATGGATCAATCTATCTTGTCTCCCCCTGCCGTGTGAGCATGGTAAGCCTCTTATGGTCCCTCTATCTATGGCCGGGCATGGAGCGCATTAAAGTCGCCCCCCATGATAAGCATGCCATGTGGTAGAGATTTCAGTTTGTCTGCCATCTGATCCCAGAAATCTCTGGATGGTTCATTGGGTGCGTAAATGTTTATGAGGTGTATGGTGTGAGCATATAGCGTCCCGGAAATTATAAGATATCGTCCGTCTGTATCTGTGTTGACCCCTGTGACTCACAGCGGACAGCGTTTGTGTATTAGTATCGCTACTCTGTTGCGTTTGGAGTGTGATCTAGCCTCTGTATCCTGTACTGTATATGTGATCCCTGAGGGTTATTCCCAGGGTCTTGGGTAGGTGGGTTTCTTGCAGAAAGGCTATGTCTGGGCCTAGTCTCTTAAGTTCTCTGTATAATAGTCTGCGCTTTTTAGGGGCGTTCAGTCCATTGACGTTTAGGGAATTTACGCATAGTGGTGTCTGAGGTATATGCGTGTGGGCTGACTTACAGGTGTTGTCATCCGGCTGGCCCTGGGTTTTTTTTTGTTGGGGTGTCTCCTAACTTTGTCGCTGTGCTCACAAAGTCTGGTCTTATGTCTTGCCAGACTTGTGTGGGGCGCCTGCATCAGTGCTGCCGGCCCATCTGTATAGGGTTCAGCCCGCGGATGCACGCTCCCGATCTTGTACAAACAAATCCTTAGGCCCTTTAATGTATGCGTGAGCACGTCTGCAGGGTTGTCCCCGTGCCCGGGTTATCGTGCCCGTCGGTCCGTATGTCTCTTAGGAGGCCGGGGAGGTCTTAGCTCCTTTTTCTGTGTGTCTTTGAGCTCGTATGGTTTTGTCGGGGGCAGGTTGACAAGGGGTAGGGGGTCAGCGCAAGGGAGGTGGAGGGGGGTCGTGTCTCCACCGTCGTGGTGTGTCCACTAGCTGTGTTAGTCCCTCCATGTGTTTTCAGTCTGGGTGTGGTGCTATGTGATGTTGTTTCCAAGGTTTATGGGTGCCTAAGTGGTGTTGTATACCCCCGGTAGATACCGTGTCTAGCCTGTGTGTCTATTCTCTGTAGGTATCTATATCTCGGTAGGGTTCTTTTTGCCATCTAGTGTCTGTATGTATCGAGTAGCTTGACCTGTCTGTGTCTGATCTGATCGTTCAGTATAGTATAGCTATTTGTAACGTCATGATACAACTAGGGATCTAGTATCTGTGGCTAGCCGTTTGCCTAAATTTGTTATCGCAGGCTGCAGGGCGTTCGGCCCTCTAGTTGAGAAAGTCTGGAGGCACTTATTTGTTGGTAAGGTCAATCCCACGGGATATTCGGGCCTGTTCTTCCAGACAACCCCTCACCCGGTAGCTGCCTGGTGCCAACTGTTACTCAATTTGTTTCGTTGCCTCATTTTGGATGTGTCCCGGTTCGGTACCTCCATGTTTGATAGTTCGGCTAGTTCGTGGATCTGTCCCCCCTGATCCTTGGGGCCCCTCCCGGTCCCCCACCCAAAGTGTTCGTGAGTCTTGTGGCCTGCCTCCCCGGGTGGGGAACGTAGCGATTTTGCCGTTGGTTAAAGATTTTTTTATATATATATATATATATATTTATTGATTGATTTTGGTTTTTTTTTTCATTGTTTTTTATATATCTTTACGCTCTTTTTTCTATGAAACGGGCTTCGCTCATACTGAACCTGGGGGGTGAGTCAATACCTGCCCTTCGTGTCCACTGATATCTCACCCTCTCGGGATTGTCCGTCCAGGCGAGGCGGTCAGGGTGAAGGCACTCAGTGTGTCTGTTCTGCGGTTTGTGTCTTCATTCTCCTGCTGTATACCACTCCCTGGGTAGCAGCTGCAGGTCCGCTGGATTCGCTGTCTGCCATTGGAGGTCTGGCGGAGCCTGGATGTCTAGTGCCTGAAGAAAGGCCACCGCATCTCCATCAGGTGATAGTATCTTCGGCCTGCCGTTCTTGAACGCCATGAGCTTGAAGGGGTGACCCCAAGCTTATTTTGTGTTGTGGTTTCTGAGGATGTCTGTAATCGGTCGCCATTCTCTGCGCCTCTGGAGTGTCGCTGGGGCCAGATCTTGGAACAGAAGGATAGTCACCCCTTTATATGTGATTGGGCCTTCTCTGCTGCGCTTCATTATAGTTTCTTTTGTTTGATAGTGTTGAAAGCGCATGATGATATCCCTCGGCTGTTTGGCATCCATTTTCCTGGTGCTAAGGGCTCTGTGAACCCGGTCAAGGTGCCACTGATTGTCTAGGATGCCTGGTGCAAGGGGCTTCAGGATCGCCATGACGGTGTCTGACAGGCTTCCCTCCCCCTCCTTTTCTAGTAGGCCCCTCAGCCTGATATTGTTTCGGCGGGAGCGATTGGCTAGGTCCTCCAAGGCTGTTTATGCTGCTATCAGCCTTGTGGTGAGGTTATTAACGTGGCTGGTTACCTCGTTGTGTGCTATGTCTCCTGCCTTTGTTCCAGGGTGGTCTTGCGGTGCCCAAGTGCTGCGATCTCGGCCTTAACCTCCGCCGTGGATCTGCTGATCTCCCCTGTCAGGTAAGTTTTCACCTCCATCAGCTTGGTTAGGATCTGGGAGGCATCCCCCTTTGGTGAGTTGGGGCCCTGGGGGGACTCCGGGTGAGCCTGCGTCGAGGAGGTCTTGGGGCTGTGACGGCCGCCATCTTGTTGGTCAGGCTGGGCCGCGCGGGATACCGCGAACATGTCAGCCACTGATGTACCCGCATCCGACGGCTTCTTGTGGGGTTTCCGTTGGATCCTTTTGTCCATGCTGCTGCATGGGGTGAATCTTGGGGTGATTTTTGCTCTTTTGTGGGCTATTGTGTGCTGTCAGGCCTCAGTTCGGCGGGAGCTCGGCTTACTTGCGTCCGCTCTGCATCGCGGTCAGGCCACGCCCCCCCCTTCCAGTTTTAACTCTTCAAGTGAGAACATTGCTGTTCTGTAATATCAATATGTGTAAATACTTCTAGTGGCTGTTACTCATGATCCCAGACAAGGAGGTGGATCAGAAGCATGGAGACCAGAGCTGCCAGGGGGAAGAGGTAACTAAAATACCTTGTACTTGCTGTATGTGAAGAAAATTGACTTTTAAATGACATTTTCTTCTTTATCCTGTATTTTTCCTGTGTACTACCTGTATAGTGAATGTATCCGTTCGTTAGTTTGAAACTACCGAACGCTTGTTAACTACAAAGGAACCAGCTATTAAGTGCTCCCTGGGCGGCCGCTGTTCGTATAGCCAAACGCCACGTGGAATAGAAAACGGCGGCCATCTTGTTCGCACGAGGGGAGTCAGCGGGACTTGGTCGTTGAGTGTCTGGAACTAAAATCGGACACTCAACCTCGCGAACCACCGCTGAAACTACAGAATGCCGGCTTCTTGTATTTCCCGAACAGCCAGGGAAGCGCCGTTCGATAGTTCTATTCGAATGGTCAAGGGGAGCAATCGCTGCTATGAGCCAGGGGGATCCATTCGGGACTTTTGTTCGTTTTTTGTGTATTTGTAAATTTACCGACCGCACACGCTGAATTCATGGAACTGTTTTGGGCAGGAGCCGCGTGTGTGGTCGGTAAAAGGGACCCTCCACACTTTTTCAGAACCCCTGAACCGATCTGGGTGAAATTTGGATATGTTTGTCCCCCAGATTGGGGCTATCAGGGGATATGTAATTTGTGGGGATACCTTGTGGGTAAAGGGGTGTTCTGAGTTTTGGGGAAATTGTGTGCTCCCTGCCTGGAGATAATTGGTTTAATCCTTAACTTATCTCAATATCTCCCAGGCAGAGAGGAGGCGTGTATTACTGTAATTCTGTACGTTGATTGGTTATTGTCTTTGTTTGCTGTGGGAGGTCCTCTTGCAGGAGGATTTCTCATAAAAGCCTGTGTGTGTCAATAAAATTAATTCCTGTTACACCTTTCATGAAGTCTAGGCTCATGTTTGGGGGATATTCTACTTGCTGGGAAGAATCACCTTGGAACTGCATTTCATCTATCTTATTTCTCTACTCCCTGCTGCAGCTATAATCACTCATGCTCAGCTGTTGGGAAAGGGAACAGAAGACCGCAGCACTATAACCACTGCAGGTCTTAACACTATAGATAAGGCTAATTATTGCTACAATCAAGATACTTTGGAGTTCTTATGGAAGTTTCACCATAAAGTTACAAACAGAATGTTTTAAAAATGTGGGACTCATAACATATTGCATTTCACAAATGTATATTTATAGAGTATTTTTATTCTACTACTTTGTGCTGACATTGTTTCTATTTTTTATTAAAAAAAAAAAATATTGTTCAAATTCTGACAATTGGTGAGACTTGTTTTAAGCAACTTAAATCATATTGTTTAGATACATTATATTTATAATTTATTTATCACTGCTTATCATTTTATGAGTAACTCTAAGGCCTGGCTGGTAGCAGGACTTGAAATTCGAAGCTCTGACCGGAACCATTATTACCGGTCCTCCGGCCGGAACCATTATTACAGGCCCTCCAACCGGAAGCATTTTTACCGGTCCTCCGACTGGAACCATTATTACAGGTCCTCCGACCGGAAGCATTTTTACCGAACCATTATTACAGGTCCTTCGACCGGAACCATTTTTACCAGTCCTCTGACTGGAGCCATTTTTACCGGTCCTCCGACCAGAACCATTATTACCGGTGCTCCAAACTGAACCATTTTTACCGGTCCTCCGACCGGAGCCGTTTTTACCGGTCCTCCGACCGGAACCATTATTACCGGTGCTCCAAACTGAACCATTTTTACCGGTCCTCCGACCGGAACCATTATTATTGGTCCTCCTTTCCTCTAAAATACTTCCATCCTGTTGATTGTTGTAGCTGGAAAGTGACATGCCTATTCTGTTCCTCCCAACATGCCGTGTTGCATGTCTGAGTTTCTACAAGTCTGAGTTTTAAAAGACCACTTCTAGCAAACCTGAACAGTGCTCAGATCACCTACAGCTGGAAGGAAAAGGCCTTATGCATGTCTGAGTTTCTGCAAGTCTGAGTTTTAAAAGACCACTTCTAGCAAACCTGAACAGTGCTCAGATCACCTACAGCTGGAAGGAAAAGGCCTTATGCATGTCTGAGTTTCTGCAAGGTAGACTATGGAGGAAACTATCTACCCTTAATACTGGACACTATAATTGTATTGAATTTTAACCACTTGCATATTTTTAAACTATGCATCTCTAACCACCATTTATTTGTCATTGTATCTTAACTGGATGTGCTTGTTCTTTAATATATACAGGGAGTGCAGAATTATTAGGCAAGTTGTATTTTTGAGGATTAATTTTATTATTGAACAACAACCATGTTCTCAATGAACCCAAAAAACTCATTAATATCAAAGCTGAATATTTTTGGAAGTAGTTTTTAGTTTGTTTTAGTTATAGCTATGTTAGGGGGATATCTGTGTGTGCAGGTGACTATTACTGTGCATAATTATTAGGCAACTTAACAAAAAACAAATATATACCCATTTCAATTATTTATTATTACCAGTGAAACCAATATAACATCTCAACATTCACAAAATACATTTCTGACATTCAAAAACAAAACAAAAACAAATCAGTGACCAATATAGCCACCTTTCTTTGCAAGGACACTCAAAAGCCTGCCATCCATGGATTCTGTCAGTGTTTTGATCTGTTCACCATCAACATTGCGTGCAGCAGCAACCACAGCCTCCCAGACACTGTTCAGAGAGGTGTACTGTTTTCCCTCCTTGTAAATCTCACATTTGATGATGGACCACAGGTTCTCAATGGGGTTCAGATCAGGTGAACAAGGAGGCCATGTCATTAGATTTTCTTCTTTTATACCCTTTCTTGCCAGCCACGCTGTGGAGTACTTGGACGCGTGTGATGGAGCATTGTCCTGCATGAAAATCATGTTTTTCTTGAAGGATGCAGACTTCTTCCTGTACCACTGCTTGAAGAAGGTGTCTTCCAGGAACTGGCAGTAGGACTGGGAGTTGAGCTTGACTCCATCCTCAACCCGAAAAGGCCCCACAAGCTCATCTTTGATGATACCAGCCCAAACCAGTACTCCACCTCCACCTTGCTGGCGTCTGAGTCGGACTGGAGCTCTCTGCCCTTTACCAATCCAGCCACGGGCCCATCCATCTGGCCCATCAAGACTCACTCTCATTTCATCAGTCCATAAAACCTTAGAAAAATCAGTCTTGAGATATTTCTTGGCCCAGTCTTGACGTTTCAGCTTGTGTGTCTTGTTCAGTGGTGGTCGTCTTTCAGCCTTTCTTACCTTGGCCATGTCTCTGAGTATTGCACACCTTGTGCTTTTGGGCACTCCAGTGATGTTGCAGCTCTGAAATATGGCCAAACTGGTGGCAAGTGGCATTGTGGCAGCTGCACGCTTGACTTTTCTCAGTTTATGGGCAGTTATTTTGCGCCTTGGTTTTTCCACACGCTTCTTGCGACCCTGTTTACTATTTTGAATGAAACGCTTGATTGTTCGATGATCACGCTTCAGAAGCTTTGCAATTTTAAGAGTGCTGCATCCCTCTGCAAGATATCTCACTATTTTTGACTTTTCTGAGCCTGTCAAGTCCTTCTTTTGACCCATTTTGCCAAAGGAAAGGAAGTTGCCTAATAATTATGCACACCTGATATAGGGTGTTGATGTCATTAGACCACACCCCTTCTCATTACAGAGATGCACATCACCTAATATGCTTAATTGGTAGTAGGCTTTCGAGCCTATACAGCTTGGAGTAAGACAACATGCATAAAGAGGATGATGTGGTCAAAATACTCATTTGCCTAATAATTCTGCACTCCCTGTATATATATGTATATATAACATATATATATGTGTGTGTATGCGTGTTTGCTCATACACACATATATTCTGCAGTTTGTCTTGTCCTGCATGCTAAAGCTAGTTGCTCCCTGCCCATCACTGGTTTGTTAACTTAAATGTTATTCAACATTCTGCTTATCTCTAAAGACTTTCTCTGTTATTTCTGCTCCTCCCCTCTTAGTTTATTGATACCCACCTGAATGTCTTGCTTGACCAATCCTCACCTCCTCTGTGCATCTCCATTCCATAGCTTTTATTGCAGTCGTTTTGACCCTATCATCTCTGTCTTCCACAGTCTGAGTTTTAAAAGACCACTTCTAGCAAACCTCAACAGTGCTCAGATTCCCACCCACCCCTCCCCAAGTTCCTTACTACATTTATAGATAGAATCCCACACACAACTTTAGATAATTCCAAATAGCAGCTGCAAACACTACCAGTAATGAGCACAATCCATCTTCTTAACTCCTAACACTCAGTCCTTCTCCTTACTTCTGCTCATTCTCCTTTCCTCTAATTACCTAGCCATCAGAGGAATGCTCTATATTCTCCTCCTCTCTCATCTCCCTCAGGATCAAAATATCCCCTTCCACCCACTTCCCTCAACAACACACTCACATTTACATTAATCCTTCTTTGCTACACTCCCCTCTTCTCTCATCTCAAGCCCTGCACTCATTTCTCTATTCTCTCTCTCCTGCTCTAACCCAATCTCACCCTAGTCGCCGCCCATATAAAACCCATTCACACCTCCTGTCTCTATCTCTCCTCCTACTTCTGGCAGCTGGTGACGTCTCTCCCAACCAAGGGCCCCTCACCTCATCTGCTCACACTAAAATAACCAGAAACCATGCAAACCTCCTCCAAATACCCTGCAGTTTATCCTCCTCTACCAAAATTCAGTGTGCACTCTGGAATGGTCGCTCAATTTGTAGTAATATCAAATCTACAGCTATACATGACCTCATCATCTCTAACTCACTCACAATACTGGCACTCACTGAGACCTGGCTATCTCCATCCGATACCGCTACTCCTGCTTCTTTATGTTTTGGTGGTCTACATACTCCCATACTCCTAGACTCGACTTTAAAGGAGGTGGTGTAGGCATCCTTCTCTCCCCTCAATGTACCTTTCAACCTATCCTACCTGCCCCTGCCCTATCCTTTGAAGTTCACACTGAACGCCTTTTTAAGCCCACTCCTTTAAGAATTGCCATCATCTATCGCCTCCACGGTCACCCTAAACTATTTATTGAACACTTTTCCTCCTGGTTACCCCACTTTCTTTCCTCTAGCACTCCCTCTCTCATACTTGGGGACTTCAATATCCCTATCAACAAGCTCAACTGCCCTGATGCCTCTCGTCTGCTCTCTGTAATCTCCTCCTTTGGACTCACACAGATTTCTTTCTCAGCAACACACTGCAGGAAACACTCTTGACCTCATCTTCACCAATCTCTGTACCACCTCTGATCTCCCCACTGTTCCATTTCCTTTGTCTGACCACCATCTGCTAACATTTAATATCTGCATACCCCATACCAAAATTTCACCATCAACTCTCCAACCTCGCAGAAACCTCAACTCCCTCAATCTCCAGCACTTCTCCACCAAACTCCAAACACTCCTTTTACCCATCTCAAATCTCAACTGCCCTAACTCTGCAACCTCACTCTACAACTCCACTCTCTGCTTTCAACTTGACATCATGGCACCTCCTACAGTTAAACGCAGCAAGCGCCCCCAACTACAACCCTGGCACACCAAGCTGACCCGTTACCTCCAAAAATGTTCCAGAACTGCTGAACGCTGCTGGAGAAAGTCTCACTTTGCATCTGACTTTGTCCACTTTAAATTTATGCTGTGCTCCTACAGCATGGCTCTTTCCTCTGCAAAAGTAAACTACTTCAACACCCTCATAAGCACACTGTTCCATCAACCCGAACACCTGTTTCATACTTTTGATGCTCTTCTTCGCCCTGTGACTCCCCCTCCTTCCACCACCTTGTCCGCCACAAACTTTGCATCTCATTTCACTGAGATCTCTACAATCAGGAAAGAGATCTCTAATCTCTCTCTCCTACCACTATGAACACATCACCCAACCACACTACCCCTGCCATCCTATGCTCATTTGCACCTGCTACAGCACAAGAGGTTTCTGCTCTGCTCCTGTCCTCCCTCCCTACCACCTGCTCCCTCGATCCTATACCATCGCATCTCATCCGCACTTTGTCTCCCTCTCTTGCTCTTCCTCTTGCTAACATTTTCAATCTCTCCCTTTCCTCTGGCACATTTCCCTCACCCTTCAAACATGCAACCGTAACTCCAATTCTAAAAAAGCCCAACCTTGATCGCAACTCCCCATCCAACTATCGCCCTATCTTGCTACTGCCATTTGCCTCCAAGATCCTTGAGAGTTGAGAACGCCAGATTGACAGACTTTCTCTAATCCAACTCTCTGCTTGACCCTCTTCAGTCTGGATTCCGCGCTGGTCACTCTGTCGAAACTGCTGTGACCAAAGCATCCAACGATTTAAGTGCTGCTAAATCTCGCGGCCAATACTCTATCCTAATCCTCCTTGATCTTTCTGCCGCCTTTGACACTGTTGATCATCAACAGCTTCTTCACATTCTCCGTAACTTTGGTCTACGGGATACAGCTCTCTCCTGGTGCTCCTCCTACCTCTCCCAGCGCTCTTTCAGTGTTTCTTTCTCTGGCTCTGCCTCTTCTCCCCAACCCCTCTCTGTCGGCATCCCCCAAGGTTCTGCCCTCGGCCCCCTACTGTTCTCCATCTATACTGCCTCCCTTGGTAAACTCATCAGCTCCTTTGGCTTCCAATATCATTTATATGCAGATGACCCGCAAATCTACCTGTCCTCCCCTGATCTTTCTCCGCCCACCTTGACTCGTGTTTCTGACTGTCTCTCTACTATTTCCAACTGGATGGCTGCTCACTTCCTTAAACTCAACCTGTCCAAAACAGAACTTCTAGTTTTTCCTCCCTCAAGTGCTGCTACTCCTGTGTCTGTCTCCATCCAAGTCAACGGCGCTACTATCACTTCTACCTCGCAGGCTCGCTGTCTAGGGGTTCTTTTTGATTCTGATCTCTCTTTTACGCCCCATGTCCAATCGATAGCCAAATCCTGTCGCTTCCAACTCATGAACATAGCGCGCATCCGCCCATATCTAACGCCGGACGCGGCTAAGGTACTGGTCCATGTTGTTGTTCTCTCTCGCCTTGACTACTGCAATCCCCTTCTCACCGGTCTTACATGTTCCCAGCTTGCACCGCTGCAATCTATAATGAATGCGGCTGCGAGGCTTATTTTCCTGTCCGGTCGCACCTCCCACGCCTCCACGCTCTGTCAGTCCCTGCATTGGCTTCCAGTTAGATATAGGGCCCAATTCAAAATTCTGGCGCTTGCTTACAAATCCCTACATAATGCTGCTCCAACATACCTATCCTCCCTCATACACAAGTATGTCCCGTCGAGACCCCTGCGCTCAGCCCAAGACCTACGCCTATCCTCTGCCCGGATCCCACCTCTGATGCTCGCCTTCAAGACTTCTCCAGGGCTGCACCTATTCTGTGGAACTCCCTTCCCTCCTCAATCAGACTTTCACCCAGCCTCCACTCCTTTAAGAAATCTTTGAAAACTCACTTCTTCATTAAAGCGTATCAAACTGTCAGCAGGTTTCTCATCCCCCACCCCATGACTCCTTTCCTGCAACTGTCAAAAATGACCTACCAAGCACTCAATAAACCCTTCTCTAACAAACTAAATAATTCCCCTAATTGAACCCTTTGTGTCACTATACCCCACTCCCTCTAGCATGTAAGCTCATCGAGCAGGGTCCTCAACCCCCTCTGTTCCTTTACGTCCAGTGGTCTGATCTCAATTATGTGTCTGTTAGTCCACCCATTGTACAGCGCTACAGAATTTGTTGGCGCTATATAAATAATAAAATAATAATAATAAGATTGCTTCATGTCACCTGGACGAACATCAAACTTTTCTGGGAGCTGTGATTTCAGAAGTTAAAAGTTGATGATTGAACTACAAGTGCCAGAAACTTCTGCTCTGCCAAAAAATCCCTGCTGTGTTTATGAGCTTTTTATTCATCGCTTTGAAAAGTCTGGTAGAAAATATTACATTACCCTGATTGAATGATCAATTCCTTGTCTGGGCATGTTTAACTTGCAGGATATGTAAAGCCTGAGAATTTACTGCAAATCTTATGTAGTCAAAAGAATGGGTAAACACGCCAATATTAGCAACGATAATACAATATAAAAATCTAAGGATAAAAATAACCATAAAAATAGCTTATATCACGAATAACTCTGTAACTGGGCAATGACCAAAAAAGTACACAATGTTTATTCACTTCTTTTTATTTTTAGTGTTTATTTTTTTGTTAATTTATTTATTTTCTCTTTTACTGGAGTAACAATACCAGCCGTGCATTTGTTGTATCAATAAGGTCAGTGTCTGAATACTCCAGCTTCATTTTATTTTTATTTTATGGTTTCAGTTCGTCATGATTTTGCTGCTTCACGAAAATTGACATTTTCTGAAGGGGTATCAGCGAAGGGCAGGAGGCTAATGAAGATATATATTCACAGAGGAAGGGGCACAACTAGTTTGATGTTTCCAGAGGGCAGGTCTAAACGTCTGTCACCTGCAGAGCCTTAAATGTAAGACATCGCAGAATGAAAATATATCCCTGTTCTGAGCGTGTTTTAATATATACAAGGACAGGTGTAAAATGATTAGTCTTGGTGGCAGACATATCTCTGTTTACCTGCCTTCCCCTTCCCCATGGAAAAAAAAATAAAACATTAGTTCCTGTGGACTGAGATGGAAAGCTATGATTGGACACACACAAGAATCATTGCTATTGATGACCTTTTGAAGGACAAACATTATGAGTTTTTTCCAAGTGTATCAGTGAAAGCCAACCATGAGTTTAATATGTTGCGGATCTCCAAAAGACTATTTCGTTATTTATGCTTCTGTTATGTTACATCTTGGATTATGACTTAAGCTAAAATATTGTCTTTCACCGTTACACCTGGGCTTGCTGATGCAGTCTAGATCCTGATGAACCATATATGGTCCAGGAAGTAAAGATATTCCAGGGCAATCCTTAAATCTTGGACTGATAGGGCTCTAGTGGAATGCTGTGAAAGCCTCGGAGGTTGCTACAAACCCTTCCATCTTGGACTGATAATGAAATTGTGTTCCTGTTGCCCTGTTGGGGTGGAGGGATGGTAAGTGACTGAGAATGCATAAACATCATGTTACTCTGTCTTTAGGAATATTAAACCATTCACACAAGGGAGGAAATAAGGAAGGGAACCTGGTTTCTTTAGGGACAACAAAAAGAAATATACACACGGTATTCTTCTACCTAAACCACACAGAGATACACTCTTCCGCAATTACTCTATAGGATATTATAGAAACCAGATAAGGTTATTACCATTAGTTATCCACGAAATAAACAAACAAAAAATAGCCTAATAGTTTATTTCTCTGTTTCTCCTCTTTCTTTCTATTAGACCCCCTTTATGTATGTAAAAAAGCTAAATATTAGCCTAGACCTATGAAGGAGATTTTTGTCTGGGCTCATAGAAAACAAATATACTAACGGTTTCTATCAGACAGTAGCACAGGAAACAATTTGAACTATCTTAAAAGAGTTTTAAAGTTTTATTACATGCAGCTTTTTTCAGCAGTAATTCCTGTTATGGCTGTGGTCAACGGACTTAAAATAGATAGTAAATAGGAGTTACCCAGCTATATTGTCCTGACATATGTTCAGTATAAAACCTTTGCCATTGCATATCCAGAAATTTGCCAATTTATTATGCAACATCACTGTGTTTATTCGCTTTCACCAAAACTCCAATAACTGTACCTTTTGCCCTGTAAACCCCTACTAACCACCTGTAACCAATATCTGATGATCAATATCCACTCAATGAAAACAGGGGAGGTTGAGGATAATGCAAACTCCGACAGATCTGTGGGAGGAGTGTTATAAGGACCAACCCCCGCAGAGCACTTTGTGAATGAAAAAGAGCAATATCTGTTATCTGTCTGGCACAAACAAGAGCGTTTAGTATGGTTAACGGTAAGTCCTGAATAAGTAACAGAACCATCGAATGTTGTTATCAGTTACCGTCAGCTTTTACACATGACATACAACTTGACACGAGACAGCTGAAATTTAAGACGGAAAAAAAAACAATAATGAAAATCCACGTCAGGGCGCGATTTTCACACTCTCTGCTATGTTGGGAGACATTATGTTTTGTATATTTCTTTCTTCTTTTCAAGTGTATACCGTCAATATGAAAATATCATGTAGCAGTGTATAAGTGGACTAAGGCTAAAATAAAACAAAACACTTCAGGAAATCGCTGAAAAGAAATATTTTCATCGAGCAAAAAATGTACTGACTTTGTGGGTTCTGGCCAGCAACATAATCCAATTACTCTACTACCTGTCTGTCTTCAGAGCTCCCCAGTAAACCTCAGATCATTATCTTCTGAAAGGTAAAGTGATTGGAAGTGTTTGCACAACTGAGCTACTTGTAACACAAATTCAAGATTAATACAAGTGGCTCAAGACAGAAAAATGGAAAGCTAATACTGCGCCAAAGGGGAGGGACAAATGTGGCAGCCGTTATAATGCAAAAAAACAAACAAAAAAATAAGCTCACACAATGGCCAACATGTTTTAGGTATCGAAATGTATAGTCCAATAAAACAGAATGTCAAATCCAATTGTAGATCCATCGGTTTCTTTCAAATGCTCCAAAGTATTTGCCAGAAAATTAAGTCCTAGGGCCGTCAATAGATTTTACATAATTTTATGTAATATAACGCAAACAGGAGAAAAAAAGATGTTAAAATAGTGTAATACTGTTAAAATGTAATCTGTCATACAGCTATAAAATAATCACAAATACGTGTTCCTGATATGAGACAAAGTAATGTGAGTTTCACTCCTTGTGTTAGTCAGTATCATTCCGAATGCTGAGCAATGGGTGCCAATGGATCTTTAGTAGTCGGATAACTAAAACATTACGACATTGGAATCTGATTTACATGCTGTGGCTACTACGGCATGTCAAGTGTTAAAATGGAAACAAGTATAATTTCATACATTTATTAATAGCTAAATTCAGTTGGGCAGAATTACTTTCTCTAACAAATATTAACCAACAGGAAAGGGCTACACTGCCTGGAGCACTTACTGAATCTCCCACATAATACGTATCATAGCGCTAATAGTTTTGCCAAAAGATTTCCCAGTTCAGTCGCTTCACTACATAATGGCTTTTCGACATCCTAATTTAATATCAGATGACGAACACACGGCACATTTTAACCCCGCCCTTCAATGGTTTGTACTAATCTCATTACAGTATTGGGAAAGAGTAGGTTTCACTTGAGTCTCATTTCCTATGACCGCGCACACCCCGCCATGTCATATGGGTAGTGTAATCAGTTGGGTCAGTCTATAATAGTGGGCAGGAGTGGTCTAGCGGAGTGTCCGTATTTCACCAGAGGCCCGAACTTGCCGTACCCCCCCGTTTGGCTGCGGTTGGGACTAGTGGTACTAATCTCATTACATGTGTTAGGAGATAATATTATAATGGCCTTGCGTCTAGTAAACATCATCAGAGATAAAGTTAGGATATTAAATACGCAGGGATATATAGAATGGATTTAATTGGGTGATCTTTTGGCAAAAAAGTATTTAACCACATAATATGATAATGGATAATTTTAGATCCAGCGATGAACCTTTCCCATTGATTATCAACTATCGCACCACCACCGGTAAAGCACAATATTGGGACACAACAGATTGGATGCAACACTTTGTTGCATCCACAGAGATTTGCTACTGAAGGTTTGCTCCATCCGGTTGTAAATGATAGAATTTAAAGTAGTAATGCATTATTGGGCATTATTCATTAACCCCCAACAAACCTATAAAACTAACCTGGAATCCAAAGACGGGCAAAGCTCCCCTCGATGGATTCCATGTCTTGCTCGTCTTCACAGCCGTCCATGCGCAGTTCATTAAGCTCAGAGTGCACGAGGGAGGGAGGATTTGGACAGACGACATATTGTTTTGCACAGAATTTAGCTTCTCCCCCCCTGCACATATCTATAAATGTTCATTGTTTTAAGCAGAAATTCTGCACATATATATTCCTACCACCATATATATTCCTACCACCATATATATTCCTACCACCATATATATTCCTACCATTATGACCACTACTAAATGCAGAATTGGTCATGGTTGGAGTCACCCTTTAAGTAATAGGAACATGTGCTCTTTTCTCCTCTCTGACCATTTACATTAATGGTGCAAACCAGACAAAGATTAGTCTTTCATTCCTTATTACATTATTGATAAAGCATAAAAACATATGCAAAAACATAAAAAAACATACATACATCCGAGGTTCCTGTGTTTGCAGTAAAGCCCTCACCAAACCAGGCAGTGACTCAGCCGGTTCAAATGCTCCCATAGTGTTCGATAGCACCCCTGAACTTACCTCACAAATCCCTGCACAGCAGAGATTGATAGATAAAGCAGGGTATTCCAAGAGTTGCAGTTCAGTCAGTTTACTACGGTGCGCAGGGAGACAGGGGACTTCCTTACACCATAACCTTATAGCTGCAGTTCTAATGCACTGTGTGCAGGGAGACAGGGGACCTCCTTACACCATAACCTTATAGCTGCAGTTATAATACACTGTGTGCGGCGAGACAGGGGACCTCCTTACACCATAACCTTATAGCTGCAGTTATAATACACTGTGTGCAGGGAGACAGGGGACCTCCTTACACCATAACCTTATAGCTGCAGTTATAATACACTGTGTGCTGGGAGACAGGGGACCTCCTTACACCATAACCTTATAGCTGCAGTTATAATACACTGTGTGATGGGAGACAGGGGACCTCCTTACACCATAACCTTATAGCTGCAGTTATAATACACTGTGTGATGGGAGACAGGGGACCTCCTTACACCATAACCTTATAGCTGCAGTTATAATACACTGTGTGCAGGGAGACAGGGGACTTCCTTACACCATAACCTTATAGCTGCAGTTATAATACACTGTGTGAGGGGAGACAGGGAAAGGATGCTTTTTACTCTGTAACCTGTGCATAAGTTGTTATGGTACGTAAAGTGTCCCTTTTGTACACACTGAATGGTTCAAGCGCATTGCTATTTAAGTCTGAAAAGGCAGTCTTAAGTTTTAGATGCTAGACAGCCATTCTTACTTTGATGACTAGTTCTAGTTATTATAGTTAAGACATTAAACGGAGTTCTCCCTTTGATCCGTTGGAGATTTTCCTACCTGTTTGACTTTCTGACAAATTAAGCTAGACTATGCAAGAAACAAACTGTTAGAGTACTTGTGGTGTCGCTTTAAAAAGACTCGCCACTGACAAAGTACAAAAAATAAAAATCACTGCTTAGTAGATATACCCACAATGAACACATACATGCATTCAATTATACAATTTTACATTTGGGTTATATCTAAAAATAGCTTACAGAAGCTACAGCTTTCATATCTGCAGTGTTTGTAAGCCCTCCCCTTCTTCCCAGCCCAGACTTTCTGTGGCTGTCCAATCACAGACTTCTCAATGCAGCTCAAAGCGATATCTTTGCAAGGCTAGTGCTCTGAGCGATTGCTTGTCTCTGGGTGGGGTAGGTAACTTATAAGAAGAAAGCAAGGGACTATTTGCACAGCACTCAAACAAAGGGCACCTTTTGTTATAAACAAGCTCTCACATAATATTATTCGTTTGTCTCAAATCGGAAACATGAGAAAGTAAAATTTTACTTATTGATTCACAGTATTTCACTACGTAGGCATCAATAATACTAAATGGCAGCTGAACTATGCATGCTGCCAGGAAGTGTTTAAAATGCTCACTGAGAGCTGGAAACGCTCCGTTACATGTGAGCAAGAAACGCTCCATTGCATGAGAGCAGAAAACGCTCCGTTACATGTGAGTCAGGCTTGATACACTGGATCTTCCTTTTTCCAAATTATTATGGCTATTGGTTGAAATTGGGTGTAAGATCTACAACTGCATTTTATTTTCCAGCCTACTGGACTAAACTTGTGTTTATTTAATACACGTTGGCCAATGTGAGCTTCATGTTTTACTGGGTAAACTGGGTCTTTTCAGAAATTCTGAAGCCAGGTTCCAATTCTATTTCACATGTTCTTCGCACCTCATTCAGCATTTCTTAAGCTCCAAAACCATGATGACCCAGGTGGAGAGAGCATGTGGGATGTATGGGGTTTATATCATTTAGGAGGTAGACAAGAGAGAGGTGGCGTGGTGGGGAAATTGACACAGGTATGTAACAGATTTCTGTGGTGGATATATATACAGCACTGGCTCTTTCCTGAAACTGGTACTTAGTCCATGACAATCAAGCTGTTGTGCCCCTCCAACTTGAGTCCTGTATCCTGTCGATCCTCCCATGTTAAAACACGGTAAGGGAAGCGCTACATGCAGCCTCCTGCCCCACTACCACCCCGCAGCCCACTCCCCGAATGCATCAGATGCGTCTGGAAGTCTGCTTGAAGATGAAGCCTCGGTGAGCTAGGGTCTTCATGATGTTAGCAATGTTCCTGCAATCATCTGAAAAACAAGAAACACAGAATACAGTTAATATCGGTGTCACAGAGGACAAGTTGTCCATTACAGACAAGGGAACTGCACAGGCCTGTAAGGAAACCAGGAAAAATCCAAGTAAGAACACAGAGGAAACGGACAATCTATTACCCCCTAAGAATTCTCCTGTATGTCCCAGACTTTTCTTTACATTTTGCAGTTACACTTTCACAGACATTATTACAATGGTTGATGATGGTTGATCTTGCGAACTGGAATTGTTCATAGACTACATTTCCCATTATGCATTTTCAGTTCCACAATTTTGCATGCCTATACCTAAGCCCGTTTAAACCTGAACCTCTACATATGATATAACATCACTACATTTGGCAGCTTACAGTGCCAGGGATGTGGTGATACTGTGCCCTGTTCAAACACTGGCACGTGATTCTTTCTCATGCCATACTGAATAGCCACATATCGAATAGCCGTGTTCTGAAGACATATCAGCACTGAGCAGGGGTGTAAGGAACATGCTCTGCTCCCACTGAAAACAAGTGAAAAGGCTGAAGAGTGTTCCAGTCTAGGATGAGTGCCTGCTGACCGCGGCAAAGCAAGAGATTTAAGGCAGATGTAGCAACTTCAAGGACATTTTTGTTTATTTATTCTGCATGAGCTAAAGCATTAATTAATAACATCTCAATGGGTAAACAAGACAATGATTTCATTCTTACAAAACATGTCTGACGTACAGAAACCGTAGGTGAAGTTTACAGTCTAAAGCTCCCGTTGGATGTCCCTTTAATGTATGATGTCAAATAATGTGTTGTGATTTGTTATTGGAGCTACCGGCCTAGACACTTTAATGGTGTTGCACCTCTGCCAACTGCAACAGTCCCCTATTGTTTATGAAATTCCCAAATGACTTTGCTTTGCTCCAGTCGCAAGGAATAACAGTAAAAATCAGCAGCTCCAACACGAGAGCTGGACGAAACGCGTTAGATATGCCTTCTATTATTTTAATCTAAGTTTTACCTCCCCTGTGTCCTGGATTATTTGTTTTTACACTGATTTCCCTATTGTGACCCATTCCCACAGCACCAGAAAACCTTCGCTATTCACTTTTCCCGTGTTTCTGTGAGCATAACACATTTAGCTGTTATTAGGATATGTTAACGGCGACTTTTTTTTCTTTCTTTGTCTCTGGTAAGCCGTGTCGTAATTCACATGTGGACGCTGACCTCTAAACAGGGCTGAGAGATCAGTAACGTGCTCTAACCGATACCTTTTAATGAATGTGCGGTGTCTGTGGGTTTACTTTACATAAAGAGATTAACAGACATACTTACCAGTTGGGGACTTGGGAAAAGAATCCTGGGGGGAGGGGGGAAAGGAGGGTATTTAACAAGTCCACAACGCCAGACCCACCAAGGCTGACGACTCTCAGCCAAAGAATTCTTTCCTGTGCATAGAAATATGCACAGAATTGACATATGCAAGCATGGAACTGTTGTTACATCCCCGACAGCAAACCAATACACATACGGGCTGCAGGCACCATAAAACCCCTTCAAATCATTGAAGTGGTCATGGTGCTTGGAGTAATGGCTTATTCCCTAAGAAGTACTACACCGTCCTGTTTGGTTGTTCTGTTTAGGTTTTTTTAATCTCTTCGTAACAAGAAGTTAGGCAAATATCATGACTGTTCTGGCATCTTATGTTTCAAGAAAGGGTTAAGCCTTTAATAATGTTGTGTTAATTTTTTTTCAAGGGTTATGACAGATAATAAGCTTAAATCTCCCCCCAAAAGGTGACTAATGCCTGTATTTGCTGTCGGGAAAACGCAGGTCCCCGTGGAGGGGGGTAAATGAAAAGGAAGAGAAGAGGAACTATTATTCACCAAAGCAGGAAGGACGGCCAGCTTCATCTGAAATAGAACCTGGACTTTAAATTGATTCCTGCTGTCTATATTTCATGTTGGAAATTGGCTTGTAAATCCATGTTTTGATCTATGGGGACCGTCTCCTTAAGAAAAAGCTAAAGTAAATGTGTAATTTCTCCCATGACAGAACACAGCAGACTCGTCCATCCTTCTTCCCTCTCCCCTCTGTTTTAGGACAGCTGCGTTCTGTCGGATTACCGCTTTTTCTTCCTCGCCCCCACGCCTTGATGTCTCCATTTCATTACACCGCGGCCATTTATCAAACTGTTACCGTAAGGGTGACTTTGCCAACTTGTGTGTGGCAGGCGCTGAGGCAGTGCCATGGTCGTGGAGGGAGAGGGGGTGTCTGAGATGTGGACCTGGGGAGGGAGAGGTAGGGGGGGGGGGCATGTAGAGATTGAAGATAGGACAGAGGGAAAAAAATGAAAATGAATGTTCAGGGGTAGAGGAGGCTGTATTCCTACTGATGTGTAAATGATAAAGAAGACTCAACATCCATCTCTGGCTGTAAACCTGCAGAGTGCTTTATAATCAAGCCCAGGCGGTAATAATGTGAAATTAGGTCTCTCTATCAAAGGGGAGGCCTTTTAATCACGGCTTAAAGGGTGCGAGCGCTGTTTATCATAATTGAACTGTATCTGGGCTAATTGTGGCCATATTTCACTGTCTAGGAGACACAAGTTCTGTTTGAGAGCAAAGAGAGGCGGCTAAGACTATGATTTGGGCAGAATCTGCCAGGGATGGGAGGCACATACCACTGGCCCTTTCTCTGGGATCTGGCAGGGCCCTGATCAGGCTGGCTGAGCATCATGGGAGATGTAGTCCACATCAATGGGAATAGCAGAATTTATAAAGCACCAACATATTCAGAAGCCCTGTACAACGGGTGGCTTAGACACACATATAACTGTAAGGAAACAAGTTTGCTGTATAGGACTGGAGCAAGAGAGAAGTAGGGGAAAATCTATTTTAGTACTCCATTTGTATATGTTAAAATCTAGTGCTGTAATTATACCCTGACACATGTGATTCCATTACACGCCACCATTATTGTATCCATACTAACCGCAAGTACCAATAATTAGAACGCAGATCCAATGAAAATGGAAGATCAAATGAGTACATACATTTCCTAATAATGTTAGCAGTCACATAAAATACATAGAAAGAAATCACGCACTCAAGGTGCCACCAAAACCTGGTCACACATATGATATGGCCACGCTATGCAGAGCCTGCCAGTGATGTCACAATTCCCAGTAGTGTAGCACAGACATGGCAAAGTTATAAAGTTACCAATATAATAATGCAATGCATAAAATGCAATGATTACATAATGATGGAGAGTTTTGCAAACACCGTAATGATATGGTGTTGAGGACCACTCGTGCAGATATTTTATGCGCATCTCCCATTTGCTGCATTTAGCGGTCTTCCTGCCGCAATGTCCCTTAGAGGTGGAAGAAGGCACGTACACGTGCAACATATGATTCTAGTGCAACAAAGAAAGTGATCTGTAACCCCTGCGGCACAGATTTATGATAGCTGATCCTTCACCCCATCTGTTATGGCACAGGCAAAATCTCCACTATTAAACCTCTGTTTGGGTTCTAACACCCCAGAGAGGTCACAGGGACGAGATTGTCTTTTGTTCCTTACCAGCCAGCATATTAATAATTAAAAGTAAACTACAAAAATTATGTTATTCCATTAATTTAGACTTCTCCGATTGCACAATTTACCCCACTATAAAAGCCAGCACACATACGCGTTACCAAACATGCCTGAAAATACACCAACTTATTATGCGATCATAAGAGGCAGGAGTCACATTAAAGCAATTGTATATATAAGCATGAAAGCGTGTCACGGAGCACGTGAGTGTGACAGCAGGGATAACGAGGACAATCTGGTAGAAGCGTGAAGTTAAGGTCACCTACAGAAAAAAAACACTTTTAATTAAACTTAGAGCTCTGTCCCTTGCCCTGGGGCAACGGATGGCAGGTCTAGTTAAATTTTCGCATATGACACAGCCCCACAGCTCTCAGAACAGGACGAGAAGTAATTTCAGTAATTTTTAGCTAATGGACAGGGTTATGTCCCCAATAACTTAGCAATGAATTGGACTGCGCAGTTCCTGGGATCATCTCTCTGCACTGATAGCGGCCAGTTCCCATTACACAGAGAAGGAATCCATGGCTGCAGGGCCTTGCTAAAGAGATAGAGGGTCGGCCTAGCATTAACTCTTCCTAATAGGCACATCTTCATGGCCTTCAGCAACATGCGGCTCTACGTTAAATGGGAAATACAAGGGGAAGATTTAAAGTCTCCCTAGCAGAGGGCGTTTGTAAACAGCCTTCTGCCCTCTAAGCTAGTCTGATGTCACAGTGCAGAGCGGTAATGCAGAACATGGTAACTGCTGAACCCTGTAACGTGGGCTCTGTGTGACTCTAAAATGTGTCTTTTATCTCCTTAGCATCATTCAGGGAGTTACATAGGTAACTGATCACAAAGAGAACCAATATCTTGGGAGAAAACAGAACAAAGAAAAGTGCAAATGTAAATCGTGACAGCAAGAGGTAGGTATGAAAGTTTCGAGTCCCTAATCTAGCTGCAATTTCTAACCTTAACCGTACATTCCTTAACTCCCTGTGATGGATGGCACCCTCTTATCCTACACCGCACTGTAACCTAGCCTTATCTACCTTGCAAGACCTTTCTAAACAGCCCTTAAGTTACAGATCTAAGTTATAAGTAAGTTATGGAGTACACTCCATGAGGCTCAGCTCACTGAATATAGGAGTGACAAAATTAGCTGTTGGCTGTCAGAACAGATTCATGTCCACTAACGACACGTGCCCTGACACCACAAAAAAGTATTTAATTTTTTAGCAGTTTTTACTTAGCAGGTATCGATAGATATTTGACATTTACAATAATTAGTCCAACAAACGTATCACGTATCAGGGATGGAAATATTTTTGATAGCCCCTATACATAAGTGTGGTTTAAATGTCAATCCTTTTACCCTTGTAACAACAAACTAAAAGCCAAGGACGTTGAAACAATGTGTTCGGTGTTCACTACGATAATCCCAAGTCATAATGCCAAACATGCTTGTCCGTTTTGTAACGGTGATGTGTAAATTGCAGTTTCTGAAAAGTTATTTCAAGGACGCAGGAAAGAATATTGAAAGGAGCCAGACTGCAAATCTGACTTTCTCACGTAAGTGAGTGTCAGGGATTAACACTGGCTGAAGGATTACACCTACTCATCCTCGCTCTTTGACCTGCAGGGATGGGAGACGGCACTCAGACAACAGACCACCGTGAACTGTCAGATCATGACACTCAGCTGGTCGATAGCTAGCGTTATCGAATAAAACGCAATGTTTATAAAATAAACACAGACTGTATCGTTACTACAACATAGAAATATAACAAGAGAACTTATTATTTATCATGAAGCTAAAACACACACACAAACATTTGTTCCAAGACTCACAGGTGATTCAAATGTTTTTAAATCAAGACGCTATAATTAAATATGTGGATGACTCTTGTAAGCTAAGAATTAGCTTTGACAGATGTCGGCAAATGATTGTGTGATTGTGGCTTTATATATTCTATCTGTTCTGTGTCAGCAATAATTAAATCACGTGATAAATACATTTTGCATACAGACCCCTGTAACATAAAGGCCAACTGTAGACAACAGTGAGATCATCTGTGATAACACGATATAAACGTACTGTGCGTGAGTTGTGGGAGTTGCATCCTCAGACAACCAGTAACTCACACTAAAGAGTTAGGAATACAAACATGCAGAGTGTGGAGACGCTGAACATAGGTAGAACGGCCCCTGGTGGCCGTCTGATTGACAGCACCTTGAGGTGTTACATTAAAAAGACTGCAACGACAGGCAATAGACACCAGAAACTCTACACTATCACAGGCCTCATCTGGCGCACAAATAAAATCATCCTGTGTTTTAATTTATTGCAGTGTGACAATAAGGATAAAACATAAGGATAATATTAAATCATCAGCATCCACCAGTTCGGGTTTAAAACCTTATCCCAGAGAGCTGCTGCATTTACGGGTGAAGCCAAGCTTGTCGGATGCGATCAAACTCCAACTTCAGGAAATGTTAGTGGATCACTCACAGACATCATGGCTGATGGTCAGTGGCTCTCGAGGTCTAGATCTGGACAAACTATTTTTTAAATATAAAATTACAACTAAGGAATGAGACCCCGGACTTATTTTAAAATGTCAGAATGGATTGTCAGACTATGCCACACACCTAACTTGGGTTCCTGTCGAAGATTTTATTGAACTAATAGGATCACAGGTGACATGTTTTCAATAGGCATCTTCACCAAGGCCAAATTTCCAACTCAGGCGCCTGTGTGTCCCGGACTTATCATCTAACACCAATCCAAAATGGACTTTGTCACCCACACCGCAGCTTCTGAGATAGCATCCACCGCACCTACTCCATACAGCAGTCTATGACATACTGTTAATATGTGTGATAATTAATCCTTTATACAAACCTCAGTAATTCTCATAATTATCCTCTGATACCACTGTCTGCTGGGATCAATGGCTAACTGTCTATTCTGGCATTGTTGATGGGTGGACCCTGTAAGGTAAGTATCTGTGGGTGAAAGAGGAGAGGACTTGGCTTCACTCATGTGTCCAGACCAATCACACATATGACAGTTTTGCATTCCGTATTCCTGGAACCCTGAGGAATTGTTAACTACATCTGAGTTAAAAATATGAATTTATGTCCAGATCCGGCTCAGAGTGGTGAAGGAAATTGTTCAGAAACTCATTAAAAAAAAACCCAATAAGAATTCTATTTTGGTATTTACGTAAGGATCGTAGTTTTATAATTGAGACAGAAACGTGATGATTATATGAGCGATAATAGCAGGATATTATATAACTAAACAGTAATCAGCAGTAAGATGCCAACTGAGTAGCAACATTAAATAAAGGAGTTTCTCTTACAGTGAGTTGATCCTAAATTTGAGCTGTCAACTCGCTGCCAGGAACTGTTTGGTGAATAATCCCCTACAGGGGAGAACAACTCATAAACTCTTGATATTGGCTACTTTGATTATATGACTATGATCTCCCTAAGTTAAAAAACTAACTAATGAAGACTATGAGTGTCTGGTGTTGCCGTATTCCCTCTGCATTTTGGATCTAGACTGTCCTTGTGTGTAGCATTAAATGTTAAGGTTCTCTCTGTAATGGCATAAGCTAGCTTAAACTTGTATGACGTTGGAACGGGGACACACTAAAGAACAAGGTTTAAACTGCTGTCCGTTCTCAGGATTCTAATAAACTTTTATTAAGCAATTACAGCTGCCTGAGATACAAAGAGTACCCTGGCCTTGTTACCTAGTAATAGTATCTGTTTGCCTCATACCTGGCCCCCGTTGGGCTCCTCCTAACTAGGAATACTTGGGAAGTTGTGTCTGATTCTTGGTTCACTATCACACCAGGACAACTATGGTCATTCACACGATTCACTGCAGATTCTAATCAAAATATACCAAAGTCAAGCACATTATGGCTGAATCACTCTGCAAGACAGGCTTCCAATAAACGCTAGGCAAACTTACTGATAATTATTAGAAACAAATTCAGAACAAAAATACCTGATAAGGATTAAAAATATCAAACAACAAGAATGGAAGAACACGGTGCTAATATACAATTACAGCTTCTCATTGATTTTACCATGTAATGCGCTCCGACTGATTTAATAATGCATTACAGCCTGGGCTCAGGGGATCGCAGACAAGAGATTTTATAAACTCTAATCAAAAACAAAAACTCGGAGGCAAAAAAGAGAGAAAACTACGCAAAACACTAGTATTAGATGAGTGTTTGGGGAATTATTCAATAACAATTTGTAAGGCAAATACTCACAAACCCTCTCCGTGTAGGCCGGAGTTAGGAAACTACAGCTATTCAGCTGGTGTTAGACTGCAGCGCCTATCACTCTTAGCCAAAGACAGACAATATAAAGAGACAACATAGAGTGACATTGTAGCAGCCCTAGCCACCTTGGGCAATATGGACAGATGCATTGTGGGACACCGGATAGCACACATAAGTGTGATGTAACTTACTTCATGAGCAGCCAGAATGTGTATTCATAGAGGAGTTGTCACCGTTAAATAAAACATAGAAAATCACCTACAATTTGTTTTAGTTGTTTTTAGGTGTTTATTAGATTTAGCAGTTGATGACACAATCCAATCGGCCGGCGCACGCTGCTCACTCTGTGCTGATTGACAAGCGTAAAATGCCGTTTATAACAATTTATTGACAGGGAGCCAAGATGGAAGCTCTCCGTTCCAGGATCGAATTTGTACATTGAATTCTATTTCTCACGCCTTATTTGTTAAATATAGGGGAGGAATAAACATAATATTTAAAACTCTGGGAAGGCTTTAACTCACCCCCAGTCTGCACGCCTGAGCTACGTAGAAAGACAAACTAAGTACTATTGTACTATCTGTGTAACACAATGAATATACAACATCACTATCAGAGAAATATAAAATGAATGAAATGGCAAGCAATTCTTTACATGATTTAAAAATGAGACACTAACGTTGTTTGTGTCGCCAGACACTGTCACATCATCTTTTATGCCATATTGTGACATTTTTACAAGAATCTGTAATTTAAATATTATTTTATCAGCCGCCTGGGAGATTTCTAAATGCTAAAGCCACTCATATAGCCTCCACAAAAAACATTTATTCAGATGATCTTAAATTTCATCTCGAACTCTAGGTGATATGAACAGATATTACATTTATAGCGCATAAAAAAATTAGTCTTACATATAAAATACATTGAGAAGAAATAAAATTACCCACCCTCCAGCCCCCCCCCCCAACAAACATTCACACCATTTGGTATCCAAAAATACCAATAAAAGAAAGGCTTTCTATAATTTTTCTATAACCCTGAGCTAAATCAATTCTGGCGTAAGATTACATTATCAATAAACAATATTCCTACAATAAACTCATTGATTTTTCAGTAGAGTCCATCTGCTATGGTGAGATGCTGGGAGAAGATGGGGTCAGAGCTTTTCCACTACAAATCTTAATTTTCACCCTTATTCCAATCTAAAGGAGAAAAAAAAAAATAGCCGATAGCAAGGCATAACCTAAAGAAAATGCAGGCGGCAGTTTATAATCATTAGGCCTATTGAATATAAAGTAATATGTTTATGTAGGACATTGAGGTAATGTGATAATCCGTCTGTGTATGAGGAAGAAATCTACTTAGCAGGTCTGTCAGTCTGACAAGAAAAATGTGCCCATAAAATAAGAAATACATTGAGTGGAAGCCTGAGACGGTAAGAAGTGATGGTTTCGCTGCTCACGGATACTACGTATTGCTCCGACAAACAATATGGAGACAATCTTGCAGCCGTGCGTTAGGAGATATAAGGATTTTTAGCAAAACACACATTGTTTGGTATCTAGACATTAAAATGAGGAGAAATTATAGTCTGCGGCGTATGTTCACTTAAATGAGATTTGTAAAGAACTGGCAAACGGAATTACATATTTTAGCCCAAAATAGCCAAATTGGAAATATTTTCAGCTGGGTTTCAAAATTGGCTAATTTGGTGATAATTTTGGAATTCCGTTGATCTTTGCAAAACGGTCAACTTTGGCATTATTAAATCAGTGAGGTGTCCATAGCATAATCAGCATTACGGGCAAAGTGCCCGCTCAGAGGTACGTCATCCAGATATCCCGGACAGGGCTGTCCATTCACGTTATGGGATGAAAGTGCACTACATGGTGTATTTTCCCAACACGAGGTGACAGAGCTGATGTCGGGTGATCAGGAGGTGGAGAGTCACGTGGCTGTGCTGGGCGACTTGTCAGGTCTGATTTAATTATACTGTGTAATTTTGGCCATTTACCTGGTTTAGAGAATGTTTCTGGCTCGGATACTTTGGTCTATATTTTGTTATTTGCCTTGCATTGCCACAAATCACTTTTTTAATGTTTTCTACTTTAATCTTGTGAATGTATAGAGTGTCATTGTAAATGGGTGGTCTCAAGCCTCTAGACTGTACAGGATTTTTCACTTTAGCTATGTGAGGCTAAGGCACTGCAATTCTACTGTTATAGTGGTGTTCAGCCGCCCGATCCACATGGCCAGCTCTGGTTTGCTGTCTACGCGGGTGCCTTGTCACACAATACATTCCCTAACTCCACCAATAATTCTATCACCGGCACACCCCCACTTACACCCTGTCCCGCTGTGGTCCCAAACACATACTTACTGGGCAGGAAGTAGACTCCAAGGGTGAATTCTTAAGACAGGTTATAACAGTGAATCAACAGATTGCCACTGTGAATTCAAAGACTCTGGGCAGATTCCCATGGTCTCGCAGTGAGTGGGCAGATTCCCATGGTCTCACAGTGAGTGGGCAGATTTCCATGGTCTCACAGTGAGTGGGCAGATTTCCATGGTCTCGCAGTGAGTGGGCAGATTCCCATGGTCTCACAGTGAGTGGGCAGATTTCCATGGTCTCACAGTGAGTGGGCAGATTTCCATGGTCTCGCAGTGAGTGGGCAGATTCCCATGGTCTCGCAGTGAGTGGGCAGATTTCCATGGTCTCGCAGTGAGTGGGCAGATTTCCATGGCCTTGCAGTGAGTGGGTAGATTCCCATGGTCTCGCAGTGAGTGGGCAGATTCTCATAGTCTCGCAGTGAGTGGGCATATTCCTATGGCCTTGCCATGAGTGGGTAGATTCCTTTGGTCTCGCAAGTGAGTGGGAAGATTCTCATGGTCTCGCAGTGAGTGGGTAGATTCCCATGGCCTTGCCGTGAGTGGGCAGATTCCCATGGGCTTGAGTGGGTAGATTTCCGTGGGCAGATTCCCCTTGGTCTCACAGTGAGTGGGCAGATTCCCATGGTCTCGCAGTGAGTGGGCAGATTCCCATGGTCTCGCAGTGAGTGGGCAGATTCCCATGGTCTCGCAGTGAGTGGGCAGATTCCCATGGTCTCACCGTGAGTGGGCAGATTCCCATGGTCTTGCAGTGAATAGGGAGATTCCCATGGCCTTGCAGTGAGTGGGCAGATTCCCATGACCTTGCAGTGAGTAGGCAGATTCCCATGACCTTGCAGTGAGTGGGCAGATTCCCATGGTCTCGCAGTGAGAGGGCAGATTCCCATGGCCTTGCCGTGAGTGGGTAGATTCCTCTGGTCTTGCAAGTGAGTGGGAAGGTTCTCATGGTCTCGCAGTAAGTGGGTAGATTCCCATGGCCTTGCCGTGAGTGGGCAGATTCCCATGGCCTTGCTGTGAGTGGGTAGATTCCCACGGGCTTGAGTGGGTAGATTCCCATGGGCAGATTCCCATGGTCTCGCAGTGAGTGGGCAGATTCCCATGGTCTCGCAGTGAGTGGGCAGATTCCCATGGTCTCGCAGTGAGTGGGCAGATTCCAATGGTCTCGCAGTGAGTGGGCAGATTCCCATGGTCTCGCCGTGAGTGGGTAGATTCCCATGGTCTCGCAGTGAATGGGTAGATTCCCATGGTCTCGCAGTGAATGGGGAGATTGCCATGGCCTTGCAGTGAGTGGGCAGATTCCCATGGCCTTGCAGTGAGTGGGCAGATTCCCATGGCCTTGCAGTGAGTGGGCAGATTCCCATGGCCTTGCAGTGAGTGGGCAGATTCCCATGACCTTGCAGTGAGTGGGCAGATTCCCATGGTCTCGCAGTGAGTGGGAAGATTCCCATGGTCTTGCCGTGAGTGGGCAGATTCCCATGGTCCCGCAGTGAGTGGGCAGATTCCCATGGCCTTGCCGTGAGTGGGTAGATTCCCATGGCCTTGCAGTGAGTGGGCAGATTCCCATGGGCTTGCAGTAAGTGGGCAAATTCCCATGGTCTCGCAGTGAGTGGGTAGATTCCCATGGTCTTTCAGTGAGTGGGCAGATTCCCATGGTCTTTCAGTGAGTGGGCAGATTCCCATGGCCTTGCAGTGAGTGGGCAGATTCCCATGGCCTTGCAGTGAGTGGGTAGATTCCCATGGCCTTGCAGTGAGTGGGCAGATTCCCATGACCTTGCAGTGAGTGGGCAGATTCCCATGGTCTCGCAGTGAGAGGGCAGATTCCCATGGCCTTGCCGTGAGTGGGTAGATTCCTTTGGTCTTGCAAGTGAGTGGGCAGATTCCCATGGTCTCGAAGTGAGTGGGCAGATTCTCACTGCAAACAGGCGTTAATTGTACTGTCTATGTGTTACCCATAATTGGGCAGTAAATACCATGCTGTGCATCGTTCACGTGTTTTTCGCTTGTTTTTATTTTTCCTGTTAAGATGTTATAAAGGAGAGACACACAGTGTGATCCAGAATTCTAGGTATCTCTTATTTACTATGCTTTAAAAAAGGATTTCTTTTATCACCCTATCACCTGAGTTCCGCTACTGAAGAACATACTTTGTGCTATTGCCGAGCTGGGTTATTCCAGGGTTAATATTTTAACAAATCCAAGGATCAGATCTTTTGCAAAGTTCCCGGGTATGCATCCGAATCCTAAAGGCAGCCCTGCCATAATGCAGAATAGAATGAATAAGCTGCTGTATTCTAATGGAAAATGATGTGCCATTAAGGAATGAAGCACTTCATGAAAATTCGCCTTTAATGCTGGAGGGTCATCTGCTAACACTGAGAAGCAACGAAACTTACTGGAGCATGTAGGTGGCTTTAAACATGCTCATTTGGTGGGAACAGGCTCTGCACCTGGGCTGGCGGCAGGAAGACAGATCGCAGGCAGGCTGGGGGCTGAGCAGGTCCATATTTAAGCTGTCCCAATGCTTTATGGTCTGTACACGAGCGAGCCTCAAAGGGATGACGAGCTATCTGTCAATGTTAAAATGGCAGATTCCTGTAAGTGAATAATACCGCTACCCGCTCCACACAATGCTTCTCTGAGCACAGATGAGAAAAGGACCCCCCCCCAGCATCTTCTGCAGTTTACCTTCTGGAAGAAACTCTTTAACACGGGTCTGAGGACTCCTGAAATCTGTTATACACAGAGCACCGCCGGCTTTGTGACCATATCTATAGATTATCACACGGGCCTCGTCTCCTTCATAATAAATATTTAGATTGGTTTAGAGATGGCATGGGATAAGTGTCTGCAGTCCAGCCATGCCTGAAGGGCAAATATGAATTCAAAAGATCAAAACAGTGAGGAAAAGTGTAAAATATACAAAAAGTACAAATACGAATACCAGCACATAAATACTGATATTAATCCCTTTCTCTTCTTACACATACCCAGTGTTTTACACACTATTTTTAATATATACACTGATTAGTCACAGCATTAAAACCCCCTACCTAATATTGTGTAGGTTCCCCTCGTGCTCGCAAAACAGCTCGGATGCATTGAGGTATGGACTTCACAAGCCCTCTGAATGTGTCCTGTGGTATCTGGTATCAAGACATTAGCAGCAGATTCTTTAAGTCCTGCACGTTGCGAGGTGGGGCCTCCATGGATCGGATTTGTTGTTCCAGCACATCCCACAGATGCTCAATCGGATTGAAATCTGGAGAATTTGAAGGCCACGGCAACACCTTGAACTCTTTGTCATGTTCCTCAAACCATTCCTGAACAATCTTTGCAGTGTGTCACTG
This sequence comes from Pelobates cultripes, assembly GCA_933207985.1. NCBI lineage: Eukaryota > Metazoa > Chordata > Amphibia > Anura > Pelobatidae > Pelobates > Pelobates cultripes. The sequence goes on from OW240919.1 coordinate 10,350,436, forward strand.
TGCATTATCCTGCTGGAAGAGGCCACAGCCATCAGGGAACACCATTGCCATGTACGGCATATGTGTTCTGCAACAATCTCTAGATAGGTGGTACGTGTAAAAATAACATCCATGTGAATGGCAGGAACCAAGGTTTCCCAGCAGAACATAGCCTAGAGCATGGGCGTCCAACCTTTTGGCATCCCTGGACCGCATTGAGCGCAGAGCAATTGTCTTGGACCACACATCAAATATATAATATAGATAATGTATTTAAGTAATACAACTTTAAAAGCCATTTTCTTAATTTTGACATTTCAATTGTTTAGTAGATAACTACCGTATTTGTTATCCTTATGTGAGATTGCCAAATTTAAGGATACCAAATTATGGAGCTATCTACTAAACACATATTCATGTATATACATATGCACTCATAACCACAGATTTATATGCACACACAATCACAGACTTATACACACAATCACAAACCTATAAAACAAACACACAATCACAAACATATACACACATAATCACACACACACACACAAAAGGCTGCATGCGCATGCCCAGCAAGAGCCGCGTGCGCATTCAATCAGTCCATAGGAAAGCATTTCTCAATTCTTTCCTATGGACGCTGGTATCTTCTCACTGTGAAAATCACAGTGAGAAGCGCGGAAGCGCCTCTAGCGGCTGTCAATAAGACAGCCACTAGAGGCTGGATTAACCCTAAAGTAAACATAGCATTTTTTCTGAAACTGCTATGTTTACAGCAGCCAGGGTTAACCCTAGAGGGACCTGGCACCCAGACCACTTCATTGAGCTGAAGTGGTCTGGGTGCCTATAGTGGTGCTTTAAAATCACTTTTTGTGAATTGCTACTTTCTTTACACATAAACTGCAGATTTCATTAGAAATTGCTACTTTTATAAATTAACCTTGTTAAATTATAAGAACCAATATATACTCTTAAATGTTTTTAAATTCATATGTAATAACATTTTTGAAGAAATCTTTATGCACCTTGTGCCAGTGTATCAGTCTAACAACGCACATGACGTTGGCTTTGCATGAAATATGTGTAAAATAAGTCATTATTGGTTTGATGAATAAGACGTGCCTGTTCCAACCAATAGGAGCTCGCTCAGAAAGCAAGGGGAAACAACTGTATTTACATCCTGACCTAGAAGCTTAGAACCAGTGAAACCTAGTCAAATGCATAGGTCAAAACACAAAGTTGTTTCATTTATTTCTATGTTTCTGCTATGGACGTAGGATTGTTCACGCCGGCGGAGGGGACGTGCTCGTGCAGCCACAATACAACGGTGTGACAGTTCACAAATCAATGCAAGCTTGAAAAAAGAACCTGGAATTTACAGACAAAAAGCAGGTTTAATATAAGCCACTCCAGGTTGAAAGAAACATTGCTTTAACGTAAGACAGCCCATTTGGATTAATAGCAAATGATCACATTAGGTCTGCCCCAAATTCACCGACGGCCTCTTCCAGACACAGTCGCTAATGAGTATAATAAGAAGATTAACAAGGGGCATTAAACTGTCCCCTACAGTACAATAGAAGAGAATTGTCTGTTTGTGTGGGTTGGACAAGGTGCTGCATTGTGATTACAGTGCTATTTATCAAGACATTATACAGCCCAGACTGAGCAAGGAAACCTTCCCTGGGATTCAGAGAGATACTGGTAGAAACAATGCAACATCTTGTTAACAGCTTCTTACAGCGTTTTATCAAAGAGTAAGGGATTAGATAGGGATTGATGAACTAATGTTTTAAAACAATGCTTTCAGCTTTGCCACAAAGTGAGCCCTGGCCACCCCCTGCTCTCTGACCTAACTGGCAATAAAGCATTTCTCAGCTGAAACCATAAATACCCAGCAGGCTTGAGATAAGCATTTTATTTAGAGAAGCATATATTAGCCAGGAAATAATTACTGGACATAATCTGCTCATTCTCCGTTCTATCTCAATATCTAAATAATTTTTCACGATTGCTTTATATTTCATTATTTTCCTTTGATGATATTATATTTTATAGACGCACACCTCTGTGAAATTTCACTTGTTCCTTACTACAACATTTTTAACAACCGGTAGGGCATTATTTAAATAAAAAACAAAAAAGGTTTGTAGAGTTCTTGGCTGTCTAAGTCATGTGTTCTGGGGGTGTGAAACTAGCCCCCCCCCCCCGGCACACAATTAAAAATACCTCTGGATCTGCAGCGTGTCAAGCTGAAACATGGCACATCCAGATTCCTACCACCATGAGCACTTCAAAAAGCAGAATTGGTCATGGTGATTGGAATACCCCTTTATACATTGCCATGTATAGTGCCTGCATAGAGATGGTCATCATATAAACAAAACAAAAAAACAAAAAACAAGTGTTTAAAACATTGCTTAAAACCAATCACATTAGAGACTAATACAGTGGGTCCCTCATGTAAATAAATGAGCTGCTGTGTTCTGCTGTGTTCCCCCCGGTGTGAGCTGCTATGTCCCCCCCCCGGTGTGAGCTGCTGTGTCCCCCGCCTGGTGTGAGCTGTGTGTTCCCCGGTGTGAGCTGCTGTGTAACCACCCCCGTGTGAGCTGCTGTGTTCCCCCGTAAACAACTGTGTTTCCCCAGGTGTAAACAGCTGTGTTCCCCAGGTGTGAGCTGCTGTGTTCCCCAGGTGTGAGCTGCTGTGTTCCCCGGTGTAAACAGCTGTGTTCCCCGTGTAAACAGTTGTGTTCCCCAGGTGTAAACAGCTGTGTTCCCCCAGGTGTGAGCTGCTGTGTTCCCCCGTGTGAGCTGCTGTGTTTCTCCCCGTGTGCTGCTGTGTTCTCCCCGTGTGTGAGCTGCTGTGTTCCCCGGTGTGAGCTGCTGTGTTCCCCAGGTGTGAGCTGCTGTGTTTCCCCTTGTGAGCTGCTGTGTTCCCCCCAGTTGAGCTGCTGTGTCCCCCCGTGTGAGCTGCTGTGTTCCCCCTGTGTGAGCTACTGTGTTCCCCGTGTGAGCTGCTGTGTTCCCCCCTGGTGAGCTGCTGTGTTCTCCCAGTGTGAGCTGCTATGTCCCCCCCTCCAGGTGTGAACAGCTGTGTTCCTCCAGTGTGAGCTGCTGTGTCCCCCCCAGTGTGAGCTGCTGTGTCCCCCCCAGTGTGAGCTGCTGTGTTCCCCCCAGGTGTGAACTGCTGTGTTGTCAGTGTACAGCAGCTTGATATGCACTGCTTAGAGGAGGACACGGACCCTCGTTAAATGACAATAGAAATTTCGACGGAGGAAGGGTATAACAGTTCAAGTATCTTTTGCAGTAAATGGCTATTTTAATATATGCCACATCATACTAAAAGTTATTTTACTTTCTTTTAATTTCCCTTTATCCCTCCAAGATTTTTAACAATGGAGGATTAGGCCACACGTGGCTCTAGGATTGTGAATAAACGACATGTCCTACAATTCCACACATGAATTGGTAGAACATAATAGGACTGTGGCATCACTGACCACTAGAAGTGGTAGATGGTTAGTTGTGTGTTAGCATGACTGGCATCCAGCTTTAGCACATTAAGGGTTACAGGATAATGGAGCCTTCTGGGAAGGTTTCACTTTTTCTCCTGAAGGGGATAGTGACAATCACTGGCTGAATATTAAGAATAACTTACATCATTATCCCCAATTACGTCTATGCCTCACACCTCATTTCTTTGCCAAGGAAAGAAAATTAGTTTTCTATTGACTTCGCTTTGGCGGCTCCTCAGTCTGATAGTGAACAAAGCTTACAACAAGCGCCTTCATTTCAGGAGTGTTATAATTGTGCAATTAATACTCATTTTACCAATCCTGCGATTGCTCCCGCAGCCATGCCTGCAGGCAGTGCTTCCACATACAGCAAAGCAGATTCAAAGATGGAAACTTTATATCATGCCACCCAGCTGGTATCCATTCCTTTAACATGGCGTTAGAACTTCTTTTAAAAGGAATCAGATACTAAATAAAGATTCACATCAGGCTTATTTTACAAATTACATCTTCTATTTAGTGCTGCTTTAATATAATGAATTAATACGTGCCAACTGACATGAACTCTTCAGGAAAGTCACAATTTCAATGTCTCACCATTGCCTGTTGGGATGCAGAATATAATAAACATTCCTGGGATTGCCTGACAAGGCTGCTCAATCCCGGTGTCAGACTGTAAAGAAGGCATACTAGCTAAGAGTCCAAAATACGGGACACCTGTCTCCCCATCCCAGGTGATTACGAGATGTATGAGACCATCAAACTGCACGCCAAACGCATGTGCTTGGATGGCACGATGTAACCTGGAGTAGGCCTTTACAATACATGGTGGATTATTTCTAACAACATTTTTAAGAGTTCATGTCTTTCGCCCCCTACACAGCTTCTTGGGGGCCCAGCTATCTGTGTTAGGGACATATGATCTGGAACCCAGTATTCTGAATAGTTTGACCACTTTGATCTAAACTGAAATGAAATGGTTGTGAACAAAAAAAAAAATATGCCTTTCTCCTCTGCTTCTTTTTTCATCAAACACACAAAAACAAATTCTCTTGGGTCAGGTTGGAGTGCCCGAGGAGTCCTTATGCAAACAGATAGGGACTTGTCGAGGCTTCCGGGAGAGAAGCGAGAGTTATCAGCTTGCTAGTAAACAACATATCGAACGGTCACGCGTATTTTCTGTAGATTGTGCGCAATAAGAGGGGGTGATGCATTGGGAGAATCTATTAACCTTGTGACCTAAACGAGGCACTTTAATACCGGTGTTACAATTCAGGAGAACGAATTCTGCTCATCTCACCCCCGAGAGGTCTTGGATGTGGAGAAGATGCCTTGATTAGATCGTTGAGCTGGAGTGGTGTCAGCCTGTTTGTGAATCATTGATAAAGTAAAGTGACTATCAATACGCCAGAAAATATTTGCAGTTGTCTTTTCAAGTGGCAGAAAACGTTCATAAAGAGGCAGCGGCAAGGTGTCTCTGGAGCTTGTCTGGATCAGAATAACTGTAATTTACAGATATTATTGTCCAATAAATCTATGGGTTTTTGTTATGCAGTGATATAGTACTGAGAGATGAGGAATGAACACACATAAAAGAAAGCATTTACACAAATTATAATCAAACTATTAAAGAGATCTGAACTGTTGAAGCCTTTCTAAAAGTTCAGGAGCTCAGCTTCTATTTCCAAATCAATGTCTTGTGTGTAAAGTTATCCAAATACTGTGATTAACCTGTTCTCAACAGCAGTGTCCTACGGCCTGCTGTATGGAGAGAAAGATGGGTTTAAGAGGAAAAATCCAGGTTTGCATGCAAGTTGGGTGCCACAAATGCTTAAATGGGAACTATCCTTGTAAGCAATTCATCATGGAAAAGAAATGTGTTTTCCTTCAGTGTAACATGTTTGAAGAAACCTTGTACTTCAAAGAACGCTTTAAAAAACATTAACCCCTTAAGGACACATGACATGTGTGACATGTCATGATTCCCTTTTATTCCACAAGTTTGGGCCTTAAGGGGTTAAACTGAATAGGAATTGCTTGTTATATCCGTAAAAAGCTCTGTTACTGCCTCTTCTCCATCAAATGACTGCCTGCTGCTGTGTTAAATTCAGCACTGTCTCCGAGCAGGACACAAAGCTTTCAATAAGACAAGTCACTAATTAGAGTGATCTCCCAGATCTCAGAAGGCTGTGACTATGTAGCATGAAAGAGACACTAGTGAGAATTAGAACAGCCAACAGATTCAATGAATGGCCTGTGGATCTGGCCTGCAGTCTTCAGGTACCTCTATATAGAACTAAAATCTGCAGGTACCTCTCTATAGAGCTACAGTCTGCAGGTACTGCTCTATAGAGCCACAGTCTGCAGGTACTTCTCTATAGAGCCACAGTCTGCAGGTACCTCTCTACAGGACTACAGTCTGCAGGTACCTCTCTATAGAGCCATAGTCTGCAGGTACCTCTATATAGAACTACAGTCTGCAGGTACCTCTCTATAGAGCCACAGTCTGCAGGTACCTCTCTATAGAGCCACAGTCTGCAGGTACCTCTCTATAGGACTACAGTCTGCATGTACCTCTCTTTAAAGCCATAGTCTGCAGGTACCTCTCTATACAGCCATAGTCTGCAGGTACCTCTCAATAGAACTACAGTCTGCAGGTACCTCTCTATAGAGCTACAGTCTTCAGGTACCTCTCTATAGAGTTACAGTCTTCAGGTACTGCTCTATAGAGCCACAGTCTGCAGGTACCTCTCTATAGAGCCACAGTCTGCAGGTACCTCTCTACAGGACTACAGTCTGCATGTACCTCTATATAGAGCTAGTCTGCAGGTACCTCTCTATAGAGCCATAGTCTGCAGGTACCTCTATATAGAACTACAGTCTGCAGGTACCTCTCTATAGAGCCACAGTCTGCAGGTACCTCTCTATAGGACTACAGTCTGCATGTACCTCTCTATAGAGCTAGTCTGCAGGTACCTCTCTATAAAGCCATAGTCTGCAGGTACCTCTCTATACAGTCATAATCTGCAGGTACCTCTCTATAGGACTACAGTCTGCAGGTACCTCGCTATAGAGTTACAGTCTGCAGTAGAACTACAGTCTGCAGGTACCTCTCTACAGAGCTACTGTCTGCAGGTACCTATCTATAGAGCCACAGTCTGCAGGTACCTCTATATGGAAATGCAATCTCAACCAAATGAAAAAAATCAAGTTTAAAATATTTAACCAACATTACAAGATTCTATTGTTCTCAAGCTATCGTGGTCGTAAAATTAAAAACCTAACATATAAAGCAGGACATCTACAAACATTCAATCAATATAAATTAAACTAATAAAAATTCAATTTCAACCAATATAAAGTTACATTCCACGAGGAATTATAATAATCCTTGTGCTGTGGGGGGGCAGAGGGAGTGTCTTGCAAGAGCTCCTTTCCTAGGCAAACTTGAACCGAATTTCTCATCCTCATTCTGCCTCAGTGGGAACGATTTACGTAAATTACACAACTCCTGAGACCCACTGTAGGGTGTAAAAATCTGCAAGGAGCTCATCTGCTATACTCCTCGAATCATGCGGCCTGAGGCGCACCGGCCGGGGGAGGCGGCTGATCTTCCTGCCCAGAGCTGCTCGATGGCAAACAGCACTGCACGGGAACCCCGTAACCCCCCCTCGGACATGTGGGGGTGATCCCGGTGCACCCCTGGGAGGCTACGCAGACATAGCGGGAGCTAGAGGCAAAGCCACAACGGCTACCACAACCTGCAGTGACACAGCCAAAATGGCTGACGCAGAGTGGGCCCACGACGACACTGCAGACAACACTGATATCTTGTCCAGGCTGGACAGGCTATTCAACAATTTCAGGCACAAGATGGAGAGTAGGCAGCTCCAACCTGTCTGGAGCAAGTCGGGCGACCACTCACTGCACAAGCCAACCCCAATCATACAACAGAAGACCACAGCAGCGACACTGCATCGAGCTTAACAAGGCGGCAGGAAACGTGCCTCGCTGAGACGCACAGCTACCCATCCACAAAAGAGTAACAGCTTACCTCGGAGCCACCCTTCAAAGCCAGCAACGGTACTAGAGGAAGAAGCTCCACCCAGGTGGCGGAACATACACAGTGCCTCCCACAAGCTCAGGAAAACGCAGCAGCATGCACCCACGGTGAAGGCCCCAACATGGAAGGTGCGCAAGCAACAAGGTCCTTCGAAACGATCAGCAGCACGGAGGCGGCATACGACAAAGAGCAAACCACAGCCCTGCATCAAGCCTAACAAGCCATGGAGAGCCTTGTTCCTGGTAGCCAAAACGCACTGCATCTTACCTGGGACTCAACACCTGGCACACTCCAGAACGGACAGGGACTATGCTCTACTGAAACGAGGCATAGGGTAAATGGGGATTGTGATGGGGTAACTGCAGGGGGTCCTGTTGGCATTAATTAGCTAGATGTGGAAATACAGTCCTTTTTTACTCTTGCCCTGAACCACACTCTACTCATCTTAAAACAGCTCTCAAGTTAGGAAGTTTATGACGATCTCTGCTCTATTTGTTTTGCTAACTGTAACGCAATGTTTCACCACACAGCACCCAGGGGCATTAACTACTCACAGTAATCTAGTCCTGTCTGAAAGGTTATGCCATAAAAGAAGCATAGATTTATTTATCACACTCAGCCAAGACTGTATATAGCATGCCTAGCCAGTTTAACTCCTTCTTTACATACACTGTTCATATATTCACCAGGCGTCTGTCACACTTCTATACACGCTATGGCTTGTATTAAATTTAAAAATGTGCACTGTTTATTCATGCCAATTGTCTTTATATGTTTATAGCTACTCTGGCATTAACTGTTGTGGCATTGCTGGAGTAAATGTAACCAGTATAATCCATGCATGACAAAATAAAGGAAAAAAAAATAAAATAATAATAATCCTTGTGCTATATATTTAATACATAAAGAATTATAAAAGTGGATTAGAAGCATTATAGCAAGTATAAAAACCCAGATAAAAATATACACTAATTAACCATTGTTGTAGACCTAAAAACATTTTAAAATTATATTAATTAGCTCTAGTTCGGCATTTAATCCCATTGGGGCTAGAGATTTTTAATTAAATATCCAGAACAATTCACTTTGTATTAAATTTTTAGCTTAATCCCCACCCCTCCACCAGTTACTCATTTTAAAGTGCTATGGTCTCCATTATGAACTTTTGCATACTGTTTTGATAACATATGTTTGTCAATTTCTTCGTTTAGCTTGTCCTGAGTACTGTAACCCACAGGCGCAGCTGAATAAGGAAATTACCTATTTCATGTGGCAAGTAATACAGTCCATTATTTTTTTTTACATCTCTTTAGTTCTCAATAGTGATGTCCCGAACGGTTCGCCGCGGACTCATCATTGAGTAAACTTTGACCCTGTACCTCACAGTCAGCAGACACATTCCAGCCAATCAGCAGCAGACCCTCCCTCCCAGACCCTCCCACCTCCTGGACAGCTCACTAAGAATGCAGCTTCAAAATGGATGCTGTCCAGGAGGTGGGAGGGTCTGGGAGGAAGGGTCTGCTGCTGATTGGCTGGAATGTGTCTGCTGACTGTGAGGTACAGGGTTAAAGTTTACTCAATGACGAGTCCGCGGCGAACCGTTCGGGACATCACTAGTTCACAAGGATTGGAAGCTGGTTATCCTTCCGTATGTGGAGCTAACACATTTAGAAATACAGCATTTTCCACATTCAGAAAATTATAATTATTCATATTCATTCTACAAGTTTGATGATTTTTACCTCCTAGGTAAAAGGGGAGCTTACATTTGAAAATGTAATGAAAAGGTGACATTTTTTTTTTTTTTACAATTTTTTCACAGATTGTTATTGAGCACATGAATGAAATACTTGGACAAAAGTTAAAGGAACACTATAGGGTCAGGAAGACAAACATGTATTCCTGGCCCTTTAGTGTTAAACCCCCCATCTAGCCCACCGGCCCCCAGCCTTGCCCCTCTCTAAATATAGTAAAATCTTACTTGTTATCAAGTCTGTAGCTGCTGCCTCTGCCCCTGTCCGCCTCTGACCTGCCTGCTGTCTGCTGACCTCATCAGAAGTGATGGCCTGAGCCAATCACAATGTTTCCCCATAGGATTGGCCGAGGCTGTCAAGGAAGCAGATTAGGGGCAGAGCCAGCACAAGTCAAACATAACCCTGGCCAATCAGCATCTCCTCATAGAGCTGAATTGAATCAATGCATCTCTATGAGTAAAGTTCAGTGTCCCCATGCAGAGGGTGGAGACAATTAATGTCAGTCACACTGTGCAGCACTGCCCCTGGAAGCAACTTAGCAGCCATCTGAGGAGTGGCCTGTAGAGGTATCCCTAGGCTGTAATGTAAACACTGCCTTTTCTCTGAAACAAACAGTGTCTACTGCAAAAAGCTTGAAGGGAATGATTCTACTCACCAGAACAAATGCAACGAGTTGTAATTGATCTAGTGACTATAGTGTCCCTTTAAAATCTTTACTAGCTGTCTATTCACAATTTACAGAAACGTTATTTTCTTCAGTTTTAGAAAGAGCTCAAATATTGTCTCTATTTACCTTAGCAATTTGATTTATGGCTTTATCCAATAATTCAATATCATAATTTTGCTCTAAAATGTCAATTTTTCTGACTGTACCTCAAACATTGCAGGTACAGTGCAGTTCCTCTTTAATCTTTTAAATTGTTCATAGGGGACATTCTTTAAGCCATGTATCATAGTGGCAACTCGATGTGAGAATAAAGTTATTAATGTCAACATGTTTCAAAAGGTTTAAGGATATTATTATCAATATAAAATTAGGTTGTTTTTCTCTCTCCTGGATCCTTTCCCCCCCCCTCCCCCTCTTCATCCTCTACACCTGCTAACTATAAGAGTTTTTCACATGTGTCTTTTCTGAATCAATATAACACTGTTACTATATAGTCTTTTGTATCTTTTTCAGGTACTGGGTCATGGTGTATCACATACAAAGTTGCCAAACTGAAACTTTTTATAACAATGCTTCTCCCTTGAAGGCTGTTGCTAGAATAACGAGATGCACATTTACTGTATATGCCAGTTTTTCCTTATGTTTGGAAACTGAGGTTTTATATTTTCTGCATTAGCCAAATGAAAGGGCACTTGTAGAACCCTGACAATTTTGCTCGTTAAGGCCAAATCTACTAAGCGCTTGCATAATTGTTGGTTTTTCATTTGTTCAAAAAACTGTGTTTAAAGGGATTTTTTTTGATGCATAGCAGCTGTTTTATTGATTAGATAAAAAAAAACCAAAAACTTTTTTTGCACTTCCAAAAATAATTTATTATCCATAATAGAAAGGTATCATCACAGTTTGCTGCGCACGGGGCTGTGGCCTCAGACCGGTCGGAGTGCCCACGATGACCCCAGTCCACAGCCAAAAACGTTTTCAAAGGGGACGTAAGCATAAGAACTGGACAAAGAAGTAATGGAATATGGTTGGGGGTTCTGATGAATTACATTTTATTTTAGATCAGGTGGATGGCCACGGTGCGTGTGAGTCGTTTACCGGGGGAAAAGATGGCAGGAAGATGCAGAATGGGAAGAAGGCAGGCCTTGGTATGCACAGGGCATATTCTTAGATTTTGTTGCCTTATTGGAATTGGTGTTCCCTCATGGCAGTGGCCTCTTTTAGCAGGATAATGTACCCTGCCACACTGCAAAAATTGTTCAGGTAAGGTTAGAGGAACATGACAAAGAGTTCAAGGTGTTGCCTTGGTCTCCAAATTCCCCAGATCTCAATCCAATTGAGCATCTGTGGGATGTGCTGGAACAACAAATCCAATCCATGGAGGGCCCACTTCACAACGTGCAGGACTTAAAAGGATCTGCTGCTAATGTCTTGGTGACAGATACCTTGGTGTTCAGATGTCTTGTGGAGACCATGCCTTGACACATTAGAGCTGTTTTGGTAGCACGAGGGGGACCTACATGATATTAGGTGGTTTTAATGTTGTAGCAGATTAGTGTATATATAAATTAGAAAACACAACACATTTTATGTTAATGCATGGGACTGTAGATTTCCTAGTGTGATTTGTCTGTAATTCAAAGTGAATTTCAAATGTTATTAAAAAAACAGCCAGAACTGTGAAATCAGACAGCTCGGGTTTCAATTTCGCTGTTTTGGCCTAAATTGTGAAATTTAATTCTCAACAATTCATAATTTAGTGAATAATTCTGTAAATATTTTACATGAGTCCAGGGGTGTCCACATTTGCCATTTAGCACCTGTCAGACATTAGCATAGAAAAGGTAGTTCAGTAAATTTATTAATTTATGGTTAAAAAAATCTTCTGCAAAGTTAAGAAAAGCTTGAAGAAAGTCATATTGTAATGTTAATATAAAGTCATTGGCCATTGGCCCAAGGGCAGAGTACAGAATATTTGATAGAGTCCTAACCTCAACATCCGAGGAAAGGGATTCAGAGGTGATTATTTCTGATGACTTAAAGGTAGGTAGACAATGTAATAGAGCAGCAGGAAATGCTAGCAGAATGCTTGGTTGTATAGGGAGAGGTATTAGCAGTAGAAAGAGGGAAGTGCTCATGCCATTGTACAGAACACTGGTGAGACCTCACTTGGAGTATTGTACACAGTACTGGAGACCGTATCTTCAGAAGGATATTGATACCTTAGAGAGGGTTCAGAGAAGGGCTACTAAACTGGTTCATGGATTGCGGGATAAAACTTACCAGGAAAGGTTAAAGGAGCTTAACATGTATAGCTTGGAGGAAAGACGAGACAGGGGGGATATGATAGAAACATTTAAATATATAAAGGGAATCAACACAGTAAAGGAGGAGACTATATTTAAAAGAAGAAAAACTACCACAACAAGAGGACATAGTCTTAAATTAGAGGGACAAAGGTTTAAAAATAATATCAGGAAGTATTACTTTACTGAGAGGGTAGTGGATGCATGGAACAGACTTCCAGCTAAATTGGGAGAGTTTAACACAGTGAAGTGTGTTAACCCCTTAAGGACACATGCCATGTGTGACATGTCATGATTCCCTTTTATTCCAGAAGTTTGGTCCTTAAGTGGTTAAAGCATTCATGGGATAGGCATAAGGCTATCTTAGATATAAGAGACTAATGAAAGTTATTGAGAAAATTGGGCAGACTAGATGGGTCAAATGGTTCTTTTCTGCCGTCACATGTTTCTATGTTGAAATAGTATCTATGTCGAAGTGTCACCAAGCTTTCTAAATTATTTAATTTGGCCTCATTAAACATTAGACTGTGCATCCATATGTAAATACAGCTAACAGATTGTGATTTTATAAAATATACTATAAAGTCCATATATACATTTAAAAAAAAAATAATAATATATATATCCATATTAAAAGCGTGACGTTTAACTAGAAACAGAAAATAATAAAGCCAGCACTAATTACTGACTATTATAAAAACAACTTTGTGAGTAGCCTGATGGCTAAAGGTAGTAGGTTGTTCTGTGAATTCTGAGCTGTTAGTAAGAAAGACTGGGAGATGGGTTTTTAAAATAATAAAATTCAATTATCGGATCTCTACACCTGCAAGTGTTTCCAAAAGTGCCTTTACATTTCTGTTTCAGACAATGCCTGCACTAGTGATCATGTTGTATAAAACATATACTTTATAACTTACAAACATTTCAATTATAAAACCAAAACACAAAACTAGTGAACATTGAACGCCCAAACACAGAAGACAGATGTAGAGAAACCCCCTTTATTAAGAGAGCCGATTTCTCTGCCAGTAATAAGCTCACTTGGAATAATTAGCGTATTTTACGTAATAATGAAATTATGGAAATGTAGACCACTTATTCAAACAAGTCACCATTACCATATTTTAAAATATTAGACTTAATTAGAGTTTATCACTTGGCAGGGGTAACGGAGGCCTGAGGTATTCTGTTGTGTTTGCCTGTGTCTGTGTGCGTGTGCGTGAAATAGTCATAAAGTGTTTATTAAGAAGCGGCTAAGAAGGGCATAATGATGTGTTTGGAAATAAGGGCTATCACACATTTAATGCTATGCACTCCTGTAGGCAAAAAAGCATTCAAATGGCTCAATTATATATCCATTATCCTGGCACGATTAAGCGAGGCATGCTGGCGCTATACCCCTTTCATTCCACATCATGGAGGGACTGGAGTCCACTTAGAGCCAGCTAATAAAACACTAAACTTGTTAAGGATTAAACACAAATGAAGGGGAGGTAGATGAGCTGGAATTATGATGGCAGTGTGGGAGGTGGGACGTGGCAATATAGGGGGGATCAGTGTAATGATATAGTATTACATGGGTAAGGGGGGTGGCGTCATAAATCACAGTAATGAAGTTAACATGAAAATCAACTTTTGCATTCAGTTAAATGACTGCATTTGCATATTCAATGTTAGTGTAAGGGGAAGTGGAGACAGATTAAAGGGGTTGATGGCAATATTAATGCAAACCATTGAAAGAATGACAAATTAACCGGCGAGCAGAGGAATGGGGGCCTGAGTGACAGCAACAAATGAACAGACATACTCACATCACAAGATCTGGGTTTGGTAATATCCCATGGCCACTGCCACAGGTAGGCCAGTTACAGTTAACCTTGGCCCCCCAGATGTTTTTGGCTGAAGATTTTGGGAAACATAGCTAAGACATATCTTGGGTGCCAAGATCATCCCTCGCAGGTTTGAAGCTCTATTAATGGTTAGTGCAGAGCAAGGAACACATTCAGCAACGCTGTGCCAAAATAAGTACTGAGGTCACTTGGAGACCCGGTCTGATTTTTTTTTAAACTAACGTGTAAGTATGTTATCGTATTCAGCTTGTGTTATATATGGGATGCTTTTTTGTGAATAGAAGCTATGCGATATTGTGTATGTGTGTGAGCAGCTTGTGGTATTGTGTGTGTTAACATGTGTATGTGGGCTGTGTATCATGTTATGTGTGTGGTGTATGTGTTAGGCTGCTGAGGGTATCGGATGTAGGAAGCTTCTTGTGCGTGTATGTTGCCTGTCAGTGGCGTTGTGTTTTTGGAAGGCTTCGTGTATGGTCGACTTGTAGTATTTGTGGCAGCTCTGTGTGTATGTCTGGCTGTATGGTTGGCTTCCCTGGGGTCCAGTGGAAAATGCGTTGGCCAGCTACAGGTCAAGGGTAATGACTGCAGTGGCTGCTCTCTTCCAATGCAGATTCCCCTTTACAAGCATTGGGTGGAAGTGAACTGAGATCACTTCCTTCGAGCACTGCAATCAGTGAACTGTAGAATGCACTTCACCACCGGCTGCAGTCACCCATAGAGCCGAACGCAGGGCTGGCACTAGCAGATATCTAAAGATGTCATACTGGGACCCCTGACAGGCCAGCTCCAGGGGACATTGGTTCTGGCTGCCTCGCGTGCCATAGGTTGCTGACCCCAGCACTGTAACATAAAAGGAGGAGGAGAAGTTGCACTAATAAGTAACAGAAATTAAGACAATAAATAAGCAACAAAGAAATGACAGAGACAAGAAAATTGAGAAGCACCTTATACATTAACAAGGAAAAGGAGACAGAAGGAAGAAAACATGCAACAGAGGTTAAAGGAAGAAGACTATGTGAAGTGACAGCAAAATAAATAAAGAGGGAACGCTACGCTGTATAGGAAGCAGAGAAGATAAAGAACATGTGAGTGAAAAAGGCTACTACGAGAAGGTGGGAAGAGAGATGGGCCATGTAGGGCAGCCATTTATTATGGTGAATAACTAATCTCAGAATTTATGATGCTGGTTTTCCGTTACCGTACAATTTATATTACAGGAGGAAATTAAGGGGAGCGGGGGAGAGAGGCTGGGTGACCATCTTTCTGCGTTACTGCTTGTCTGCCATTTGCAAATCATTATTAATTGAGGGCCGGGGAGGCTCGTTCAGCAGGGGCAGTGTGCTTGGACAGTGAGAACAGACACATATCTCTTCATCAAGGCCTGAGCCTAGTGCGGGGCTCAGCCAATTACCCCTCCCTGATTGGGCGCAGATAAGGAAAGGAGGGTGCCCCCCTCTTCTTAACAAATTAAAGAATAAATAGAATTTCCACATGTGGGGCGGAGAGGACCAGGGAGGCGGTAATGAAAAACAATATATCACAATCAGCCAGACAGCTCTATTCATACGCAGACGGGATCAGTTCCCTCTTTATCAGCACATCCTGAGTGATAGGTCCAGCTCCGAGCTAGTTTGCTTCCCTGGACAGCCGTGGGGGGAAATTTCAGATGTTTACACTATACAGCATCTACCTTAACATCATCAGCATTTGGTACCCGCAGACTAACTGCATGATAATTAGAAGCTGTGCAAGAACATTCCGTATGATGTTATATTAGGTGTACAGTCTAGAAAACCATTATGTATCATTGTAATTGCAGTTACAAAGTATAATGAAGCATTATGATTTGTATTTAGTATGGGACACATAAAATTGCAGGAATAAAAAAAACTGCCGTCCTACATCAATGAATTCTAGAATTTTGCCTCATCCTCCTTGAATCCAGGCTACAACACATGCACAGGGAGGTTGTGTGACACATAGAGAGAACTAGGGCAGTTAATCGCTTATTTTAGTGCTGCAACTGTTTGTGTACTACATATCCCATGATCCTCGGTGCTAGCACTAGCCTTCACAGCTCTAGGCTATTTCATTTTATGAACACATTCTAAGAGAAGAAATTTTAATGCAATTTCAAATTGAGGCCAAAATAACAGCTGGACAAAACCTGTGAATATTTCCTATTTTGAACTAAAGCATGCAATTCTTGTCATTTTCCCACAATTATCCATTTACTAATTAAACTGCTGCGTGACATTATATTTCTTAACTTCATCCTTCCATCTAAAGCTGAATACTTAGTTTACAGATATAATGATGACTATCTATCTTGCTTCGTCTCTTTTCTGACCTTTGACCTTGTGACAACATCGTTCACGGTGGTCTCTGAAAACAAATGTATTTTCACTTTTGTAAAGTCTGTCCCCTTTTTTGTTTCTACCAAGAAATGTTTCCGAATTGCTTAGGCCAACGCATCCATTTTAATTGCGTAGAAGAAGTCTCCATTTGTAAAATATGTCAAGGATAGATTTGCTGCTAATGGCTCAATTTCTTCAAAGTGTAAATCAATTGGCTTGGTGAATACAGTCCATCAGTCTCTATGTCTAAATCAGTCCCTTTGGTGGCTAAAGGGTTAATGTACCACTGCTCTCAGAAACGACAGCTTTATCTAGTCGTCTGGCGTAATGGGAGTTTTACTAGTAAACAGCGGTCTATCGGCAGAGTGTAAAATTCTTTAAAAAACCGTTTCTCCTGTATAATATGGTACACAAATCTTTTTAATCTAGCAAACTCAATGAGAAAAGTGTGCAATAATCTCCTACTTCATTTGGCACATGGCGTATTCACGCGCCCTTAACCTCTTAGGGTTTTAATACTCTCAAAAAAGTTCTCATTTGGCTGTACCTGTGGTGGTAAGTCAAAAGTCATAACATAATTCAGATTTCTTCCTTTTAAACATGAATCAAACTGCAACAGCGCAGCTCTCAAAGGAGAGAGGTACATTTTTAGTGAGATTGTGGCGAGAACTGAAAACTTGATTTTGTAGAAGGCCAGCTCCCTTCATCTTGCAGGGAGACTGGACTATTTTTAAACACTCGCTCCAAATCACTCGTTTAATCCTTTGTGTCTTCTTTCTGCAGGAGACACATCAAACCTGCTCCTCTCTCAGTTGTCCTTTCTCCCCCGGAGAGTTAGGCTTGGTGCGAGGAATTTGTGACACAAAGACAGGCCTTTGAAAGTCTTGCAAACTGCTTTATTAAAAGAGTTGTGAAAACTCATTTAAAGTCAGTAGGAGAGGCAGCGGGAATCTGTGCCCCAGAAAGTCATGGCAATCCAAAAGTACAACTAGATAGGGTGTTTTGCTATGGCAACACGATTCTAGGAGTGTAAACGGGGTGAATACTGGTTTTTGGGTTTTTAGCAGCCATTGTTGTTCAGAATGAATAAATAACAACATTAATCTTTTATTTAACATGGCCATGAACCAATGTATTTTCTATGCTATTCCACCGGATCTGTGCACAATTGAATTACTAATGGACAAACATTATGCAGATTTTATTAAATGTTCACCTATTACTTTCACCTCTCAAAACACGGCTGCTTAGAAAATACCTACAGTGTTATTTCGTAACGAATAACGTGGCAATTTCATGAGAATTCAAAATGAATTTCTAATTTAAGGCCTAGCTGACAGAGGATTAATCCAGTTAGGCTATTTTTACTGTAAAAGTGAAATTACCCTAAATTCTCACTTTAGCAACGCTGCGGTTACTATTTATTTAAATCAATATCTAACTAGTGAACCTAATGAATTAAACCTGTCATTTAAAAATCCTTTTCCTTACACTGGGGAGGAGATATGACCCAGAATGCAGTTTACTGACATTTTCTAAATAGATCTTTGAGACGTGTTATCACTGGTCGAGAAATTAGCAGAAATATTTAGGATATTATGGGTCGGCAGCTGTAATCATGTGATAGTTTACTACAGATATAAATGGAGTGAAAATACATCTTTACTTTTGTGCCTCTGACAGAAGCAAATGTTATAGTAAATATGTATGTTGTATCACTTCCCCTCCAAACCCGTTTTATAAGGATCCTGGGGGTCCCAAGGTTGTGTAGTGTATATTTAGATCACAATGTAGACATGGTTAGTGTGTTTTCTCACAGAAAAAGGCTTCAAATATAAGATCTGTTTAAAAGTACCAATGGTCCTTTAGACCAAAATTGTCAAATTGGAAAAGTAAGGAGGAATGTATGAACTATTAATCAGAAATATAAAAGTCACAAAATGCACTCACTGGTTTGATACACACTGCCAAACACACTCACTGACACGCACAAAGGACACTGATACACACACACAGGAAACTGACACACACAGTGTGTCCAATGGGGATCCTTTCCCTAGGGGGCAATTGGGGATCCTTTCCCTAGGGGGCAAGTGGGGATCCATTCCCTGGGGGCCAGTGGGGATCCTTACTCTGGGGGGTACAGTGGGGATCCTTACCCCGGGGGGTACAGTGGGGATCATTTCCCCGGGGGGGTACAGTGGGGATCCTTTCCCCGGGGGGGTACAGTGGGGATCCTTTCCCCGGGGGGGTACAGTGGGGATCCTTTCCCCGGGGGGTACAGTGGGGATCCTTACCCCGGGGGGTACAGTGGGGATCCTTACCCCGGGGGGTACAGTGGGGATCCTTACCCCGGGGGGTACAGTGGGGATCCTTTCCCCGGGGGTACAGTGGGGATCCTTTCCCCGGGGTTACAGTGGGGATCCTTCCCCCGGGGTTACAATGGGGATCTTTTCCCCGGGATTACAGTGGGGATCCTTTACCCGGGGGTACAGTGGGGATCCTTTCCCCGGGGGACCAGTGGGGATTCTTTCCCTGGGGGTCCAGTGGGGATACTTTCCCTAAGGGTCCAGTAGGGGTGTTTTCCCTGGGGTCCAGTGGGGATCCTTTCCCTGGGGTACAGTGTGGGGTTCGTGCACTCTTTCACTGCTCCCTCGCCCGCTGTTTAGTGATGCCTGAGTGACAACATAACCCGGCTCCCGGCACCACCGCAGGGCGGGAGGAAGCCGTGCTGGAAGATCATGAAAATTACAGCTCCCTGTGTTTAGGCACCTGCTGTTCAGTTAAGCTAGTGCCAACACTGCCTTAGAGTCTTGCTGCCCACCTCCTGGGGGGAACTAAGGGGGCCAGCTCTTGGCGTGCCTCTGCCTACCAGAAATCTATAAAAAAAAAATTCCATTGACAAAAAAGATATACCTTAAAGCAGGGATGGGGAACCATCGGCCCTCCAGATGTTGTGGACTACATCTCCCTTGATGCTTTGCCAGCAAGAGCATTATGGGAGATGTAGTCCAAAACATCTGGAGGGCCAAAGGTTCCCCATCCCTGCCTTAAAGGAACACTATAGGGTGAGGATCACAAATGTGTATTTCTGACCATATAGTGTTAAAATCATCATCTACGTGACTTGCCCCCTAAAAGGCAAGAAAATGTACTCCAGCGCCACACAGGCCCGTTGTTGCTGGCCCTGCTCACTATCTGCCTCCATGGCTGACATCATTAGAATTGATGATCTCAGACAACACAACACCCATTGGAAAAGCATTTTGATTGGCTGAGATCGTCAAGGAGCCAGTATTCTTTCCCATAAAACCCTTGAGGTAGAGAAACTAATGTTGAATATATTGCTGAATAGTAGTTCAAAATGGCTGTCAATAATAACTCTTTAATATAATAAGACAAATATCCACAGGTAACTGTAGCAGATTTCTAAATAATGAAATCAAGAGGGAATGAACGCACTTTCCATGTTATCTTGTATTTTAGAAAGGTTTATGGGTTGTGATTTTTTTAACACAATGTGGCATATTTAATGTTATTATTACAGAAATTCAGTAAGACATAAAACAATAAAACCCATCTCTACCATAAATATACGATATTTACCGGATAATTTTATGTTCCAGTGTGTATCGGGTTGCATATCCCCTGTCCATTATGGTACAGCGTGCGGATGTTATATTAGCAGTGAAATCAACTACATATTTGTGTGTTTTAGTTATTTCTATACATTAATTATAATGTAACGAACAGCCACTGCTCATGAAATAGCTTACGGAGCAAAGAGGTCCCCTTTTACTAAGTCACTACATACAGCGGCTTATGACAAACTTATAGCAATGTTCCTTCTATGCCTGACATTAAAGGAGGTTGTCCTGCCACCAAAAACAGCTGAACCTGTGCAGAAACGTTAACAAAGCAGTCAATAAACTGAGAGCAAAAAAAGAAAAAAAAAAAATCACGTGGAGATCCGGGTGCTAAACTGGACCAAGGGCCAGCACCAGCCCCAGTGAGAAGATATCAGTGGTAGAAAGAAGATTTGGTCACTCCAAGTATCTTCACAAGACCCTATCAGGGGCTGAAACGTTGCAGTCTCACTTATCCAAATAAATACAATTGAAGATACTTGGAGTGCCTGGATCCTCTTTCTACTCCTAATAAACTGAGAGCAGTCACAACATTCAGCAGTTTGTAGAACTGAAGTTAACAGGGTTTAGAGGGATCCAGTCATCAGACCCCATAGACCAGAATGAGAGGCTGACTTGAGTAGCCAGCTTGATGCTACAGCTTGCCCGTCCAAGCTAAGGAACTTTTTCTGTTTGCTTTTTTAAATATTGCTTTTAAAAAAAAATCAGATTTTATTAGTAATGTTGGTCGGGTTTTGTGAGTTTGTAGTTATCTTTTTTTCCTCTGGTCACTGGTTTTATTAATTGATAAAAAAAAAAAAAAGAGGATTCTGCACCAGAATTCATGTCCATTATTAAGCAGACAGTAACCTTTAATGTGGCCTAAACTATGCTCATTTATACCCATAAATAACATGATATGCATAGAGAGCAGCTGCATCAACGTTTGTATAAAATGAGACTAAACTTGTGTACTCGAGGAGGAAGGAAATACAGAAGTTTATATGGACACAGACAGATATTACACCTGATCGACTGACAGCCCACAGCGCCCACATCTTAGTGTTTAATTTGCTAGGATATTCCTCCTGCTCTCCAGAACATGGAATGTGGCTGCAAATTATGCCAAGATAATTAATCAGAGCAGAGGATAAGTTTGGCACCTACTGCCCCTATTTTGTGGAACACTAAGGTCCCAAATACTGAAATTCTGACACCCAGATGATAAGGCAGATGAGCCCATGATAATGGAATCTTGATGCAAGTGACACTCCCCAAAAATGACCAACTGACATGAGGGTTTCATAGATCTGGTAATGATATAAGACATAGAAACATAGAATGTGATGGCAGATAAAAACCATTCGGCCCATCTAGTCTGCCCAATTTTCTAAATACTTTCATTAGTCCCTAGCCTTATCTTATAGTTAGGATAGCCTTATGCCTATCCCACGCATGCTTAAACTCCTTTACTGTGTTAACCTCTACCACTTCAGATGGAAGGCTATTCCATGCATCCACTACCCTCTCAGTAAAGTAATACTTCCTGATATAGACAACAATAACTAAACACACAATGAGAAATGGATGAGACCATGACAAGCTCCAACATACCTGTGTAATATACCAAAAATAAACTCTTGATAACAGATTTTTCAAAGTAAATTACATGAAAAGACAAGAAATAAAATATAGTGTAATACTGTAACTGATATAGAAAGAAAATAAACCAATATTAAACAGACCAACACCAACGGAACATTAAGTATGACATTGATATAAAGGGCTTACAATGTCAAGTCGTACACTGCACCAGGCCTTCAAAGTTACTCCCCACTGCCTGACCTGGTCTGAAGGACCCATGGCCCACTCACTAGGCTACATTCTCACTAGCAAAAGGCAAATGGAAAACATAAGCGCTGATATCCATATATCTTGCTAATAATTATACTGACTAAATAGTACACCATGCAGTAGCTATTTAGGTTTTCTTGAATCCACCTCCCTATGAGATGCTATCTCACGGACACTATATACATATAAATAAGTAGGGATTGTATCACCTGAGTTAGATATGGCTCCATGGATTGTGAGTTTACATCTGTATTTCTTGTCTTCTTTGTTTATCACTGTATTACACTATATTGCGTTTGTTCTCTTTATTTTCACGTCATATACTTGGAAAGATCTACTATCGAGAATTTGTATAACCATTTGTTATTATATAAAACCTAGCATGGTTGTTGCTGCCTATATATTGCTGTTTTATCAATAAGCATTAGATGTTTATCATTATTTTTTAATCACTGGCTGACTGTTCAATATGAAAATTGCAAATATGGACATTCCAGCATCATCAATGATATAAGATGCATTCAAATATATTTTCAAGCCTAGATCATATACCAGAATTTGACTATATGTTGTTTCCAAAACATGCTTTTACCTAAAAATTATTGCTAAATGCCCTTCCCCTCCCCCCCTCCAACCCCCCACACACCTTTTTTTCTTTGAGGAAAAAAGAGTCACATAATATAAAAATAGAATCTTGCCAGTCTGAACCCTGAAGATAGACACCGCTACATTGATTTAAAATGAAAAATAAATAAATGAAAAAACAGCAAAACTCTTTATCATCCTATGGGTTAACTAAACAACATTCTTGGTATTAAATGTGGCGTTGCTTAGGCACAGGTTCAAAATATAAAGACATCAAATAAAGACATTCTACAGCAGAGAGAAAGGAGGGTTTGGGCAGAAAATTAAAACTCGCACCTTCTCATCATCCCATTAACAGAATGTTTTACTTCAGATCATTAAATATGTATATCTTATTACATGCCTTGTTAGAGTATTGAGCCTCATTGACTGATAATAAATTCCAAGCCTCCTCACAGCTATAAAGTTATCTCGAAGTGATGAAAGCTCAATAATCCAGCCATGCACATAATATGAAAGAAGCTTAAAAAAGATCATTACCTTATATGTCAAAATTAAAAGTGAAATACGGTTTATTAACGCTGATTTCCCACTCATGCTCGCAGTGTTTTGTGATGGGCAAGAGCAGCACACTGGACACTGGGGAAAGCGTTGGTTAACACTTTGGTTTCAGTATAGATAGTGGTAGGAGTTCCTCTCAGCAAGCGTAGAGGGTTATAAAGACTGTTGGTTCCATTGTGTATCTATGGGCCCACTCACCCAATCCTGAGAGGTTTACAAACAGAATTGTTTGTCATTTCCCAAGTATGGGCTACATGACAATCCAGCTCTGGTAACAGAAAGATCAGACTTTCTGACATTTGGTCTGAATCGCACAGCAATTGCAAACTAAAATAGCTGAATCTTTATTTAAGATTGTAATGCCACTAAAGCCTGTGTCCCAAACTGTGATTTTCTTAATCGCGTGATGTAAAGCTCGACAGGACAATACTGCAGTCGCCTAGGGTGCACCGGCCCGAGGAGCGCAAACATCCAAGAATATTGACAGTGCTAATAGGTGACAGGCTTATCATTATAGAAACACTTTGGGCACCATGAAAACGTCATTGGAATAAAGTAGCTAGTTGATCATCAGAAGTTAAGCCAGTAAGGAATGGTTTAACCCAAAAGTGTTGTATCCAGCGCCAGTTAGCTCTGCCCATTTTCTTCCATTTCTATCCAAGGCTGGAAGCAGGAAGCCAAGGACAAGGGAGAGCGCTAATGTGCTGAAACCTCAGCTGACACTCTCAGACAATCAGTAGCTCCTAATTGACAAGTTACGTCAGGCGGAGAGCGTTAGCCTGCTTCTGCTAATGAGCAAACAAACAAATATTTTGGTGTCATAGTTGTCATTTGTTATCCATTGAGGTGTTGAAATCGCTGTGTTCTAGATCTGTCACTTTCGGAGTTCTTCGCATATTTAAGGTGACATCTCCAGGTAGGTTTACGGTGGCCTTGGGTGCACTTAAAGGTAGGTTTTAAATTGTTGCTCGCGGTTCACAGGGAACCCTTTCATGTCCTGGTGTTTTATTTGCCAGGAGATACGAGAGTAGAACACTGATGTCTATGTCTGCGAGACTGCGGGAGCCTCCTTACATCATGTCACGATGACCGAGAAGATGCCTGACACTTACAGCAGTCACTTGTGATAGGTGCTGCGTTGGGTCAAAGTTGACGGCGGAGCTCCGCTTTTTTTCAACCACAGGCTTGCCCACAAGAAAACAAAACTCCAAAGCTAGCACAGGCGTGCTCATAGGACAAAGAACTTCAGCATTATTATTTTGTACAGATTATATATTTATTGAATACTAAGTGACGATTTAACTCCTCTTCAGCAGGTTGTGATTGCAGAAACTTTAAAATAGGGTATAGGGCCCATTTTCACGTAACTGACACAGGTCAAAGCGTTGTTTATAAAGTATCAGAATGGTGGGGTTGTGTTGTGCTGACATCGGCAGCTGTTAATATGTTTGTAAATAATAAATATGAGACTGTCAATTCTGTATTTTTTAGACTACCTGAAACAACAGATCACATTGTATAATCTTGATGCGAATCTGAATGTTTTTTAGATAATCGGACATTGAACGGTTTCTGACACAGAATAAATATGATGATGTTTTCAGTCTACCTCAATACCTGGTGCGTTCTCTGCCCTATAAAATCTTACTGCCTTCATTGTTGGCATATAAAGGATTTGAAAAGGTATGCGTTTACTTTGCCATATAATTAAAGAACGACACAGCAAACAGAACAAACGTTAATAGAATGGAATAAAAACAGTGTTATAAATCAAAAAGCTTTTAATAGGAACAGGTGAGGTGGTTCCTGACTGCAAATTCAGCGTGCAGCTTGAGAAGAATGCCTCATTGATACCAAAGCACTAATTTACTGGCGAGCTCAGATCAAAAGGAGACTGCATTGCATTCAATAACTGTCCCCTTCCCAGTCTATACACAGACCTGATGAAGTGATACCCCGTGCGCATTTTGTTTATTTTCTATTTAACAAGAAGAAGGTCACAGGCATTTTAACTTTCCTGATTTTCCTTGATTAAGGTTTTTTTTTCTTGTGTCGGCCTAAGCTGAACTCTCAATGATTGAACATGCGGATGAATTGTATGTACCAAGTTGAAAGCGAATCGTGGGATATGTGGTACTCAGCGCCACTTGACAGCATCCTCCCCCGTCACGGCATCTTTCATTCCATCATTCCATCCCAGGCAAACAAGCCGACTAGCATTCAGGGGCACATGGATCGATACTGCAACACAGATCCGCTTCAGGAAACCCAATCGCGTATCAGATTAAAACTGACTGCTCGTGTATCTTTACAGGGTCCCTGGCTACAATAGAATTGCCCAGCAATCCATGGAAAGAGGGGAGGGGAGACACAAAGGGAGAATAAAAGAGGAATATCAAGCTGCAGACATTTGAAAAGCTTGCTAATGCCCCACACCATGGACATTTTAATCTGTGACAGACAGAGGATTTGTTGAAATCTATTATCACATTTCCTTGTCTCCCGCTCTGATAAAGGCTCTCTTTCTAATCTGTGTGCTGGAGGTATCGGACAAATGCATTAGTGGAACAACTTTTTTTGACGCCTGTCGGTGGAGGTGGCGGCGTCTGAGCAATGAGGAAACGGAAAGAGAGGATCTTTCATGGCTGACAACGTTACACTATATTGCCGGCCACTCTATCAAAAGATTGGGTGTCACCATACAATGCCTTGGTGCACTAAAACATGCAAGCTGATACCTATAATAATGAATGGAGCAGGTTTTAATGGACAACAGAAATATAGAAATGTTCTATTTAAAAATATGAATGAAAACAATATGTGCTCACTGCTAATATATACAATCTACTCATAGTAGCGAATTGTCTATTCTATCCAGAAAGATAATACAATTAACAGATATTATGTATTTCCTCCTTTGCTCAAAATAAATAAATGTATATTTTGAAAATGATTAATTTTACCTGGGTTTTGCTGCAAGATGTACAAACACACACACTGGGCTAGTGACTATCAAACCTCTAACTGTTGTGCATCTGCTATTCCCATAATGGTCAGACGGGGGCGTACACGAGCGCCCAACATTTAGATGAGTGAGACTAAGGCTGACTTATGAGCCATTTTGGTCCAAACAGCTAAGAAATGTTTGGATTTTAAAAAAAAAATTTAAACTTTAATTTAAATCAAAGGTTCTCCCTGATCAATTGGCAAGAAGTAACTTCATAAGTCTCAAGGTAATCTCAGGGCTAACTAAGTTAAATGCCTCTCCTAATCAAAGGGACCCTCCTGACTTAGGGTTATAATGTAATAAAAAGGCATCTTACTTGTGTCTCACTGCGCTGGACCCTCCTCTGATTGGGAGATATGCGTAAAATTTGCCGCCCTGCACTAATCAGCATCTCCTCATAGAGAAGCACTGAATTAATGCATCTCTATGGGGGGCGTTCGGCAGTGTTACATTGCTAAGGATACAGGAAAGCTCTTTGCCTCAGAACCCCTATGTTAAGTTGCTGGTTCCCCAAAAAAAAAAAAAAAAAACAATTCAAAGAAAGAAAAAAAAAAGTGGCAAATTGGGTCTGATGGCAATGGTCCACTACCTTAGAACATGTGATGAATAGTTTATATGGTACTGCGGCTTCCTCAAACGGCCCTAACTTTAGCTAAACAGATTTTATTTTCCATAAGAAAACCTGGAAACTACCTGGCTTTGGGGACGAGGCTCTGGAGTCTAACGCTTGCTTGCTGGATCTGAAAGTCAGAGTGACAGGAAGCTATGTCCTTTTCCATCCCTGCATGGTTCTGCTCATTATGGGACATAATGGGTCTTTTACATTGGACCCAATTCCAGATGTCTGACTACATCCCACACGTACATATATCAAATGGATTCAAGTGTTATTAAACTAAATAAAACAATAGTAGTGAAACAAAACCACACATATATGTGGATTCTCACACTAAACACAAAAACTACTCACTTGTCACGTCTTTCCAAAGCACTTGGGACCGGTAATCTTAATATTCATTAGCACAACCCTACAGGACTGCCCATCAAATTTGTTACTTTACCTTCTTATATAAAACCGAACCATGAACATGGACAGATGGGGAATCCATAAAGTATCCCTAGCTAACATTTTTAACGTTTACAAGTTCTAATTAGAAAAAATGGCTGCACCCATTCCTAAAATTATATATAGCTGCTCCTTCATAGCAATACTAGCAAGCGAGCACAAGTACTCCAATTCCATAGAGGGAACTTTAGCAAACTTTATCATGTCACATATATTCCATCTGCCAACAGTTAATAACCTAACTCCTACAGCGCTCGTTCTGCTGTTGTGACTGCAGCTGATGGTTTGGGGATAAGTAAGGTTTGGTTCATTATGAAGATACATTTCATCATTTCCCAAGAAGTCAGTGTCACTGAAATTAATGAGTTCATAAGAAAACACTTGACTTTTGAAAGAGAACGTGAACACAGTGCTGCTTTACAACTGAATTCTCTCCTTGAGACTCTCGGCAAGAGAAGCATTGCTATCCTGACCTTAGCAAGTCTTTCAATTCAGCAGAACGTGACCTACGTCCCCCATCAACCAGTGGAAAGAAAAGGAGATGGGAGACCCTGCATGGCTGACAGAAGTGTGTCACCCTATTTCCTCTTTCCACTGGGTTGCAGTATCGATCACTACAAACGACCACTGACTTATGAGCTTATTCCAATCAATATCACTAGCTGAAGAAGTAGAACCACAAGTCGCACAATGGGCATTCGCATGGAAGACTGGCTTCTCAATTTAGCAGTGGATGAGCTTTAAAGAAACATCACTTGGTTATCTTTGACTCCTGCTTTGCTAGGGTGGCTGGAGATCAACGCTTTGCAATAGTGTTAGAGTCACTTGGGACAGTGATAAATGACTGGCCAATACTATTTCATTTCTCCTCAGCCTCTGCAATCCCATCTTTTGCCTATAATTTATCTGTTAAAGTGTCACTGTCACAGCCATGTTTCTTTTGAGTATTTAATGGAGATAGAAGCTTTATGAAACACTTCTGTTTACTACATTGGATTTTAGCTGAAATTCCAACATAGTCATAAGGTATCATAAGACAAAGTTCCACATTCAACCAACCTTGAGAAATGTCGGAGTTTCCATCTTCTCACAGACTGGAAGAGTAGGTCTATAGAGGATCCCGCAGTCTTGCTATATATTCGGGCATGTATGACAATACAGCAGTGGTGAGGTTCCTCATGGATGAAGCACAAGGAGCCGACGAAAGAAGTTGCTGACGTCCATGGGAGACAGCTTCAGGTAAGCACATCAAGTTTCAGAATTAAACCCCCGTCACTGCACACCAAGCTGTGGCCCAAGATTCTCGAAGGCAACAGTGCCGCTGTAAAAAGGCCACTCTGGGCCCCAGGACATGTTAGGTGCATTCATAGGTCTTGGCCTCATATTTATATTGTGTTTATCTAATATTACAAATTTTATTTTTAGCAAACAATTCCGGTGGCATAAACCCACCCACTTAGCTGCCCCTTATCTTCACAAGGCAACTTCCTTATGAGATGTACTCTGGACGGGCTCAGCGCAACCAATGAGAGATCGCTTGTTTGTTTTTTTTTATAGTATTTTTAGCAATAGTAAAACAACAACATTTTAGCAATAGTAAAACAACAACACAGTATGCATTTGAGGCCATCAAATTTAACATACACGGAAGGCAATGGTGCCCACAGTGTCTTGAATGGACAACACACCATCAGATGTCACCCGTTATTTGTACACCTTTCATTACATTCCCCACTTCAAAAAGAAGATGCACTACATTATAGTGTATCAGCTTACCTGCATTACATTATAAAGCATATAGCAGACACTGTATCAGTTTACAGAGATAGCAGACACAACATCATTATTAATGGGGATATGACTTGAAAACAAGAATCACAACATCCTCCAGAGTCATTTAAAACTCTATGTTCCTTTGTCTCTACATTAAAGTAGGGAAAAATGAGGAATATAAAGAAATACTTAAAAAATGTGATCTTATAGAAAACCTTTATTTATTTAGGTTTGTTTGGTATTTTGCTATGCAAAATTACAAAAAGGGTTGAGAGAGGACTTCAAAATGAAATGCCACTCATTTGCTGATCATGTTTCTCACAGGGGGGGTTGGGGAAGGGTTTAAAGAATCCCTGTTATGTTTCACCGGTGACATGTTTAGCACTAAGGGATCAGCGCTGTTCCCCTATCTTTCTTCCTCTGTCTCAGGGGAGAAGAGGAAATTTAAACTCTGCTCGGCGCTTCCCAGCAGCCGGAGACGTTGGTTACAAACTGCCTCGTGGAACATTAATTAGAGTAATTTAGCTCTGCAGCACTAACTGCAGCCAGTGTAATGCCATTCAGTACATTAGTGCTTATAACCTACCTCTTAAACATTTGGCCAGTGACAACTGAGAAAATGAGTTGTGAAGCAGAGCCAATAAAACAGCAAAAGATTTAGATTAAAAAAAAAAAAAAACATTTGGGAGAGCACAAATTAAAACAATATATACAATTTATAATAATAAATATTTTTCTTAACCCCTTAAGGACTGAGCCAAATGTACACGTTGTGAACAAAACAAAATGTAAACAAAACCTGGCATTTGCGCTACATGTCTGTCCAACCGTAATACACCTCTTTTATATTAAATGCACCCACCCTTATTATATATCATTTTATTCAGGGGAAACAGGGTTTTCATTTAATATCAAATATTTAGCTATAAAACATAATTTAATATGAAATAAATGGGAGAAAATAAGAAATGTTGTTATTTTAGTTCTACATGACATTTTAACTGTCAATGTCATAATACTGTTTGCTTTTACTGCAATAAAATAGAAATATTTGTATTCAGCAAAGTCTCACGTGTAAGACTGTACCCCCTATGTACAGGTTTTATGGAAGTTTTGGGACGTTACAGGGTCAAATATAGCACGTTACATTTGAAATTAAAATTTGCCAGATTGGTTACGTTGCCTTTGAGACTGTATAGTAGCCCAGGAATGAAATTTACACCCATATATGGCATACCATTTGCAATAGTAGACAACCCTGGGTATTGCAAATGGGGTAAGTCCAGTCTTTTTTAGTAGCCATTTGGTCACAAACACTGGCTAAACTTAGCGTTAATATTTGTTTGTGAGTGAAAAATGCAAAAAATGCAAATTTTGGCCAGTGCTGGTGACTAAGTGGCTACTAAAAAAGACTGGACATGCCCCATTTGCAATACCTTGGGTTGTCTACTATTGCAAATGGTATGCCATCATAGGGGTAATTTTCATTCTTGGGCTACAATAGGGTCTCAAAGGCAACGTAACCAATCTGACAAATTTTAATGTGAAAAAAATTAAACACAAGCCTTATATTTGACGCTGTAACTTTTGAAAACACCATAAAACACCATAAAACCATAGGCGTGCGCACGGGGTGTGCCGGGTGTGCCTGGGCACACCCTAATCCCCGTGCGCACCCCTATGGTTTGAGTCCTGCAGGAACAGCGTTCCTGCACTCTTTTGAGCAGGAACGCTGTTCCTGCAGGCACTCAGTGCCCCCTGTTTCACCTCTTGCCCCTGTCATGGGAGGGCAAGAGGTGATGATTCCCCCCCACCCTGCAGCTCAGCCGCGGCGAGGGAGCTCTCTGCTCTCTGCTTCCTCTCGCCGCGCGCTGATGCCGGGAGCCGGAATATGACGTCATATTCCGGCTCCCAGCTCCAGCAGACAGCCCGCGCGGCGAGAGGGAGCAGAGAGCAGAGAGCAGAGAGCTCCCTCGCCGCGCGCTGACCTGCAGAGAGGCGCCCGCCCCCACTGGACCCCAGGGACAAGTCCACCAGCACTCCAGGTAGGAGGCTGGGTGGACATTTAAAAAAAAAATT
>OW240919.1:10390060-10403365 GCA_933207985.1 Pelobates cultripes
TATAAAATAAAATATACATACACTGTATACCTACTGCACTTACTGTACCTCCCTCTACTGTAATGTAACCTGTAAAGTGCTGAGTACACCTGTTAGCGCTATATAAATATAATATACATACACTGTATACCTACTGCACTTACTGTACCTCCCTCTACTGTAATGTAACCTGTAAAGTGCTGAGTACACCTGTTAGCTCTATATAAATGAAATATACATACACTGTATTCTTACTGCACTTACTGTACCTCCCTCTACTGTAATGTAACGTATAAAGCGCTGAGTACACCTGTTAAGGCTATATAAATAAAATATACATACACTGTATACCTACTGCACTTACTGTACCTCCATCTACTGTAATGTAACCTGTAAAGTGCTGAGTACACCTGTTGGTCTATATAAATAAAATATACATACACTGTATACCTACTGCACTTACTGTTGCCTCTACTGTAATGTATTGACCTGTAAAGTGCTGAGTACACCTGTTAGTGCTTCTTATATAAATAAAATACATACACTGTATACCTACTGCACTTACTGTACCTCCTCTGCAATGATGTAACCTGTAACGTGCTGAGTACACCTGTTAGCGCTATATAAATAAAATATACATACACTGTATACCTACTGCACTTACTGTACCTCTCTCTACTGTAATGTAACCTGTAAAGTGCTGAGTACACCTGTTAGTGCTATATAAATACAATATACATACACTGTATACCTACTGCACTTACTGTACCTCCCTCTACTGTAATGTAACCTGTACAGTGCTGAGTACACCTGTTAGCGCTATATAAATAAAATATACATACACTGTATACCTACTGCACTTACTGTACCTCCCTCTACTGTAATGTAACCTGTACAGTGCTGAGTACACCTGTTAGCGCTATATAAATAAAATATACATACACTGTATACCTACTGTACTTACTGTACCTCCCACTACTGTAATGTAACCTGTAAAGTGCTGAGTATACCTGTTACTGCTATATAAATAAAATATACATACACTGTATACCTACTGCACTTACTGTACCTCCCTCTACTGTAATGTAACCTGTAAAGTGCTGAGTACACCTGTTAGCGCTATATAAATAAAATATACATACACTGTATACCTACTGTACTTACTGTACCTCCCTCTACTGTAACGTAACCTGTAAAGTGCTGAGTACACCTGTTAGCGCTATATAAATAAAGTATACATACACTGTATACCTACTGTACTTACTGTACCTCCCTCTACTGTAATGTAACCTGTAAAGTGCTGAGTACACCTGTTAGCGCTGTATAAATAAAGTATACATACACTGTATACCTACTGCACTTACTGTACCTCCCTCTACTGTAATGTAACCTGTAAAGTGCTGAGTACACCTGTTAGCGCTATATAAATAAAGTATACATACACTGTATACCTACTGTACTTACTGTACCTCCCTCTACTGTAATGTAACCTGTAAAGTGCTGAGTACACCTGTTAGCGCTATATAAATATAATATACATACACTGTATACCTACTGCACTTACTGTACCTCCCTCTACTGTAATGTAACCTGTAAAGTGCTGAGTACACCTGTTACAGCTATATAAATAAAATATACATACACTGTATACCTACTGCACTTACTGTACCTCCCACTACTGTAATGTAACCTGTAAAGTGCTGAGTACACCTGTTAGCACTATATAAATAAAGTATACATACACTGTATACCTACTGCACTTACTGTGCCTCCCTCTACTGTAATGTAACCTGTAAAGTGCTGAGTACACCTGTTAGCGCTATATAAATATAATATACACACACTGTATACCTACTGCACTTACTGTACCGCCCTCTACTGAAATGTAACCTGTAAAGCGCTGAGTACACCTGTTAGCACTATATAAATATAATATACACACACTGTATACCTACTGCACTTACTGTACCTCCCTCTACTGTAATGTAACCTGTAAAGTGCTGAGTACACCTGTTAGTGTTATATAAATAAAATATACATACACTGTATACCTACTGCACTTACTGTACCTCCCTCTACTGCAATGTAACCTGTAAAGTGCTGAGTACACCTGTTAGCGCTATATAAATAAAATATACATACACTGTATACCTACTGAACTTACTGTACCTCCCTCTACTGTAATGTAACCTGTAAAGTGCTGAGTACACCTGTTAGTGCTATAAAAATAAAATATACATACACTGTATACCTACTGCACTTACTGTACCTCCATCTACTGTAAGGTAACCTGTAAAGTGCTGAGTACACCTGTTAGTGCTATAAAAATAAAATATACATACACTGTATACCTACTGCACTTACTGTACCTCCCTCTACTGTAATGTAACCTGTAAAGTGCTGAGTACACCTGTTAGCGTTATATAAATAAAATATACATACACTGTATACCTACTGCACTTACTGTACCTCCCTCTACTGTAATGTAACCTGTAAAGTGCTGAGTACACCTGTTAGAGCTATATAAATATAATATACATACGCATACCTGCACTGCCTGTACCTCCCTCTACTGTAATGTAACCTGTAAAGTGCTAGTACACCTGTTAGCGTTATATAAATAAAATATACATACACTGTATACCTACTGCACTTACTGTACCTCCCTCTACTGTAATGTAACCTGTAAAGTGCTGAGTACACCTGTTAGCGCTATATAAATAAAATATACATACACTGTATACCTGCTGCACTTACTGTACCTCCCACTACTGTAACGTAACCTGTAAAGTGCTGAGTACACCTGTTAGCGCTATTTAAATATAATATACATACACTGTATACCTACTGCACTTACTGTGCCTCCCTCTACTGTAATGTAACCTGTAAAGTGCTGAGTACACTTGTTACAGCTATATAAATATAATATACATACACTGTATACCTACTGCACTTACTGTGCCTCCCTCTACTGTAATGTAACCTGTAAAGTGCTGAGTACACCTGTTAGCGCTATATAAATAAAATATACATACACTGTATACCTACTGCACTGACTGTACCTCCCTCTACTGTAATGTAACCTGTAAAGGGCTGAGTACACCTGTTAGCACTATATAAATATAATATACATACACTGTATACCTACTGCACTGACTGTACCTCCCTCTACTGTAATGTAACCTGTAACGTACTGAGTACACCTGTTAGCGCTATATAAATAAAATATGCATGCATATTATGCCTGCGCCACTGGTATCCTCTACTGTCGATATTGCCAAGTAATGAGGTTAGCACAGTGCCTGTTAGTGGCTATGTATATGGAAATGGAAATATACATGCACTGTATACCTGCCTGTTGCCTCCCTCTACCAATGATATTGCCATGTAAAGGGTCTTTAATTGCCTGTTGAAGCGGCTATATGAAGTAAAGATATACATACACTGTATGCCTGCTGCACTTACTGTACCTCCCTCTACTGTAATGTAACCTGTAAAGTGCTGAGCACACCTGTTAGCGCTATATAAATAAAATATACATGCACTGTATACCTACTGCACTTACTGTACCTCCCTCTACTGTAATGTAACCTGTAAAGTGCTGAGTACACCTGTTAGTGCTATATAAATAAGATATACATACACTGTATACCTACTGCACTTACTGTACCCCTCCCTCTGCTGTAATGTAACCGCGAAGTGCTGAAATTACCTGTTAGCGTTATATAAATAAAATATACATACACTGTATACCTACTGCACTTACTGTACCTCCCTCTACTGTAATGTAACCTGTAAAGTGCTGAGTACACCTGTTAGCGCTATATAAATAAAATATACATACACTGTATACCTGCTGCACTTACTGTACCTCCCTCTACTGTAATGTAACATGTAAAGTGCTGAGTACACCTGTTAGCGCTATATAAATAAAATATACATACACTGTATACCTGCTGCACTTACTGTACCTCCCTCTACTGTAATGTAACATGTAAAGTGCTGAGTACACCTGTTAGCGTTATATAAATAAAATATACATACACTGTATACCTACTACACTTACTGTGCCTCCCTCTCCTGTAATGTAACCTGTAAAGTACTGAGTACACCTGTTAGCGCTATATAAATAAAATATACATACACTGTATACCTACTGCACTTACTGTGCCTCCCTCTACTGTAATGTACCCTGTAAAGTGCTGAGTACACCTGTTAGCGTTATATAAATAAAATATACATACACTGTATACCTTCTGTACTTACTGTGCCTCCCTCTACTGTAATGTAACCTGTAAAGTACTGAGTACACCTGTTAGCTCTATATAAATAAAATATACATACACTGTATACCTACTGCACTTACTGTACCTCCCTCTACTGTAATGTAACCTGTAAAGTGCTGAGTACACCTGTTAGCGCTATATAAATAAAATATACATACACTGTATACCTACTGCACTTACTGTACCTCCCTCTGCACAGCCAATGTAACACCAATAAAAGTGCTGAGTACACCTGTTAGTGCTATATAAATAAAATATACATACACTGTATACATACCTACTGCACTTACTGTACCTCCCTCTACTGTAATGTAACCTGTAAAATTACTGAAAGTACACCTGTTAGTGCTATATAAATAAAATATACATACACTGTATACCTACTGCACTTACTGTACCTCCCTCTACTGTAATGTAACCTGTAAGTGCTGAGTACACCTGTAGCGCTATATAAATATACATACACTGTATACCTACTGCACTTACTGTACCCTCCCTCTACTGTAATGTAACCTGTAAAGTGCTGAGTACACCTGGTAGCGCTATATAAATACACAGCCCCTTGCCACTGTATACATACTGCACTTACTGTACCTCCCTCTACTGTAATGTAACCTGTAAAGTGCTGAGTACACCTGTTAGCGCTATATAAATATAATATACATACACTGTATACCTACTGCACTTACTGTACCACCCTCTACTGTAATGTAACCTGTAAAGTACTGATTACACCTGTTAGCGCTATATAAATAAAATATACATACACTGTATACCTACTGCACTTACTGTACCTCCCTCTACTGTAATGTAACCTGTAAAGTACTGATTACACCTGTTAGCGCTATATAAATAAAATATACATACACTGTATACCTACTGCACCCACTTCCTCTGCAATGTAACCTGTAAAGTGCTGAGTACACCTGTTAGCTATATAAAAATAAAGTATACATACACTGTATACCTACTGGCCACTTACTGTGCTCCCTCTACCAATAGCGTAACCTGTAAAAGTGCTTCAATTACACCTGTTAGCTATATAAATAAAGTATACATACACTGTATACCTACTGTACTTACTGTACCTCCCTCTACTGTAACGTAACCTGTAAAGTGCTGAGTACACCTGTTAGCGCTATATAAATAAAGTATACATACACTGTATACCTACTGTACTTACTGTACCTCCCACTACTGTAATGTAACCTGTAAAGTGCTGGTATTACACCTGGTAAACATTTATATAAATAAAATATACATACACTGTATACCTACTGCATTTACTGTACCTCCCTCTACTGTAATGTAACCTGTAAAGTGCTGAGTACACCTGTTAGCGCTATATAAATATAATATACATACACTGTATACCACATGCACTTACTGTACCTCCCTCTACTGTAATGTAACCTGTAAAGTGCTGAGTACACCTGTTAGCGCTATATAAATAAAGTATACATACACTGTATACCTACTGTACTTACTGTATTACCTCCCACTACCTTAGCGTAACCTGTAAAAGGTGCTACAGCGAGTACACCTGTTAAGCATTATTTAAATATAATATACATACACTGTATACTGCCACTGTGCCCCTCCCTACTGTAATGTAACCTGTAAAGTGCCAAGTACACTTATTTACAGCTATAAATATAATACATACACTGTATACCTACTGCACTTACTGTGCCTCCCTCTACTATGTGTAACCTGTAAAAGTGCTGAAATTTTACCTGTTAGTATTTATATAAATATAATATATACATACACTGTAACACCTACTGCACTTACTGTACCCCCTCTGCACAACCAGCGTAACCTGTAAAAGTGCTGAGTACACCTGTTAAGTTATATAAATAAAATATACATACACTGTATACCTACTGCACTTACTGTGCCTCCCTCTACTGTAATGTACCATGTAAAGTGCTGAGTACACCTGTTAGCGCTATATAAATAAAATATACATACACTGTATACCTACTGCACTTACTGTGCCTCCCTCTACTGTAATGTACCATGTAAAGTGCTGAGTACACCTGTTAGCGCTATATAAATAAAATATACATACACTGTATACCTACTGCACTTACTGTACCTCCCTCTACTGTAATATAACATGTAAAGTGCTGAGTACACCTGTTAGCGTTATATAAATAAAATATACATACACTGTATACCTACTGCACTTACTGTACCTCCCTCTACTGTAATGTAACCTGTAAAGTACTGAGTACACCTGTTAGCGCTATATAAATAAAATATACATACACTGTATACCTACTGCACTTACTGTACCTCCCTCTACTGTAATGTAATCTGTAAAGTGCTGAGTACACCTGTTAGTGCTATATAAATAAAATATACATACACTGTATACCTACTGTGCTTACTGTACCTCCCTCTACTGTAATGTAACCTGGAAAGCGCTGAGTACACATGTTAGCGCTATATAAATATAATATGCATACACTGTCTACCTACTGCACTTACTGTACCTCCCTTTACTGTAATGTAACATGTAAAGTGCTGAGTACACCTGTTAGCGCTATATAAATAAAATATACATACACTGTATACCTGCTGCACTTACTGTACCTCCCTCTACTGTAATGTAACATGTAAAGTGCTGAGTACACCTGTTAGCGTTATATAAATAAAATATACATACACTGTATACCTACTGCACTTACTGTACCTCCCTCTACTGTAATGTAACCTGTAAAGTGCTGAGTACACCTGTTACAGCTATATAAATATAATATACATACACTGTATACCTACTGCACTTACTGTGCCTCCCTCTACTGTAATGTAACCTGTAAAGTGCTGAGTACACTTGTTAGCGCTATATAAATATAATATACATACACTGTATACCTACTGCACTTACTGTACCCCCCTCTACTGTAACGTAACCTGTAAAGTGCTGAGTACACCTGTTAGTGCTATATAAATAAAGTATACATACATTGTATACCTACTGTACTTACTGTACCTCCCTCTACTGTAACGTAACCTGTAAAGTGCTGAGTACACATGTTAGCGCTATATAAATAAAGTATACATACACTGTATACCTACTGCACTTTCTGTACCTCCCACTACTGTAACGTAACCTGTAAAGTGCTGAGTACACCTGTTAGCGCTATTTAAATATAATATACATACACTGTATACCTACTGCACTTACTGTGCCTCCCTCTACTGTAATGTAACCTGTAAAGTGCTGAGTACACTTGTTACAGCTATATAAATATAATATACATACACTGTATACCTACTGCACTTACTGTACCTCCCTCTACTGTAATGTAACCTGTAAAGTACTGAGTACACCTGTTAGTGCTATATAAATAAAATATACAAAAAACGGTATACCTACTGCACTTACTGTACCTCCCTCTACTGTAATGTAATCTGTAAAGTGCTGAGTACACCTGTTAGCGTTATATAAATAAAATATACATACACTGTATACCTACTGCACTTACTGTACCTCCCTCTACTGCAATGTAACCTGTAAAGTACTGAGTACACCTGTTAGCGCTATATAAATAAAATATACATACACTGTATACCTACTGCACTTACTGTGCCTCCCTCTACTGTAATGTACCATGTAAAGTGCTGAGTACACCTGTTAGCGCTATATAAATAAAATATACATACACTGTATACCTACTGCACTTACTGTGCCTCCCTCTACTGTAATGTACCATGTAAAGTTAACGAAATTACACCTGGTAGCGTATATAAATAAAATATACATACACTGTATACCTACCGCACTGTACCTCCCTCTACTGTAATATAACGCCGCCAAAGTGCTGAAATTACCTGTTAGCGTTATATAAATAAATATACATACACTGTATACACTGCACTTACTGTACCTCCCTCTACTAATAATGTAACCTGTAAAAGTACCTGAATTACACCTGATGGCGCTATATAAATAAAATATACACTGTATACCTGCTGCACTTACTGTACCTCCCTCTACTGTAATGTAACCTGTAAAGTGCTGAGTACACCTGTTAGCGTTATATAAATAAAATATACATACACTGTATACCTACTGCACTTACTGTACCTCCCTCTACTGTAATGTAACCTGCAAAGTGCTGAGTACACCTGTTAGCGCTATATAAATAAAATATACATACACTGTATACCTACTGCACTTACTGTACCTCCCTCTACTGTAATGTAACCTGTAAAGTGCCGAGTACACCTGTTAGCGCTATATAAATATAATATACATACACTGTATACCTACTGCACTTACTGTACCTCCCTCTACTGTAATGTAACATGTAAAGTGCTGAGTACACCTGTTAGCGTTATATAAATAAAATATACATACACTGTATACCTACTGCACTTACTGTGCCTCCCTCTCCTGTAATGTAACCTGTAAAGTACTGAGTACACCTGTTAGCGCTATATAAATAAAATATACATACACTGTATACCTACTGCACTTACTGTGCCTCCCTCTACTGTAATGTAACCTGTAAAGTGCTGAGTACACCTGTTAGCATTATATAAATAAAATATACATACACTGTATACCTTCTGTACTTACTGTGCCTCCCTCTACTGTAATGTAACCTGTAAAGTACTGAGTACACCTGTTAGCTCTATATAAATAAAATATACATACACTGTATACCTACTGCACTTACTGCACCTCCCTCTACTGTAATGTAACCTGTAAAGTGCTGAGTACACCTGTTAGTGCTATATAAATAAAATATACATACACTGTATACCTACTGCACTTACTGTACCTCCCTCTACTGTAATGTAACCTGTAAAGTGCTGAGTACACCTGTTAGTGCTATATAAATAAAATATACATACACAGCATACCTACTGCACTTACTGTACCTCCCTCTGCATAATGTAACACTGCCAAGTGCTGAGTACACCTGTTAGTGCTATATAAATAAAATAACCATACACTGTATACCTACTGCACTTACTGTACCTCCCCCTACTGTAATGTAACCTGTAAAGTGCTGAATACACCTGTTAGCGCTATATAAATAAAATATACATACACTGTATACCTACTGCACTTACTGTACCTCCCTCTCCTGTAATGTAACCTGTAAAGTGCTGAATACACCTGTTAGCGCTATATAAATAAAATATACATACACTGTATACCTACTGCACTTACTGTACCTCCCTCTACTGTAATGTTACCTGTACAGTGCTGAGTACATCTGTTAGTGCTATATAAATAAAATATACATACACTGTATACCTACTGCACTTACTGTACCTCCCTCTACTGTGATGTAACCTGTAAAATGCTGAGTACACCTGTTAGTGCTATATAAATAAAATATACATACACTGTATACCTACTGCACTTACTGTACCTCCCTCTACTGTAATGTAACCTGTAAAGTGCTGAGTACACCTGTTAGTGCTATATAAATAAAATATACATACACTGTGTACATACTGCACTTACTGTACCTCCCTCTACTGTAATGTAACCTGTAAAGTGCTGAGTACACCTGTTAGCGCTATATAAATAAAATATACATACACTGTGTACATACTGCACTTACTGTACCTCCCTCTACTGTAATGTAACCTGTAAAGTGCTGAGTACACCTGTTAGCGCTATATAAATAAATAATACATACACTGTATACCTACTGCACTTACTGTACCTCCTTCTACTGTAATGTAACCTGTAAAGTGCTGAGTACACCTGTTAGCGCTATATAAATAAAATATGCATACACTGTATACCTACTGCACTTACTGTACCTCCCTCTACTGTAATGTAACCTGTAAAGTGCTGAGTACACCTGTTAGCGCTATATAAATATAATATACATACACTGTATACCTACTGCACTTACTGTACCTCCCTCTACTGTAATGTAACCTGTAAATTGCTGAGTACACCTGTTAGTGCTATATAAATATAATATACATACACTGTATACCTACTGCACTTACTGTACCTCCCTCTACTGCAATGTAACCTGTAAAGTGCTGAGTACACCTGTTAGCGCTATATAAATACAATATACATACACTGTATACCTACTGCAGTTACTGTACCTCCCTCTACTGTAATGTAACCTGTAAAGTGCTGAGTACACCTGTTACTGCTATATAAATAAAATATACACACACTGTATACCTACTGCACTTACTGTACCTCCCTCTACTGTAATGTAACCTGTAAAGTGCGGAGTACACCTGTCAGCGCTATATAAATAAAATATACATACACTGTATACCTACTACACTTACTGTACCTCCCTCTACTGTAATGTAACCTGTAAAGTGCTGAGTACACCTGTTAGCACTATATAAATAAAATATACATACACTGTATACCTACTGCACTTACTGTACCTCCCTCTACTGTAATGTAACCTGTAAAGTGCTGAGTACACCTGTAAGCGCTATATAAATAAACTATACATACACTGTATACCTACTGCACTTACTGTACCTCTCTATACTGTAATGTAACCTGTAAAGTGCTGAGTACACCTGTTAGCACTATATAAATAAATATACATACATTGTATACCTACTGCACTTACTGTACCTCCCTCTACTGTAATGTAACCTGTAAAGTGCTGAGTACACCTGTTAGCACTATATAAATAAAATATACATACACCGTATACCTACTGCACTTACTGTACCTCCCTCTACTGTAATGTAAGCTGTAAAGTGCTGAGTACACCTGTTAGTGCTATATAAATAAAATATACACACACTGTATACCTACTGTACTTACTGTACCTCCCTCTACTATAATGTAACCTGTAACGTGCTGAGTACACCTGTTAGCGCTATATAAATAAAATATACATACACTGTATACCTACTGCACTTACTGTACCTCTGTACTTACTCTGTAACTGGTTTGGGGCAGAAAAGCCATGCTGCATTTGGTCAAATAGGACTTTTCCTTAACTTTTGAACCACTGGACCAATATCTATGATTTTGACGTATGTTTGTATTTGGAGTATGCTGATTCTGAAAATGTGAATGTGATGCATACTTTTCAAGTTATGAATAATGTGGAAAAACTGTATTTATCTGTCTGTGATAATTAGATTAACCATTGTGTTCAGTAATCATATCACAGCCAGAGGGGAGGATTTTGTGTGGGAGTGTCTTTCTGTAATGTATGTGTGTTATTGGTTGTTATGTAAAACCCTGTGGGCAGTACTAAGTTTGTGGATTGGGAATAAAAGAGGCTGTATGTGCCAGTCCAGTCAGTTCCTGCTTAACCCTCAAAGTGAAGTGTCGTCTCATTATTGGGGGAGGATTTATTGTAAGCTGTTCCAGTTTGACTGCTAGGAGTCTAAACCCATCCGTATGGTTTTTGCCTATTCAGCTGTTTATAGCATTCAAATGCTTGAGAAAAGGTATACGCTTCTTCGGTTCGGTGATTGTGGTGTCGGCCAGAGTGCTTGGAGTCCTCAGGAAACGCTAGGAGCATCCTTTAACGGAGGTACCCAGTCGGGGTGCCAGGTGATCCGTTACATTAATAACATAAAAGATTTGGCATTTGATACATGAATAGAGCGGCTTTTTTCCAAAATTGGCTTTAATTTAATATTTTTGGATACATTTTTTAAGCAACTTTTTCAAAATATTGAAATATAAAAATATAAATAAAAATATCTTAATGAATGGAAAAAAAACATAATACTTTATCCATTCAATGAGCCATTTTGTCTTTGTACCCAGTGGCTTTCAAATCCCGTGCTCCCATTGATTATGGGTGTGTGAATCCTTGCTCCTGGTCCAGGGGCCATTTCTGGCCCTTATCTGTTTCTACAATAACATGGCAGTTAGAGAAGGAATTCTATAATGTTGGCTTGCTGGCGGCCCCTCAGCCGACAGCCAGCGTGACAGCGTTTTTTTTTTAGTAGGGAGAATTGCAGAATAACATTATTGAAGCACTGAAGAGTTTAACTCTGCTGTGGACATGAAATGTTCTCCGACACAGGATGTTCACATGACCTGCAAGAAGGGTTAGGCAAACACATGGAGCCAGAGTGATCACAGAGTGTTACTTGGTAGCCAATGATAAGGCCAGCAGTCCTCATACAGCGACTATTAACATGGCCAGGAGTGCTCATACAGGGACTACTAACATGGCCAGCAGCCCTCATACAGCGACTACTAACATGGCCAGCAGTCCTCATACAGCGACTACTAACATGGCCAGCAGTCCTCATACAGCGACTACTAACATGGCCAGCAGTCCTCATACAGCGACTACTAACATGGCCAGCAGTCCTCATACAGCGACTACTAACATGGCCAGCAGTCCTCATACAGGGACTACTAACATGGCCAGCAGTCCTCATACAGCGACTACTAACATGGCCAGCAGTCCTCATACAGGGACTACTAACATGGCCAGCAGTCCACATACAGCGACTACTAACATGGCCAGCAGTCCTCATACAGCGACTACTAACATGGCCAGCAGCCCTCATACAGCGACTACTAACATGGCCAGCAGTCACATACAGCGACACTAACACATGGCCAGCAGTCCACATACAGCGACTACTAACATGGCCAGCAGTCCTCATACAGCGACTACTAACATGGCCAGCAGTGCTCATACAGCGACTACTAACATGGCCAGCAGTCCTCATTCAGCGACTACTAACATGGCCAGGAGTCCTCATACAGCGACTACTAACATGGCCAGCAGTCCTCATACAGCGACTACTAACATGGCCAGCAGCCCTCATACAGCGACTACTAACATGGCCAGCAGTCCTCATACAGCGACTACTAACATGGCCAGCAGCCCTCATACAGCGACTACTAACATGGCCAGCAGTCCACATACAGCGACTACTAACATGGCCAGCAGTCCACATACAGCGACTACTAACATGGCCAGCAGTCCTCATACAGCG
This sequence comes from Pelobates cultripes, assembly GCA_933207985.1. NCBI lineage: Eukaryota > Metazoa > Chordata > Amphibia > Anura > Pelobatidae > Pelobates > Pelobates cultripes. The sequence goes on from OW240919.1 coordinate 10,403,275, forward strand.
ACTACTAACATGGCCAGCAGTGCTCATACAGCGACTACTAACATGGCCAGCAGTCCTCATTCAGCGACTACTAACATGGCCAGGAGTCCTC